>JARUNX010000024.1:0-507500 GCA_033060915.1 Euryodendron excelsum
TCATATCAAAACATAATTTTTCTCCTATATTGAAAGCCTTCTCCTGAATTCTTTATACTTCACATGCTCTAGTCTGGTTGCATGTGTCGATACACCATTTTCATGTGTCGACACATCACTGCAGTAGACCCAAATTTATTTTGTTAACAGGCATATGTCGACACACCAAGTTCATTTGTCGACATATGAGTTGGGCCTATATATTTTAACAAAGTCCATTTTACAAACATTCGAAATTTCCCTCTCTCTCTCTTACTCTCACTCTTTTTCTTTCCTGCTCCCCTGTTCGCACCAAAACCCAACCGTCACCTTCGAACCATCACAAATCTTCCCTCATTCATCTTATAAACCCTAATCGATCTCATTCCATCTTCACACAACTCTTTTCCCCACTCCTCAAATCCTCAAACTACAGACATGGCTCCCGAGACCTCTAAACTGAAAAAGATTTCTAAAGCCCTAATTGTTGTAACAGCTCCTATTTCAAAAGAGTCAAAGAGGAAATCAAAAGGGGAGTCTAGCAAGGACAAAGGGAAGGAAAAGAAGAGTAAGACTGGAGAAACCTCATCCTCAATCGTTCTGGAATGCAATGAACTATATTTTAGTGAGGGTAAAGCCCAGGAAAGATAAAACTCTAGTATCTCTCTTGGAAAAGTGTTTAATGGAAGATGGGTAGATTACAAATTCTTTAATCATCACAAGTTTGAATTTAGAACCAAATTGGGGAACCTAGGTTGGAAATCTATGACAACACTTAGGGATGATGTATACCCTGAATTGGTTGCTCTTTTTTAAGCTAATGCCAAAAGGGATCCTAGAGAGGTATCCATCAATAATTATATTAAGGGTGTCCCTTTCACTTTGGATAGAGAGGTGATTAGGCATATTCTCAGAATCAGACTTGGTGGAAAAGTTTATAGAGATAATATCTCTAGGAAAGATCAACTGAAAATTCTCTATAGAAGAGATGTAGATGAAAGTATACAACCCCTTGCAACTGATTTGCCTTTTAAATTGAGGCTAGTTTATCACTTTACCTGTACTATCTTTACTCTTAAAACTAAAAAGTATGAATATGTTTCGGAGAAGGGGTTGTTTTTCTTGTGAGCATACTTGACTGATTCAAGGATTGATTTGCCTCTGTTTATTTTGAATCATATATATAAGGCTATCATCTCTAGAATCAGTTTGCCTTATGGAATTTTCTTGAAAAAAGTTTTCAAGCACTTCAGTATTGATCTAAAGAATGAGAAGAAAAGGACCCCTAAGGCCATTAGTGATGAATACAATGAAAAGACACTCAAGAGAATGAGGTATATTCTACAAATAACAAGTGGACTCCAAAGAAAACCGGAATGAGGTATATTCAAAGGGAAAGGCTCCATCTGGAAGTAGCTCCAGGTAGATAAGCACAAAAAGAAGTTTGAGTTCTGAATTTAAAGAAAGTTCAGGGGCTTTGAGTAGCTTTATGACTCAAGTCATGAAATCTCTAGACAAATTGAATAAAAAGGCAGACATTGCATCTACAAGGATGATGTTTATTGAACGAAAGATGAGAGAACTCAAAAATAAAGTACAAATGTTGAGAAATAACAAAGGCAAGGTCTTAGAGGAAGAAGAAGAAAAAAAAAAAGGAAGAAGAAGTTAATAAAGAGGAAGAATAGGAAGGGGAAGAAGCTAGAGAAGAGGACTCTTCGGCCATTGAATCTGATGCTCACTAAACTCTCCTTTCTTCATCCTATCTACCCCTACCTCTCTTGCTTCCCTTCAGTTCACATTCCCTCTTATCCCATAATTCTGCGTTAACATGATCCTGTTATAATTTTTTTTTTCGTTAAATATGTTGTGGATATTAACTATAAAACTTTTTGTAATACTATTTTGAATGAATGAAATATAATCTTGTTCTTTTGCCCAATTGATATATTGATGACTTGCTTGTTTGTTTGCTTTCCTGATTATATAATTTATTTTGTTATAATATTTTTTACTATTGTACCTATCTATAATTTTCATTTTCTTTCTCTCTTTTTTTGATGAATTGAAAAAAATGGGAGAGAAGAATTGCACAATGAGTAACATGATTACTTGTGCTTGTTGGAGAAGAATTGCACAAGAATTAATATTGGAAAAGAATTGGACAAGAAATGGAGAATAATTGATTAAAGTAAAATGACAATGAATTGTTTGATAAATTAGCATTTATTAATTGCATATGCCATTGAATGGACATGAAATTAAATGAGTGTTAATTGATAAATTTAGAACATGTTCTCAGGGGGAGTAACATTAATCAATTCCCTTACTTTGTTTTGAATTATCTGTTAAAAACTCCTTGAAAGATGTTTTTGAAAAGTCTTGTCTTTTAAGCATTATTTGCTTAATTATGAAACAAATGGTGAGTTCTCTACTGGTATGCAATCCAACTTTATTCATTTCATTTAATTATATATCAATTTAACTTGCAAAGTTTTTGTCATCATCAAAAAGGGGGAGATTCTTGACTCAAAGTTAATCCTCATGTTAATTTTGATGATAACTAAACCTTGTATTATTTTACTAATGCATTTACTTAGTGTACAGATTAATAAAGATTATATTTTAAACTTAGAAGTTTGACTTTAAGTCTAATATATGTCGAAGTGAATACACAACAAGCTAAGATCAAGCAATGCACTCTAAGAGTCATGCAATCTACCAAAGCAGAACATTAACACCTATTCCAACTTCAAACAAATGTCTTACATTCGAAAAAATTGAAGGTGTTTGAATGAAGATTTCATCAAGTATGCATAGACTCATTAAAGATGATTTGAATTCGAAGAGATTAAAGGTGCTCAAAAGAAGACTTCATCTAATGTGCAAAGATCAATTGAAGATGATTTGATTGAGAAGAGATAGAAGATATTTGAGAAAAGAATTCATCGCAATTGCATAATCTCTACAAAGAATCCAAGTGAAGATTTCATTTGGGATACAAAGACTCAATGAAGATGATATGTACTCAGAGAAAATAAAAGTATTCAAGAATAGACTTCATCAGGTTTATAGAAGTCTCATTGAAGTGATCTCAATGAAAGAGAAAGCTCGGCAATGAAAGAATGTGCTTAGAAATGAAAGAGAAAGATTGATAACAAAGAAAAGAGCTTAGCAATAATAGAGTGAAGTTCTGACAGCGTGGAAACTAAGAAAAGATGATTATCAAATGATGAATTCAATCAAAATTGAGTAGAGAACAACTTTGATGAATTGAAGACTTTGATTGATCATCATGCCCCAAAGAAAAGACTCGTTGAAGATCTTATAGTAGTGTTAAACCTGAACTTGATCACAGAAAGATAGAATCAAGATTTCTGGGCAATGTGTCGACACATGAAAATGAAGAGTTGACACATGAAGATAGAAGCCAAAAATTTAAAGACAGAATGATCAAGTGTCAACACATGGAATTGATGTGTCAACACATGGAGACAGTGGACAACATCTGAAAAATGCAGACTAGATGTGTCGACAAATGGAATCAAGTGTCGACACCTGGGAGATAATGGCTAGTTTTTTTAACGTTATAACAGACTAGACTTGCATTAAATGAGCCCCAACAACCTCCAATGGACGAAATTAATACAGGGGTTTATATGCAAGCTTCCAACTGTGTTTATATACAAGAGATACAAGAAACACAAGTACCACTAACTGATCAAACTGAAAAATCTGAACATTCTTCTTGTTTTCATTGTATGAGCTTTTACTTGTCTATCCACTCTTGATAGAGAGTTTGTATTTCATTTTTCCATCTTTATACACCTGTAAGTGAGAGTTTGAGAGTTCTCTTATAAAAGAAAAACTCTTGTAAGTTTGAGTGGATCTTGGATAAAACCATTTGGTGGCTGGAAGAATTTGGGAAGAAGTTCTTGTGTAAAAGTGAGTTAAGCACTTAGTAAATCAACATCCATCTTGTAATTGGAGATTGCATAGTGGAGAAAGACTTCAATAGGATCTTGGGGTGAGGACGTAGACCACGAATTATGGTTGAACCTTGGTAATTCTTGGTATGCTTTCTATTGCTCTGTTTTTCATTCCTTTTTTTATTACATTGTATTTTGTATAGATTGATCACTATTATATTGATTAGATTAATTTTAGTTAATCTTAATTGCCATTAATTTTTGAAAAACCCAATTTACCCCCCTCTTGGGTTGCCATTTGGGCCAACAGATAAGGGCAAAAGAAGATCAAGATCTACGACAAGGGGCATCTATCAAAGATCAAAATCGATATCCTTCGGATCGAATCTCCAAAATTTGGCTCCGGAGGAGGTAGATAGCTATTAGAAGCACTAGCATCCTGCAAAGAAGATGCAACCGGAATCAGCAAGGTAAAGGAATAACTAAACAACAGCAGAGCGAAAAGGAGAAGAAGGGAAAGGACAACATACCCCGCCACCCTACCACTAAACAATAGCAGAGCAAAAAGAAGAAGCAGGAAACAAGCACCCGGCTGGTGCTCCTAATAGGGAATAGGAACTCTCTCCACAAAAGCTCCAAACATATACTCTGGTGGATCTCCCGCTGACATGAACTCCTCATGAAACTGGCGCCAGTGTCGATCTCCTATGTAAGACTCCCAAGAATCATCGCTAAGAAAGGAAGTCCTCAATAAGGACAATGAGACCAAGTACGTCACCGTCTCATAGTGAACCAACCCCATAAAGGGCCGCCAAGTCACGTCCCTCGCCTCGATCAACTCCAGGTTCGCCCATAGCGTCACGAAATCAATAATCTCCGTTCGTTGGGCTACCCGGTCACGAGCCCACCTCAAAGCATGAGGATAAAGGTCATCCTCAATAATTGTAGGGCGGTGAACTGGCAGGTACTCATAGCTCCACCAGATAAGAAAAGGCCTGAAACCGGTCACACTGCCCCAATAAGAGGAAGTCTGGACCCGCATCGATCAAAAGAAGCAGCCGAAGGAGAAGGACCCCCAATCCAACTCAGAGAAAGCCCCAAGATCAGCTACTATACTCACGAACCGAAAAGATACGAGCGACTTATTGTTGTTGCAGAAGCAGCTGAAGATGATATACAAAACAAATCGCTACCTCATGATGTCACGCCAGGCAAGTGGTGGCTCAATAGCAAAGGTACTGCATCCCAACTGAGCCAGAAGACTAGGAAAGCAAAACGCTCAAGAGGGGGCAAGTCTATTAGAATACACGCGTCAGCCCTACTGACTGACTGTAAGGTGATCCGACAATCCATAAAGGAAAGCCCCGTGATGATCACCCAATCCAATGGAGTGGGTCCTAACTCGAAATCCACAACATGAAAAGTCCCGATCTTTCCGAACCACCTCTCAATAAGCGCCATCACTAGATGTTGGTTCAAGCAGTTAGCCTGTAATCCCATGAAAGCCTAAAACCCAATCTCAGCCATGAAAGCACGGTAAGATGGAGCTACCCGCTGCATAGTACTGAAGACAAGATGAACAGCTCTTTTAAAAGCTGTGTGTACCTGCTGAGGGGGCAAATGCTATCTAGAGGAGGCTCTCTCATAACCTGTCACCTGATCTCTAAGGCTGGGGGCCTCAACCTCGACCTCCACTCTGCCTCAAAAACCGCCTTGACCGGAGGGCCGACGGGTTGTCTACTCCCCCATCCGCTCTGGCCAGAAGAGGCCTGTCTAGTAGATTGTCGACTACCCCTGGATCGACTGGAACTGCCGACAGAATCTGTACGGGCCGCCTTTCCATAGCAGTGTCTCCTCTCAAAACCATCATCACCCACATCTGCCATCCTGAAAAGGTAAGCCAAGGTAAGAGGTGTTAATATACGGTATATGCAGATAAGAAATAAAAGCAGGGAAAAAATAATAATAATAACCAAGGATAAAAGCATGAGTAAAAATGAATGACACAGCTACTAGTAGATCTTGCTCTCACCGATTCAAAAGGTTTTTAACTCAACACTCAAAATGTTTCCTAAATTCAGTTTCTCAAAGGGTTTATTAACCTTTTTCTCCAAATTTTGCTAAACTCTTTCCTCCAAAGATTCTTTTTCAAAATCAATTTTCAAAGAATTTTCTAATTCCCTTACAATTCAAAATTAATTCTTGAAAGTCAAATTCTAAAATGTTTTTCTTCCCAAAAATCCATTCGAGTCATAATCTAAAATTCTTTAAAATCAAATCTCAAAGTTCCTCAGGCCATCTCAAAGTTTTGCTAATCTTATTTCTATTCCAATCAATATTCCAGATTTTCTAAAAATTCTTCCTTAAAAGGTTCTCAAGGTTTCAATCAAAAATTCTTTTTCCAAAATATCTATCAAATTCCAAAGTTTTTCGTTTGTCTTCAATAGTCCAGTTTTCAAGCCAAAATGAATTTCCTACACATTTTTTATTTTAAAATTCCAATTCCAAGTCAAAATGAATTTTGTATATATTTTGATTTTCCAGTTCCAAGTCAAAATGAATTTCCTACACATTTTGATTTTCCAATTTCAAGTCAAAATGAATTTCCTATACATTTTGTCTTCAAAGGTTTTCAACTTCAAGTCAAAATGAATGTTCTAAACATTTTGTCTTCAAATGTCAGGTCAAAACAAATTTTCGACACGTTTTGTCCAAAATTCCAAAGTGATTTCCAATTTAAAATCAACTCTCAAATCTCAAAATTTTCTAATCAAAATCCATCCTAAGCTTTTTCCATTCCAATCAAAGTTTTTCTAAAACTTATTCCTCTAAAAGGTTTTCTTCTCAATTCTTAAGTTTTCAATCTTCCAAAATTCTCATCAAAGCCCAAAGTTTTCAAAGTCAAAATCCATATTTCAAATCATCCAAAATATATTCTTATTCAAATTTCCATTTTCAAAATTCTTCCTAAGTTTTTCCTTTGACAATTTTGAAGGCCCTGCCCTTAATAGTTTTATATCTTTTTCATTCAAAAAGATTTTATCTCAAAAATTTTCTTACCCTTTCACAAATTTCAGAAAATTTCAGCATGGTTTCGCTTAAAAATGGTCCCCACAACGCCTATGACACTACAACAAAACACAAACCATGTCCCTCGCAACATCATAATCACACCAACACCCATGCACACTCTTCAAAAGACTTGTTTTATTTTTCATTAAATCTATGGTTTTCAAAGTTGTCATAAAATTTCTCAAAATCATTTAAAATGTTTTTCTAAAATATTTCCATATTTTTCTAAATTTTAAACTCTGATCATTTCATCAATTTCCTAAATTTTCTTAATTTTCTTTATTTTCTAAGTATTTTTCTATTTTTCAAAAAATCAAAAATTCACCAAGTTTTCAAAAAATCACGAAAATTCACACGGCTGTTAAACACATTTTTCTAAGGCACACGGTATAAAAATCTAGCCGAAAAACCTAATACCCGAAGCTATCAGGACAAAACCCAAATTCCTACAAGAATCCCCTTCACATAATCATGCAACATCACTCAAATTCAATCAAACAACTCTAAAATGCAAAAATAACTTCACCACAGTGTTCAAAATATATCAAAACATCAATTTTCACTATCCACATCACTCAAATAGAACTCTACACATCAAAATCAACATAAAATCAAAAACTCACATCTTGGAGTTCTCTAGCGAAATCTTCTCTTCCGGTAACTTTTCCGGCGACGATGTTTACTTCTTGCGATTCTTCATGGTCCCTAGGAAGCACTCCTTCAATATCCAAGTCGATTTCCTCACAAAGACTCTCGATTTTTTGAAAACTCTTCAAATCCTGCGACAACGTCGAACCAGCAGTTTGCTGGTTTTGATCCCAGGCTTGGCGCCACTAGCAGTGGTGCCAAGCTAATTTAAACAAAAGTGCCACTGCTAGTGGCGCCAGTTTCCAATTCTGGGCAGTTTTGCCCTTTTCCCGCCAAAACTCGATTTCAAAGATCTTTTGGACTCAATATCCATTTTCAAACTCCAGTTTTTGAAAATTTTCAAAGTCCATCCTGTAAGCACCCCATTTTTGACCGCTCGGCAGTCTACACTCCGTCCAGACTTGTTTTCAAGTCATTTTGGGCATATTCCTATCGAATCCAATTCTCTAGTTCCAAATTCCGTCTTTCCATCGCTTCGCGGGACTGTTAGGCCCAAATAGAGGCAAAATGACCAAAATGCCCTTAGGGGCATTGTCCTTTCTTAGACCCCTTTCCAATCCCTCTCTCGAGACAGTTTATTCCTCGAGACGGTCCGAGTAGCAAAACTACTCACAGAACCGTTAGAGTAGCGGAAATACTCACAGAACCGTTAGAGTAGCAGAAATACTCACAAATCATCAACCCCGTCCGAGTAGCGGAAATACTCTTAAATCGTCAACCCCGTCCGAGTAGCGGAAATACTCTCAAATCGTTAACCCCGTCCGAGTAGCGGAAATACTCAACCCCGTCCGAGTAGCGAAAATACTTAACCCCATCCGAGGGGCGGAAACACTCAAAACCTAGGTCAATACCCATGTTTGTTAGCTCACTTCAGTGAAAAATGACCAGACTACCCTTAGGACCTTTTTCGAGACTTTTCGATCAAGATGACCATTTTGCCCCTAGGCATCCGAACACCCCGGGAACCACACCGGCTCTGGGTATCAAACCGGTAATGTCCCGAGAATACTTTTTATAGTGTTCTCAACCTTCCTTTACCTTTCCGGATCATTTGGAGTCAGTTCCGGCCAACCCGGTACAAAATGACCGTTTTGCCCCTGGAGGGCCGGTCCCCTTCTTTGGCCACACCGGCTCTGGGTATCAAACCGGTAATGTCCCGAGAATACTTTTTATAGTGTTCTCAACCTTCTTTTACCTTTCCGGATCATTCCGAGTCAGTTCCGGCAAACCTGGTACAAAATGACCGTTTTGCCCCTGGTGGGCCGGTCTCCATTTCTGACCACGCCGGCCCTGGGAATCAAACCAGCAACCTCTGGGAACATTCTAAATAATGTTTCCAGATTCCAAGTCTTCTTCCGGGACAGTTTGAGTCTGTCCCAGCAGTTTTTCGGTCCAGTTGACCATTTTGCCCCTAAAGGCTCGGTGAACCTTTCCGACACATCTTATCCTCACTTTTCAAGTCAAATACCTCCAGGACACTATTTTAAGTGTTCCTGCTCCCTTCCGGCCTTCCGGGTCATCCCCGACTCCTTCAAATCATTCCCGGACTTTCCGGAGTCACTCCTAGTGAAACCAGGCTAAAGTTTACATGGTAGTCACTAGTACAGGCGCCCAAATCTAGTCAAAGATACGTTGCTTGCCGACCTTAATTGTTTCCTAAATGGCTAGTGCCACTAGTAGTGGCACCAAGCCAAAAAATGGTCTGGCGCCACTAGTAGTGGCGCTAGTGTATGATTTGGCCTGGCGCCACTGCAACAAGCGCTAGGTCTGTCTTCTCTCTATAAATACGGAGCCTCGTTCAACGTGAAAAGGGTTTGAAAACTTAACCTAGAAATCACACAATTCGATATATAGAGTTCGAGCACCTCCAAAAACCCTAGTTTCCTTAGGTTCTCCAAACCCTAGCCACCTTACACTAAACCCTAGCCATCATACACAAACCCTAGCCTCCTATACACTCATACACTCCCCCATACACTCATACACTAGCCTTCAACCACTCTCCAAAGACTTGAAGGACAGCCATTCAAAGCTTGAAGACAATCCTTGAAGACTAAGGGTGAAGATCAAGACCGAAGACCGAAGACCGAAGACTGCACGGCGCGCAAAATAAACAAGATACAAGGTAGGCTCCCTCTTTAATTTTCTGCACTTCCCCCCTCTCTCTTCTCTCTCCAACCCACTTGGGTTTTCTCTATTTTAATCCCCCATCTCTTCCCCCCCCCCCCCCCCCCCCCCCTTTCTTTGCATGCTTGAAACAAGGGGATTCTAGGTCCATGTGTAGGATTGGACTATTGGAGAGTCACCGTGTCGGGGGCTTTCTTCTAGTCTAACCAAAGACCACGTGGGTCCGGCCCCCCTTGATTATGTGGTGAAGCCTTAGCCTTGTATGTTCGCGACCCCAAATTGCATTGTGCATATCATACTCTTGCATCTTCCAAAATTCGTTTTCAAAAAGTTGTTTTCAAAAATCATTTTCAAACTTGTTTTCAAAATTGCATCAAAAGCTCTTTTTCAAAAACATGTTTTCAAAATCACAATCCTAGGGTGATTCTAGTCTTTCCATGGCTAGAGTTGCTTTAGGAAAGTGTTATATAAAAAGTGACCTTTTGGTCTATATTTTCAAACCTTGTTTTCAAAACCACTTTCCTAAAGTGGTTCTAGTCCTCTTATGGCTAGGATTGTTTTAGGAAAGTGAGATGTTTTTAATCCTTCTAAACTCTCTCTCTCTTCAAAAATCTCTTCCTAAAAATCTCTTTTTCAACATACTTTCCTAAAACACTCCTTTTCAAAATCGTTTTCAAAAACTCCCTTCCAAAACTTTTTTTTTTTTAAAACTCTCTTTTTCAAAATTCTCTCTCCAAAATCTTTTCCTCAAAATTTACCCTCTAAAAACACTCCCTAGATTCACCTTCCTAAGAACTCTCTCCAAAAATCTTTCTAAAAACTCTCTTCCCAAAAATTTTCTTCTAGAAACTCTCCTCTAGGATCTTCTTTCCAAAAAACACGTTTCTAAAAACACACTTTCCAAAACTCCCTCTTTCCTAAAATCTTTTTCCAAAAACTCCCTCTCCAAATTCACTTTCCAAAAACTCCTCCCTAGGATTCCCTTCTAGAAAATCTTCGTTTCCAAAAATGCACTTTCCAAAAACTTTTTCCTTAGAGCCCAAGTCAAGCCCTAGAGCCCACAATTAGGAAACCCTAATTTTCTTTCCAAAAACATGGTTTTCAAACTTTGCCCCAAACCTAGGTTTCCAAAATCTCTTGTTTTCACATCCAAACTATACATGTTTCCAAAATCTCTTTTCTACGTCAAAACTACGATTTTCCAAAACTAGGGTTTCTAGAAACTCCCCTTTCCAAATCCATGCCAAATCCAATCTTCCCTTTAGGAAACCAAATCCTATCTCCCTGTTTAGGAAAACTAGATCCCATCCTCCGTTTTTGGAAACAAAATCAAATCTTTTCTTTTAGACACCAAATCCAATCCCTTCCTAATCTAAACCTTTCTTAATTCAATTCCTTCCTAAATCATAAGTTTCCTAATCCTAAACTTTAAATCTTTCCTTAAATTTCAAAATCCAAATCTTTCCTAATTCACATCCTTCCTAAACTCCCACTTTCCTAAACCTTAAGTTTCCAAAACTTGAACATAAAAATCCTTCCCAAATTTTAAAACTCAACTTTCAAATCTTTCCTAATTTAACCCCTTTTCCAAATCTTAACTTTCTAAATTCAAGCTTTTAAACCTTTCCTAAATTCAAACCTTTCTTAATTTTCAAGATTTTCTAAAACTCTAACACTTTCTAAATCTTAAACTTTCTAAATTTGAAACTTTCTTAAGTTGAATCTTTCTAAATCTAAAACTTTCTAAATTCTAAACTCTCTTAAACTTCAAATCTTTCCAAATCTAAGACTTTTCTAAACTCAAAACTTTCTTAATTTAAGACTTTCTTAAGTTGAAACTTTCTTAATTCAAACATTTCCTAAATTGAAAACTTTCCTACTTTCAAAACTTCCCTTTTTCAAACATTTCTAAATTCGAAACTCTCCTAATTTGAAAACTTTCCTAATTCAAAACTTTCCTAAGTTGAAACCTTCCTAAACCTAAAGCTTTCCAAAAATGAAACTTTTCTAATTCGAAACTTTCCTAAATCGAACATTTCCTAATTCAAACATTTCCTAAACCCAACCTTTCCTAATCTCCTAAACCTTCCAAGTCGAGTCAAGCTTTTCCTAAGTCTGGGTTTCCTAAACCTTCATCTTTCTCTTTTTCAAAACAAGTCCAAATCTATCTTTTCAAATCAAAGTCCAATTTTCTCAATTTCAATTTCCAATCTCCTCTTCCAATTCCAAATCGAATTCAATTTCCAATTCAATCTCCTTCTTCAAATTCACTCTTCTCTTTTCAATCGGACTCCGGTCCGAACTACGACTGACCTGATTCCCCCAAAGGGATACGTAGGCAACCTTCATAGGTGCGGTCACAATATTTTTCAAACTTTCAATTCCACCCTCGTGGGTGCGGTTTCAAAATTCTTTCCAAATCTCAAATCCCAATCTATTTTCAAAATTCCAATTTCAAAATTTCTATTTTCAAATTTCTATTTCTAAATTTTCAAAATTTCCAATTTCAATTCCATCTTTCCAAATCTATTTTCAAATCAAAGCAATCTCTTTTTAAATCTATTTTTCGATTCTTTTCTATTGCTTGCATATCATGCATCATATTTTTCAAACATTGTTTTTCTAAAGTGAAATAGGATTGAACATGGGTTAATTAAAGACTCTCATAGGTAAATCTAGGGTAGATTGACATGTAGGTACCAAAAGGGCGGGGTAGGGTGATAGCTTAGTGCGTCTTCCCTACACGTAACCAACCTCCGAACCTTGGATCACTGATTTCAAAGACCAAAAAGGAGTTATTTTTCAAAAAAGGGCTAAATATTTTTCAAAAGGTTGCCAAACAACCTGTTTTCCTAAAAACCCTCTCTTGAGGAGATATTTTCAAAATCGTTTTTCAAAAACCCTAAGTGTGGTCTTCGGATTATGCTTAGCTTTTAGGTGACCTAACTCACCTTAATTAAGTTAGGTGGCGACTCCAAATCTTTTTCAAAAGCCCTTTATTCAAACCTAATTTTCAATTCAAACCTAGTCGCACTCATTCTTTTAGGAGGGTGAGTTCTAACGCGAGAGTACAACATTTTTCCCGCTTGGGTGAGTATTCTTCGAGTGCGAAAAATCTGGGCGCGACACATCCCTCCAACCGCCTCACGGTCAACATGGGACTCTGACTCTATCGTTTTCTATCTTCGACAAGCAAAGACAAAAAAAGAAGGGCAGCTGTAAGCACCCCATTTTTGTCTGCTCGGCAGTCTCAAGTCCGTCTAGACTTGTATTCAAGTCAATATGGACATATTCCAATTTAAGTCAGTTTTCCAAACCTAATTCAGTCAATCAATCGCTTTGCAGGCCCGCTAGGCCCAAATAGAGACAAAATAACCAAAATGCCTTTGGGAGCATTATTTGGTCTAATTCCAGTGGGCATGTCTTTTCAAAGATGGTAAGTCCCCATTTTAATCTCAAATCTAATTTAAATTCCAATTAAATTTGGCACGCCTTTCAAGAAATTTAATTTCTCAAGGCGGTAAGTTCATCCTGTCTGGCATGTTTTTCGAGAAAAATCTTCAAAACGATATGTCCCTTCAAACCTGTTGGCCGGGAACAGACCCTAAGTCCTCAAGATGGTAGAACGGTCCACCTTTGGTGCCTTCTAGCCCACCAATGAAAAATGTTCATTTCGGCACACCTTTTGAGAAAGTTGATTCCTTAGGCAATAAGTCCACCTAGCAACTTTTCGAAATCAGACAGTCTCTAGAATGATCGCGAACCGTTAGAGTAACGGAAGTACTCGTAAACATCGCAACCGTTAAAGTGGCGGAAACACTCGTAAACAAGTCGATATTGGAAATTTCCAACAAACCTCTATGTCGTGAGACCACCGTCAGAGTGGTGGAAATACTCAAAACCCAGGTCAACACCAGTGCCTGCTAGCTCACTCCGGTGAAAAATGACCAAACTACCCTTAGGGCCATTTTCGGCACGTTTCTTGAGAAAGTACCTAAGTCCTCAGAACAGTAAGTCCACCCTTTCAGGATCGTCCCAAAGACGATCTAACTTGTTTAAGTGCCTTCCAGTCGGTTTCGAGCCCATTCTGAGACCCTCCGGTCAAGATGACCATTTTGCCCCTAGGCATCCGAGCACCCCGGGAACCACACTGGCTTTGGGTATCAAACCGGTAACCTCCTGAGGATGTTTTTGATAGTATCCCTGGCCTTTCGATACATTTTTAGGTCATTCTGAGTTAGTTCCGGCAAATCTGGTGCAAAATAACTGTTTTACCCCTAATGGGCCGATCACCTTTTCTAACCACACTAGCTCTGGGTATCAAACTGGTAACCTCCTGGAGCATTCTAGCCAGTGTTTTTTGCCTTGAGTCAAGTCCATCTCCGTAGCTTTTTGGCCCGATTGACCATTTTGCCCCAAATGGCCCGGTCAACCCTTCCAACACATCCTGACATTGTTTTTCAAGTCTACTACCCTTGCGACACTATTCTAAGGGTTCTTGTCCTTTTCCCGTACTCCTAGCCATTCCTGACCCTTTAAATCATTCCCGAACCTTCCAGAATCACACCTAGTGAAGCTAGGCCAAAAATTGCATGGTAGTCACTAGTACAGGCGCCCAAATCTTGAAGATACGTTGCTTGCCGACCTTAAAATTTTCCTAAGTGGTGCTAAGCCAAAATTTGGCATGAAGTGGCGCTAGAAGGAAATTTTGCCTGGTGCTACTACAATAGGTGCCAGGTCAATCTTCTATCTATAAATACAGAGCCTCCTCCAACATAAAAAGGGTCTACAAACTCAGTCTAAAAACCCTCCTCTTCAATATACAGAGCTCGAAGTCTTTCCAAACCCTAGTTCCCTTTAGGTTCTTCAAACCCTAGCCTCCATATACAAACCCTAGCCTTTATACACTTAACCCTAGCACACCTACACTCATATACACTCACAAACTAGCTTCCAAAGCCTCCATTGAAGACTTGAAGTGCTGCAACTTGGAAGCTCTTGAAGATCGAAACAAAGACCGAAGTAAAGCAAGCAAGCAAAACAAAAAAGATACAAGGTAGGTTTTCTATTTACATTTACGCAATTCCTCCCTCTCTCTTCTCTCTCCTAACCTACTTGGATTTTCTTCTATTTTAGTCCCCCATCTTCTACCCCCATTTCTTGCATGCTTGAAACAAGGAATTCCCCGGTTCATGTGTAGGATTAGGCTATTGAAAGTCACTGTATCGAGGGCTTTCTCTTAGTCTAACTGGAGACCATATGGATTCGTCCCCCCTTGATTATATGGTAAAGCCTTTAATCTTGTATATTCACGACCCCAACTTGCATTATGCATATCATGATCATACATCTCTCCAAAACATGTTTTCAAACTTGTTTTCAAAACTTGCATTAAAATTTTCTTTTTCCAAACTTGTTTTCAAAATCATAATCCTAGGGTGATCCTAGTGTTTCCATGGTTAGGGTTGCTTTAGCTAAGTGTTATATTTAAAGGGACTTTCATGGTCCAAATTTTCAAATCTTTATTGTTTTCAAAACCACAATCCTAGAATGGTTCTAATTTTCTTATGGTTATAATCATTTTAGGAAAGTGAGATTTTTTTAGGGGCTTGCAAAAGTCCGCATTCAAATCCCTTCTCAAAATTCTTTTCAAACTTACCTTCTGAAACCTCCTTTTTAAATCCTCTCCAAAATCTATTTTCTAAAATCTCTTTTCAAACATACTTTCTAAAAACTCTTTCCAATCTCTTTGTCAAAATTGCTTCCTAAAACTTCCCTCTGAAAAAAATTTATTTTCCCAAAACTTCTTTTTAAACTCCTTTCCAAAAAGCTCTCTTTAAAATTCACTTTCTAAAAATACTTCTTAAGTTTCCTTCCTAAAAACTTTTTCCAAAAAATTCCTTTCCAAAAACTCTCTTTTCAAGTTTACTTTCTAAAAGCTCCTTTCTAAGATCTCCTTCAAAAAATCTTTCTTTCCAAAATTCACTTTCCAAAAATCTCTTTTCCTGAAGTCCAAGTTAAACCCTAAAGCCATGGTTAGGAAACTCTAATTTTTTTTCTAAAAACATAATTTCCAATTTCCAATTTTGGCCTCAAACTTTAGGTTTCCAAACCCTATTTTCTACACCAAAATCTAGGATTTCTAAAACTTCATCTTTCCAATTCCATGTCAAATCATATCTTTCACTTTAGGAAATCAAATCCAATCTCCCATTTAGGAAACTAGATCCAATCCTCCGTTTTTTGAAACAAAAATCAAATCATTTCTTTTTAGAAACGAAATCCAATCTTTTGTTTTCGGAAAAAGAAATCCAAATCCTTCATAATCCATGTCACGACCCGACTTCGCCCTCACTAGGCCGCGACAATGAAGGGTTTAAGGTTGGGTTTATCGGTAGGCGATGGGGTTTATAATTTTAACACAACAACATAAATATGAACATAACATAGATGGTCTAGAAAATATACATTAAGGCCGTAAAACCAATGCGAGTCTCATAACATTACAGTCCAGCATAAACTAACTCAAGAGTTTAAAAGAACTAAGGTAACAGGGGCTTGATCTCGTATGCTCATTCCCTCGGAAATCAGTTTGGTGTCTCTATTCCTAAAAATGTCCCATAAGATAGGAATGAGCGGCAAAGCCCAGTAGGAGATCTAAGATTTCTATAAGGTACAGGATAAAAGATAATGCAGTAAAAGAATGTCATGGCATGCGTCTGACCCTTGTAATTTCTTTTTCTTTTCGTTAATATCTGGATCCTTGAAGGTATGTCCTGCCAGGGCCAATTCAAGCCAATGGGGTCCACCCAAGATTCATCCTCCATCATCAAGTCCAGTGGGACCCATCCATGATCATCTAGCCCGATATCAAGCCAGTGATACCGACCCATGATAGCCCCAAGTATCAAGCCAGTTCGGTACACCTATGATATAAAACTTGGGGTCTTTTCCTTTCTGATTATACCACCCTTATACCTCCTCAATGATGCAGTCATACAAACAAGAATGCTATATTTTGAAGTTAATGAGTAAGAGACATTTAGAACAGAAAGATAATTGGACAGAAAACATAAAGCATGTCAAAATACAAATTATTTAATAAAGAAAGGACATAAGCATGAATCTTAAAGAAATGCATAGATTCCTACCATTAGGATCTTTCCGGGAATCAAGATGGTTCGGTATTTCAGGAAAAGGTAATTGCTTTACTTTTCTTTGTTCTTATCCATTTCTATTGTTATAATGCTTGTGTAATGTTCATGCATGCATATTTATTTTACTATTGCATTCTCTCTCTCTATACTTTTTGCATATATACATATGCATTCAATGCCTCATCTCAAGACGAGAGTTCCCAAGTAACTCAAGTTACTGTATCTTCATACATATGTTTAACCCATAGAGAGTGACACCAAGCTCACTCTCCCTTGCATAAAACCTACCAAAATTCTAAAGGTTTCCCATGCAACCCTAAGGGCTCATGGCATGCATCTCAAGTCATTTGACAAAGAGGGACCCCAATCCCTCTATGCTTATAGAGATAAGGTTGCCAAGAAGACAAGGGACAATTCCGGGAGCAAGGTCTCTTAACGACCTCCATCAAAAAGGTGACTCCAAAGACTCAAAAGTAGTTTAGGATTTCGAATGTAAAAGTATATAGGCAAAAGTCCCAAGGAAAATGTTCTCACTCCCCCTATTAAAATGTACTTTGATTCTCTTGTATTTAAACTCACAGTTCAATGTACCTTTCTATTTCCTGCGAGTAAATATATGAATGGATGTATTTTCCCAATCAATGGTAAAGTATGTGCATACAGGTGCAGACCCCCCTATCTAAAAAAAAATGAGCCAACTCATCATGCTTAGTCCTACTCTCAAAGTAGGGGCATCCCTAGGACATGCATTGCATAAAAACCATCAAATCAAGGCGCTAACTTCTCTTTTGTTTCCTGTCTTCTTTCTTCTCCCTCATCTTCCAAGGCTAAGAACACAAAAGGCTGAAGCAAGGACAAAATGGCGGTCTCCTGAAACTACTTATTTACTGCCATGATGCTGCTCACATATTCATGCTCATGCATCAATATCTATTCCAAGATAAGAGTTTCAAAAAAATTAAGTCATTGTATTCTCATGCGCTCAATCAATCATAGAGAGAAAGGAATAATCAAATCTCATATTAATCAAACCTCCTTAAACTCCTAATGGTTTCCCAACCCTAAGGATTTATGGCATGCATTGAACCATATATCAAGAAAGCTTTCTCCGTCCATGGAGGCGAGATTGCCTAAACAAGAAAGCATCAACCAGCCCATGCCAACAAGGTTAAAGAGCACAACTAAATGCACACAATCATTCCAACATCCTACCCAATTCAAACTCATGTAAGGATAAGCCCAGTTATTGGAAGAGGCGTACCCCACATTGAAGAGTAAGAAGAGCTGGTCATCTATTTGCAAGATGTTACCTCTAAGCAACTACCTCTGCACCATATCGCGACAATCACCATCCATGTGAAAGAGGACTTCACTACTTGCAAAGTTCTGTTAGTCCCATGCATTGCCATAACAGAACCCTCTAGCTTCCAAATGCATACCATCTACCTAAAAAGATTTGGCCCATTCCAATCACTTGACAATTGAGAAAATGGTCACTAACCACCTCATTAGTAAAGGCTTCCAACCTGGGAAAGGCCTAGGGGCACAACTACAGGGTGATCTTCATCTAAAAGAATTCAACGGTTAGCGTCATACTCATAGGTTGAGATATTATCCCCCTCCAAAGGAGACTAAGCAAAAGGGTTGACCCAAAATCTAACCGTAAAAGGCAGACCGCCAATTCACAATTTACCATTGCTGTCTCGATCATTAATTGCAAATCTGTTTAAAATCCCAAAAAAGTCACTATCAAACTTGTTCCATAAAAAAGATGCCTCGGCCTCAGACATTAATCCTTGAACATTAGCTTATCTTCCCTAAGGTTCCATCTATTCAACAACATTAGCCAAAAAGTTGGTCAATTGGACCACTTTTCATATTTCTAGACCCCGAAGGCTTTGGTAAAGCTTACATGAGAAATCCTATGATATTAGCCTGTTAAAGTACCTTGCAGAAAATCAAGTATATAACGGACTAATTTAAAATAAATAACTCTTGATCATGAAATGCTTTCTTTGTCATAGTAAAATCTTTTTTAAAAAAATGAAATCTACAGGGTATCCAAAGCTTGGCATCTTTTGACCCTAAAGACTTCTAGAGGTCCTCTATAGATTCGGCCTCCCTGAGTCCATCACAATGAACAATGTAAGCAACCTTAACAATGACATTGTAAGCATCCCATTTTTGACCGCTCGACAGTCCACGGTCTGTCCAGACTTGTACTCAAGTCAATATGGACGTATTCTAATCGAAATCAACTCTCTAAGTCTAATCCCATCTATCCATCGCTTCGCGGGCCCACCAGGCCGAAGTAGTGAAAAAATGACCAAAATGACCTTAGGGGCATTGTTCAGTCCAATTCCAAATCAGACGCGTCTTTCCTAAGACGGTAAGTCCCCTTTCCAATTCCCACAAGCACGTCTTTCCAAAGACGGTAAGTCCCCTTTCCAATTATCCCACAGGCGCGTCTTTCCGAAGACGGTAAGTCCCCTTTCCAATTCCAAATCAGGCATGTCTTTCCGGAGACGATAAGTTCCCTTTAAACCTATCAACCGGGACGAGATCCCAAGTGCCCTAGATGGTAGAACGGTCCACCTTTGGCACCTGTTAGCCCGGCAATACAGAAATGTCCGATTTGGCATGCCTTTCGAGAAAGTTGACTTCTCAGGCGCTAAGTCCCTTTAGCAACTCCCCGAATCAGGTAGTCTCAGGAATGATCGTGAACCGTCAAAGTAGTGGAAGTACTCGTAAACATCACCACCATTAGAGTAGCGAAAATACTCGCAAACAAGTCGATATAGGGAATTGGCAACAAACTCCTGTATCACGAGACCGCCGTCAGAGTGGCAGAAACACTCAAAACCCAAGTCAACACCAGTGCCAGCTAGTCCACTTCAGTGAAAAATAACCAAACTGTCCTTAGGGTCATTTTTTGGCACGTTTCTCGAGAATACACCTGAGTCCTTAGAAGGCTAAGTCCACCCTTCCAAGATTGTCTTAAAAGTAATCCGACATGATTAGGTTCCTTCTACTCAGTTTCGGGCCATTTCCGAGACTTTCCAATCAAGATGACCATTTTGCTCCTAAGCATCCGAATGCCCCGGGGACCACACCGGCTCTGGGTATCAAACCGGTAACCTCCCGAGAATGCTTCTTATAGTGTTCTCAACCTTTTATTATCTTTTCGAATCATTCTAAGTCAGTTCCGGTAAATCCGATGTAAAATGACCGTTTTACCCCTGGTGGATCGGTCGCCTTTTTCTGACCACATCGGTTCTAGGTATCAAACCGGTAATCTCCCGAGAATGTTTCTTATAGTATTCCCAACCTTCCTTTATCTTTTCGGATCATTCCAAGTCAGTTCCAGTAAACCTGGTGCAAAATGACCGTTTTGCCCTTAGTGGGCCGGTCGCCTTTTCCGAACACACCGACTCTAAGTTTCAAGCCGGTAGCCTTTGGGAACATTCTAAATAATGTTTCTAAAATCTCAAGTCTTCTTCTGGGACATTCTAAGTCTGTCCCGGCAGCTTTTCGATCCAGTTGACCGTTTTGCCCCTAATGGCCTGGTCAACCCTTCTGACAAATCTTGTCATCCTTTTTCAAATCCATTACCTCTGAAGCCTCCTATACACTCACATACACTCTTATATACTCATACACTAGCCTCCAAAGCCTCCTTTGAAGACTTGAAGTGCTACAATATGATGTTTTGAAGATTGACGACAAACTCTTGAAGATTGAAGTGAAAACCGACGCAAGACAAGCAAAGCAAAGCGCGTAAAGCTAAGCAAAATAAAGAAGACACAAGGTAGGCTTCTTATTTACGTTTACGCATCTTCCCCCTCTCTTCTCTCTCCTAACCCACTTGGATTTTCTTCTATTTTAATCCCCTATCTTCCCCCCCCCCCCTTCTTGCATGCCTGAAACAAGGGAATTCCCGGTTCATGTGTAGGATTAGGCTATTAGAGAGTCACCGTGTCAGAGGCTTTTTTTTAGTCTAACCAGAGACCACGTGGGTTCGGCCCCCTTGATTATGTGGTGAAGCATTTAACCTTGTATGTTCACGACCCCTTTGCATTGTGCATATCATAATCTTGCATTCTTCCAAAGTTGGTTTTCAAACTCGTTTTCAAAGCTTGCATTAACATCATTTTCAAACTTGCATCAAAATCTTCTTTTTCAAAACTTGTTTTCAAAATCACAATCCTAAAGTGATTCTAGCCTTTTCATGGCTAGGGTTGCTTTAGGAAAGTGTTACATTTAAAGTGACCAATACGGTCCATATTTTCAAAACATTGTTGTTCTCAAAACCACTATCTTAAAGTGGTTCTAACCTTCTTATGATTAGAATTACTTTAGGAAAGTGAGATATTTTATATACTTTTTAAAAACTCTCTTTTCAAATCTCTCGTTCTAAAAACTTCTCTTTTAACATACTTTCTAAAAATTCTCTTCAATATCCTCTTCAAATCCCTTTCCAAAATTGTTTTTCAAAAACTCCCTCCAAAAATCAATTTTCAAAACTTCCTTTTCAACTCCTTTCCAAAACACCCTCTTCAAAATTCCTTTCCTAAAAACACTCCCTAGGTTTCCTTCTTAGAAAACTCTCTCCAATCTCCTTTCCAAAATTATTTTTCAAAAACTCCTTTCCAACAAGCTCTCTCCAAAAACATCTTTCCTAAAAGCTCCTTTCCAAAAACGCTTTCGTCAAAGTTCACTCTCCAAAGGCACTCCGTACGTTTCCTTCCTCAACAACTCTTCCCAAAAATCTCTTTCTAAAAAACTCCTCATTAGGATTTCTTTCCAAAAACTCTCTCTTTTCAAAATTCACTTTCTAGAAACTCCTCTCTAGGATTTCCTTCCAAAAATCACTTTTTCCAAAAAACTCACTTTCCAAAAACTCTTTCCTTAGAGTCTAAGTCAAATCCTAGAACCCACAATTAGGAAACCCTAATTTTCCTTCCCAAAAGCATGATTTCCAATCCCTTATTTTGGCCTCAAAACCTAGGTTTTCAAAACCTCTTGTTTTCTACATCAAAACTATATATATATTTCCAAAACCTCTTTTCTACGTCAAAACTATAGTCTTTCAAATCTAGGGTTTCCAAAACTTCACCTACCAAATCCATGCCAAATCCAATCTTCCCTTTAGGAAACAAAATCCAATCACTCCCTTTAAGAAACTAGATCCTATCCTCCGTTTTTGGAAACAAAATCAAAACATCTCTTTTTAAAAACAAAATCCAATCCCTTGTTTTAGGAAATAGGAATCTCAATCCTTCCAAACCCAAATCTTTCCTAATTCAACTCCTTCCTAAACTTAAACTTTTGAATCTTTCCTTAAACTTTAAGCTTTCAAACCTTTCTTAATTCCATCCCTTTCCAAATCTTAACTTTCCAAATCTAAGTTTTCAAACCCTTCTTTAACTCAAACCTTTACTAATTTCAAAATCTTTCTTAATTTCAAAATTTTCCTAATTTGAAAACTTTCCTAAAATGAAACGTTCCTAAAATAACACTTTCCTAAAATGAAACTTTCCTATTTTGAAAATTTCCTAATTCGAACCTTTCCCAAATCCAATCTCCCCTAATCTTCCAAGTCCAACATTTGAGTCAAATCTTTTCAAAAATTCTTCGAAGTCAAGTCCAATCTTTCTTAAACTCTAACTCTCCATGTTTTCTAAATCCCTTCTAAGTCCAGTCAAATCTTTCTTAGTCTTGAGTCTTTCCTAACTCTCATATTTCTTAAGTCTAGGTTTCCTAAAGCCCAATCTTTCCAAATCAAAGTCCAACCTTTTCAATTCCAAAATTCTAATGTCTAATCTTCTATTCTAAATTCCAATTCAATTTCTTCTTCCGTATCAAATCTTCTATTTTCTATTGGACTCTTGTCCGAACTACAACTGACCTGATTCCTCCAAAAGAATACGTAGGCAACCCTCATGGGTGCGGTCACAACCTTTTTCAAGCTTCTATTTTCACAATATTTTTCAAATTTTTGTTTCCACAACTTCTTTCAAATCTCCAAGTCTACAATCTTCTTCAAGTTTCTAATTCCATAATCTATTTCAGACTTCCAATTCTAAATTTCTATTTTCAATTTCTAAAACTTTCCAATTTCAAATCTATCTTTCAAATCTCTTTTCTAAAATCAAATCAATTTCTCTTCAATTCTTCTTTTCCAAATCTATTTTCCAACTTTCTTTTCTTACACTTGCATATCATGCATCATGTAGTTTTTAAACATTCTTTTTCTAAAGTGGATAGGATTGAACATTTGTTAGTTGAAGAGTCTTATAGGTGAATCTAGGGTAAATAGACAGGTACCGCAAGGGCGGGGTAGGGTGATAGCTTAGTGCATCTTCCCTACACATAACCAACCTCCGAACCTAGGATAACTGTTTTCAAAGACCAAAATGGAGTTTATTTTCAAAAAGGGCTTAATTATTTTCTAAAGGTTGCCAAACAACCTGTTTTTATAAAAACCCTCACTTGAGGAAGTATTTTTAAAATCATTTTTAAAAATCCTAAGTGTAGTCTTCGGATTGTGCTTAGTTTTTAGGTGGCCTAACTCACCTTAATCAAGTTAGGTGGCGACTCCAAACTTTTTTCCAAAAGCCCTTTATTCAAATTAATTTTCAATTCAAATCTAGTCGCACTCATTCTTCTAGGAGAGTGAGTCCTAACGAGAGAGTACAGTGTTTTTCCCGCTTGTGTATGTATTCTTCGAATGCAAAAAATCTGGGTGCGACAGACATCAATCCCTATAACTTAGTAGCCTACTATACATAATGGGGCCATCAAAGCAACAGAACAAAAAACATTAAGAGAATCCCTCGCAGGAAAAATGACAACTATAAAGATTGGCACGAGCAACTCCCCTTTTATGTTGACGGCATATAAAACCTTAGTCAGAATCTCAACTGGGCCATCATCATTCTCCTTGATCTAAAGCAACGAGGTTGTCCTGCCAGTTAAAGTAGAAATCCCCTATCTTCGAGTCGTCATGGAAATTTAACTCACTGAAGCAAACTAGATCAAAGACCGGTATGAACAACTTTGCTTCCTAGATGAAAAAAGAATGGTAGCCATCTACCATACCCCATGCTATCAAAGACGCATCATCAGATCCCTCAACCAGAAAGTCAAGACTTGCCAGTTTAAGGAAGGAGATCTTATTCTTGAAAAGATACTTCAAATCAAGCAGAAAGCCGAAAAGCAAGTTCTCCCCCAACTATGAAGGCCCGTTTTTGGTTTACAAAGTTATGACCGGAAGAACATTGATCCTAGCAGAGGCAGAAGAAGAAATCTTTGTAGCATTCATCAACTTATGTTAGGTAAAGCACTACTATGTGTAATCGGAAGCTTTGACAGAGTAATGATAGCAATGAATGAAATGAAGAGAGGCCCTAAATTCCTCTACCATATAGTTAAAAGCATCCCCTTGCAAAACCCAGTTGAGCTAATTAGTTTCCTTTAAAAAATCCGACCTAGTGATCACCGCCCACAATGGGTTGAGACAGAGTAAATAGCAAAAGTGAAATAAAGAGCGGATATAAGTTTAAGGGCTGCCTAATAGAGAAAGCAAAAAAGAAAAATCTCAAACTTTTCAATGCTACAACAAAAAGAATATTGACCTTCATAGGAATGGTAGAAAACAATCATAAATATCATGACCTCGAGAACACAGTGAAAACCCTAAAAGGACACTATGGGTAAAAAGGTGGAGGTATGGCAAAATACAAAAACTGTCAAACTGGTGAAACTCTATAAGAGCACCATGGTGCAAAAGTAACAGATCTAGGATCACTAAAGAAAAAAGGGTGAGGAATAGAAAGTGAGCAACAATAAGAAAAAAAGAGTCTAGTTGTCCAAAGTGATCATAGGTTTCAAAAAGCTAAGTAAAACTAAAATGTTTTGAGCCTTTATCCTTTCTTTTCAAATACCCCATAACCAAGCCTACATTACAATCCAAAATAAAGGCCTTTCAAATCAGTCATTGCTATCATTGCTCTTTAAAGGAAGACGATTACACTAAAAAATGCTCTATCTAGAAGAAATTCTAACTCATATTTAGGGTCAATGTCAAAAGTAACATCAATAGTCTTCAACCAAAGCAGCGACTTCACTCAACAATAGATTTTATCATCAATCGTTCTTCCAAGTTAAATCAGTCGACACTCCTATTCTCATACAGCAAGGAGTCATCTTTATCGGCATTAATGAGAGAAATCAAAAGAAAAAGCATGACTTGAGGATATAGTGAAATCATTCAGGGTACTATGGGTAAAAGAGTAAGGTCATGCCAAGATACAAAACCACCGACATAGTAAAAACCTAAAAAAGGGCACTGAGGTGCAAAAATGGTAGAACCGGTATTTGTGAAAACCCTCAAGGGCACGGGTGGCAGAAATGGTTTAAATGAGAAAAAAAAGGAAAAAGAAAATGGTCAATTCTCACGATCAGCAGTCCAAGCAACACCAATAAGACGACCTCAACAAAGTAGCAAAATCTCACACTTCAATAATGGGTCAAGAGATGCCAAACTGTGAAAAACCTTCATCGGTAACAAATTTCTAAACTCAGCATGGCAAAGTAATAGGTAAGAATATCTTAAGTTATTTATTAAAGATTAGTCTGTTACATCTTGAATATTGCTAACAAAATACTAAGATAGGTATAAGTTCAATGGGCATTTCCTTAAGCTTTCTCAGGTCCCAAGGTGTCTTGAAGCCCAACATCCTGATGTCGTAACCCAACAAAGTTTAATACCCAGCCATCTAGAAAATTCAACTACCCAAAGTATCCAGTCATCCATAGATATCCAGCTATCCAGAGCATCTAGTCATCAAGAGTACAAACCAACTGGGACAGGTTAGAAGCTTAAAGTCTCCAGCACATCTTAACTCACAAGAACTCCATTTCAACAAACCACATCAGCCAATCATCATTAGAGCAATTCTATAACTCCATAAGGCACGTCCCTATGCACTACATAGCTTAGTGATCCCAACGTCTCAGTCTTATGATCTCCAGCACAGAGTCATAGCCTTCTACAAATCAACCTAAGGCAACTAACTCCAACTCAACCAACAAGTCAGCAAGCTCCGAGATAAGAGCTTAAACTATCTGTAATCTTTCTAGATAAGAAATTAAACCATCTATGTTCCTCCTAGACAGCTCCCCTCAGCCAATGGAGCTAGCCCCGATAGCCTGAGGCATTATCTTGCCCTCTATAGCCGACAAGAAACAAAAAATATGACAATGACCCACCCTCGACCTCCTAATCAACCTTTTTCAAACTATGAAAACTAGCGCAATGCCGCATCTTGCACTTTCTTTCCAAACTAGTTGATCCATTAAAAACGAACCAGCCAAAGATGTTCGACCTTCCAAATACCTCGAACTTTTCAAATAGTGACCTCACTCCCTCCAGAAATCAACTCAAGACATTCAACTTCAGACGAGCATAACCCCTCAAAAGATAAGTCAACAAAAATCCTGTCATGCCGAGCAACAGTGGAACTCAAGCTCCAAGCACCTAGCATTCCATTCTTTAGATATCTCAATCTAAGAGGCCACAAATGTTCCCTTCTCTAACAAACATGAAGAAACCTCTTGTGATTCTCTAGTCTCAAATCATCTCCAAAGCCTTTCAATAAAGCAAATGTATAATTCTTATCAAATCAAATCAAATCTTTCAAAAGCGAAAGCTCTTGCTTCCTTTCAAACTTTAAAATTTAGAAAAAAAGGTTTTCAAACCTTTTATCTATCATAAATTTGCGTTCCAAATTCAAAATCCATTTCAAAACAGAGGCTCTAGCTTTCCTTCAAATTCAAATGCATTTTCAAGTTCAAACGCATTTTCAAGTTCAAACGTTTTCATATCTTCTCTACAAAAAGTTTCAAGTTCAATTTCAATTTCAAAATTGATTTCTATCAATTTCAAAAATCGATTCTCAAAGCTCCAAAATTGCTTTCAAAATTATTTCTATAAAAGGTTTCAAATTCAAAAGATCGAAACTCCTACTTTTTTTCAAAAGTCGAAATGAATTTTCAAATCCAAAAGTTTTCAAACCCCTTCCTACAAAAAGTTTCAACTTTCAAGTTCAATTAGATTTCAAAAGCAAAAGCTGACACTTTATGTCAAAATTCAAAACAACATCCAAATCAAAAGTTTTCAAAAATTCAAATTTCAAGTCAAAATGAATTCTCAACACATTTTGTCTTTCAAAACCCAAGTTTCAAGTCTCAAGTTAAAATGAATTTCCTACACATTTGTTTCCAGAAATTTCCACTCTCGAGTCAAAATGAAATTTTTACACAGTTTGTCCAAATTTCAAATCAAAATGGCTTTCTAACCTTTTTTTTCAAAAAGTTTACTTCAAATCAATCTAGTTTTCAAAAACTTTTTCCTTCAAAAAGTTTCAAATCAATCCCGGTTTTAAGAATTTTTTTTCAAAAAGTTTATTCGAATCCAAGTCAAGGTTTTCCAACCTTTCCCTTCAAAAATTTTGTTCAAATCAAATCAATCGGCTTTAAGATTTTTTACTTCAAAAAGTTCATTTAAATCCAGACTCAGGTTTCCTGAACTTTTACCCTTTAAAAAGTTTCAATTCAAGGTTTTCTAAGCCTTTATCCTTCAAAAAGTTTCACATTCAATGTTTTTTTTAAGCTTTTATCCTTCAAAAAGTTTCACATTTAGGTTTCCTAACTTCTTCCTTCAAAAGAGTTTCATTTCAAAATTATATCTAAAGGTTTTCCAAACTTTTTCCTTCAAAAAGTTTCATTTCGAAAACGTTGTCTTGATTTTCTCACTTTTTCCTTCAAAAAGTTTAACTTCAAAAGCACTCCCCAGTTTTCCAAAGCTTTTTCCATCTAAAAGTTCAATCTCAAAAACATTTCATAGGTTTCCTGAGCTTTTCCTTCAAAAGCCATGTTTTCAAATTTTTTTGTGTTTTCAAGCTTTTACCTTAAAAGGCTTATTTTCAAAATTCTAGGTTTTCAAACTTTTTCCTCAAAAGTTCTGTTCCAAGTCTTAACAGGTTTTTCAAAACCTTTCTAATTCAAATCCAAATCAATCCATTTCAATAGTGATTTCAAAATCATTTCAAACAATCAATTTTAATTTCAAAATTATTTCAAACAATCAACTTTAATTTCAAAAATCATCTTCAATCTCAAAAATGTTCTAAAGGTTTTCAAACTTTCTTCCCTAAAAAGTTTCGTTCTCAAAAACATTTCATAGGTATCTTGAGTTTTTTCCTTCAAAAGCTCTATTTTCAAAATTTTTAAGTTTCAAGCTTTCATCTCAAAAAGCCTATTTTCACAATTCTTGGTTGTCAAACTTTTTCCTCAAAAGTTTTTTCCAAGTTTCAAAGGTTTTCCAAAACCCTTCTAATTCAAATCCAAATCAATCCATTTCAGAAAGTGATTTGAAATTCATTTCAAATAATCAACTTCAATTTCAAAAATTATCTTCAATCTCAAAAATGTTCCTAAGGTTTTCAAATTTTCTTCCTTAAGAAGTTTCATTCTCAAAAACATTTCGTAGGTTTCCTAAACTTTTTCCTTCAAAAGCCCCATTTTCAAATTTTCTAAGTTTTCAAGCTTTCATCTAAAAAAGCCTGTTTTCACAATTCTAGGTTTTTAAACTTTTTCCTCAAAAGTTTTGCACCAAGTTTCAAAGGTTTTCCAAAACCCTTCTAATTCAAATCCAAATCAATCCATTATAGAAAGCGATTTCAAAATCATTTTAAACAATCAACTTCAATTCCAAAAGTCATCTTTAATTTCAAAATACCAATCTTCCCCAAGGAGTGTCATTCCATTAGTCGAAATGCCGATTCAGATTAATTTCAAAATCAAGATTTCAAAATTTCAGATTTCAAAAATCAAGACAATCCAGTTTTCAAACTCAAAATTCCAAATTCCAGTTACTCCAGTCTTTAAAAACCTTCCAATTTTAATCCCTTTGATCGCTTCACGGTCAACATGGGACCCTTTACTTTATCGTTTTCTGTCTTCAACAAGCAAAGACATAGAAAGAGAGGTAGCTCTAAGCACTCCATTTTTGCCCGCTCGACAATCGCCGGCCTAACCAAACTCACATTCAAAAATTACATAGGCACATTCAAGCTCTGACTAACTTTCCAGACTTAATCTAGTCAATCAATCGCTTCACGGGCCTGTAAGCACCCCATTTTTGCCCGCACGGCAATCTCCGAGCTGACCAAGCTCACTTTCACACTTCACATGCATATTTAGACTCTAAGCCCGCCTTTTAACTTCAATTTAGTCCACCAGTCGCTTCTCGGGCCCTACGGGCCCACTTGAAGCTAAATGACCATTTTGCCCCTAGGCATCCGAACGCCCCTGGAACCACACCGGCTCTGGGCATCAAACCGGTAACTTCCTGAGACTACTTTTTATAGTATTCTCAACCTTCCTTTACCTTTCCGGATCATTCCGAGTCAGTTCCGGCCAACCCGGTACAAAATAACCGTTTTGCCCCTGGTGGGTCGGTCTCCTTTTCTGACCACACCGGCTCTGGGTATCAAACCGGTAACCCTCTGAGACTATTTTTTATAGTGTTCTCAACTTCCTTTTACCTTTCCAGATCATTCCAAGTCAGTTCCGGCAAACCCGGTACAAAATGACCGTTTTGCCCCTAGTGGGCCGGTCTCCTTTTCCGACCACGCCAGCTCTGGAAATCAAACCAGCAACCTTTGGGAACATTCTGAATAATGTTTTCAGATCCCAGGTCTTCTTCTGGGACAGTCTGAGTTTGTCCCAGCAGTTTCCCGGTTCGATTGACCGTTTTGCCCCTAAAGGCCCGGTCAACCTTTCCAACACATCTTATCCTCACTTTTCAAGTCAAATGCCTCCAGGACACTATTTTAAGTGTTCCTACTCTTTTTTGGCCTTCCGGGTCATTCCCGGCTCCTTCAAATCATTCCCAAACTTTCCAGACTCACTCCTAGTGAAGCCAGGCTAAAAATTGCATGGTAGTCACTAGTACAGGCGCCCAAATCTAGTCAAAGATATGTTGCTTGCCGACCTTAAATGTTTCCTAAGTGGCTGGCGCCACTAGTAGTAGCGCCAAGCCAAAAATTGGCCTAGCGCCACTCCTAGTGGTGCTAGTGTAAAATTTGGCCTAGCGCCACTGCAACAGGCGCCAATGTTGTCTAACCTCTATAAATACAGAGCCTCTTCCAACGTTTAAAGGATCCGCAAACTCAACCTAAAAATCATATAATTCGATATACAGAGCTCGAGCACCTCAAAAACCCTAGCCACCTTAGGTTTTCCAAACCCTAGCCACCCTACACAAACCCTAGCCTCCTATACACTCATACACACCCCCATACACTCATACACTAGCCTTCAACCATCCCTTGAAGACTTGAAGAGCTGCAATCCAAGGCTTGAAGACAACTTTTGAAGACTGAAGGTGAAGATCAAGACAAAAATCAAAGACAACACGGCGCGCAAAATAAACAAGATACAAGGTAGGTTCTCCATTTAAATTTCTGCACTTCCCCCCTCTCTCTTCTCTCTCCTAACCCACTTGGGTTTTCTCTATTTTAATCCCCCATCTCTTCCCCCCCTTCTTTGCATGCTTGAAACAAGGGGATTCCCGGTCCATGTGTAGGATTGGGCTATTGGAGAGTCACCGTGTCGGGGGCTTTCTTATAGTCTAACCAGAGACCACGTGGGTCCGGCCCCCTTGATTATGTGGTGAAGCCTTAGCCTTGTATGTTCACGACCCCAAATTGCATTGTGCATATCATAGTCTCGCATCTTCCAAAATTCGTTTTCAAGCTCATTTTCAAAACCGTTTTCAAACTTGTTTTCAAAATTGCATCAAAATCTCTTTTTCAAAACTACAATTCTAGGGTGATTCTAGCCTTTTCATGGCTAGGGTTGCTTTAGGAAAGTGTTACATTAAAAGTGACCTTTCATGGTCTATATTTTCAAATCTTATTGTTTTTTCAAAAACGGCTTTCTTAAAGTAATTCTATCCTTCTTATGGTTAGAATCACTTTAGGAAAGTGAGATGTTTTTTTTACACCTTCTAAAACCTCTTCTTTTCAAAAATCTCTTCCTGAAAATCTCTTTTTCAATATACTTTTGTAAAACTCTCCTCTCCAAAATTGTTTCCAAAAACTCTCTTCAACAATCTCCTTTCAAAAATCTTTCTAAAAACTCTCTTTCCAAAATCTTCCTTCTAGAAATTCCCCTCTAGGATTTTCCTTCTAAAATCTACGTTTCCAAAAACACACTTTCTAAAAACTCCTTCTCTTTAAAATCTTTCCAAAAACTCTCTTTCCAAATTCACTTTCCAAAAACTCCTCCCTAGGATATCCCTTCTAGAAAACCTTCGTTACCAAAAACGCACTTTCCAAAAATCCTCTTTCCTTAGAGCCCAAATCAAACCCTAGAACCCACAATTAGGAAACCCTAATTTTCTTCCCAAAAACATGATTTTCAAACTTTGCCCCAAACCTAGGTTTCCAAAACCTCTTGTTTTCTACATCAAAACTATACATGTTTCCAAAACCTCTTTTCTACGTTAAAATTCCACACTTTCAAAATTAGGGTTTCTAGAATCTCCCTTTCCAAATCCTCGCCAGATCCTATCTTCCCTTTAGGAAACCAAATCAAATCTCCCCGTTTAGGAAACTAGGTCCTATCCTCCGTTTTTGGAAACAAAATCCAATCCTTCTCTCTTCAAAACAAAATCCAATCCTTCCCTAATCCAACTTTTTCTTAATTCAAATCCTTCCTAAACTTCCACTTTTCTAAACCTTAAGTTTCCAAAACTTGAATATAAAAATCTTTCCCAAATTTTAAAACTCAACTTTCAAATCTTTCCTAATTCAACCCTTTCCTAATTCTACCCTCTTTTCAAACCTAAGTTTTCAAACCTTTCCTAAATTCAAACGTTTTCCAATTTCAAGATTTTCTAAAATTCAAACTCTAAAACTCTCCAAATCTAAAATTTTCTAAACTCAAAACTTTCTTATTTTCAAAACTTCCTTGTTTTCTAAACTTCTCCATTTTCAAAACTTTCCTTTTTCAAAACATTCCAAAATTCAAAACTTTCTTAACTTGAAACTTTCTAAATTCTAAGCCTTTCTTAAACTAAACTTTTCCTAATTCAAAACATTTCTAAATTCAATATTTCAAAACTTCCCTAAAGTGAAAACTTTCCTAAACCTAAAACTTTCCTAATTCGAAACTTTCCTAAAATGACACTTTCCTAATTTGAAACTTCCCTAATTTGAACATTTCCTAAATCCAATCTTTTCTAATTTCATAAACCTTCCAAGTAAAGTCAAATCTTTCCTAGGTCTCCTACCTTTCCTAAGTTTGGGTTTCCTAAACCTCCATATTTCCAAAATCAAGTCTTTCCAAAATCAATCTTTCCAAAGCAAGTCCAATCTTCTCAATTTCAAATTCCAATCTCCTCTTCTAATTTCAAGTCAAATTCAATTTTCAATCCAATCTCTCTCTTCAAGTCAATCTCTTTTCAATCGGACTCCGATCCGAACTACGACTGACCTGATTCCCCTAAAGGGATACGTAGGCAATCTTCATAGCTGCGGTCACAACACTTTTCAAACTTTCAATTCCACCCTCATAGGTGCAGTTTCCACATTTTTCAAATCTCAAATTCCAATCTATTTTCAAAATTCCAATTTCAAAATTTCTATTTTCAAATTTCTACTTTCAATTTTCAAACTTTCCAATTTCAATTCCATCTCTTCAAATCTATTTTCAAGTCAAATCAATTTCAAATCAATCTCTTTCCAAATCTATTTTTCAATTCTCTTAACTTGCACTTGCATATCATGCATCATGTTAGTTTTCAAGCATTATTTTTTTTAAGTGAATAGGATTGAACCATCAGTTAGTTAAAGATTCTCATAGGTGAATCTAGGGTAGATTGACATGTAGGTATCGAAAGGGCGGGGTAGGGTGATGGCTTAGTGCGTCTTCCCTACACGTAACCAACCTCCGAACCTAGATCACTAATTTCAAAGACCAAAAAGGAGTTATTTTTCAAAAAGGGCTAAATGTTTTCCAAAGGTTGCCAAACAACCTGTTTTTCCTAAAAACCCTCTCTCGAGGAGATATTTTCAAAAATCATTTTCCAAAACCCTAAGTGTAGTCTTCGGATTATTCTTAGTTTTTAGGTGACCTAACTCACCTTAATCAAGTTAGGTGGCGACTCCGAATCTTTTTCAAAAGCCCTGTATTCAAACCTATTTTCAATTCAAACCTAGTCACACTCATTCTTCTAGGAGGGTGAGTTCTAATGAGAGAGTACAACATTTTTTCTGCTTGTGTGAGTATTCCTTGAGTGCGAAAAATCTGGGCGCGACAAGGCCCGCCAAGCCTAATAGAAGCAAAATGCCCTTAAGGCATTGCTTGGTCCAATTCCAGTTGGCACGTCTTCTTAAAGACAATAAGTCCCTATTTCAATCTCATTCCCAATTCCAATTCCAGTCCAAGTCAATCAAGCTCAATCTGGCCTGTCTTTTGAAAAAGTTAATCCCTCAGATAGTAAACCCATCTAGCATAGCACGTTACCCGAGAAAGCAAAAAATCTCACAAAACGATAAGTCCCTTCAAACCTATCGACAGGGATAGAACCCAAGTCCCCAATATGGTAGAGCGATTCACTTCTGGCGCCTGATAGCCCGCTAATGTATAATGTCTACTATTCGGCACGTTGATCGGGAAATGAACTAAGGCCCCGAGATGATAAGACCATCTAGTAGCTCCCCGAGATCAAACAATCTCTAGACTGAACGCAAATCGTCAAAATGACAGAAAAACTTACAAACATCACAACCGTCAAAATGGCGAAAACACTTGCAAACAGTTCACGAGACCGAACACGCCTCTTGGCCATGACATGTTTACCGTAGGATGGGATACCTTTGGAAACCAACTCGTCACACCCTGTTAGAGTGGCAAAAACACTCAAAACCCATGTCAACACTAATGCCTACTTGCCCACTTTGGTAAAAAAATAACCAAACTACCCCTTGGGTCCTACCAGCTTACTTCTCGAGAAAGTACCTAAGTCCTCAGAGTGGTAAGTCCACCCTTCCAAGATTGTCCTAAAAATAATCTAGCACGTTCTAGTGTTTTCCAATCGCTTCTAGATCGATTTCGAGAGCATCCTATCAAAATAACCATTTCGTCCTTAGCCATCCAACCGCCTCCGGGAACCACACCAGCGCTAGGTATCAAATCGGTTATCTTCGATGGATGCTTTTAATAGTGTTCCCAGCCTTTTGGTACCTTTTCAAACCATTTCAAGTCCATTTTGTTAAAATCGATGCGAAATGACCGTTTTTTTCCTAGTGGGTCAATCGTCTTTTCCAACCACACCGGCTTTGGGCATCAAACTGGAAATCCCTTAGAATACTCTTAACAGTGTTTCTAACCTTCAAGCCTTCTCATAAGTCACTCCGGGTCAATTATAGGGTTTTTCCAGTTCAAATGACCATTTTCCCCCTAGTGGGCCGGTCAACCGTTTCAACTATTCCAGCATTATTTCTCAAGCTAGTTACCTCTGAGACACTTTTTCAAGGGTTCACATCCATTCCCGGCCAAGTTTGGTTACTTAGAACCTTCCGGATCATTCCTGGACTTTCTGGAGTCACTTCTAGTGGAGCCAAGCTAAAAATTGCATGGTAATCACTAGGACAAGCACCCACGTATTCTGTCTTGCATCACAAGGGTCTAAGATCTATTTCTTGCCACCTAAAATGTTTCCCAAAGGAGCTGGCACCATTAGTAGTGGCACTAAGGTTAAAAACACACTAGCGCCACTACAATAGGCTCCAGTTCCTGTTTTATTTGCCTATAAACACAGACCCTCCCCTTGTGTATTCTAGGTTCGTAAAATCAATGCAGAAACTCTGCCTCTCTAAAAATAGCGCTCTAGTTCCCTCAAAACCCTAATTCTCTCAAGCCCCCTCAAATCCTAACCTCTATACACTCCATACACTCAAATACAAGCCTCTAAGCATCTATTGAAGATTAAGTACTGCGTATTCAAAGCTCTCAAGGTGAAGCAAACAAAGCAATCAAAGCAAAATAAAGAGACAAGGTAGGTTTTCGATTTAGTTTATGTAATTCCCCCTTTCTCTTCTCTCTCTTAACCTACTTAGGTTTTTTTCTATTTTTATCTCCATCATCTACCTCTTCTTCTTGCATGCTTGAAGCAAGAGGACTTCCCGATTCATGCCTAGGAAGAATTGTTAAAGGTCACCATGTTAGGGGCTTTCTTCAAGTTCAACCTAAGACTATGTGGATTCAGCCCCCTTGATTACATGGTGAAGTCTAACATTATATGTTCATAACCCTATTGCATTGTGGTTGTAATGTTCATGCATTGTATTCAAAATTGTGTTTAAAGTTGTTTTCAAATTTGCATCAAAATTATCTTTCAAAACTTGTATTCAAAACCTCTTTCTTTCAAACTTGTTTTGAAAATCACACTTCTAGAATGATTCTAGCCATTCCATGGTTAGGGTTATTTTAGGAAAGTATTATATTCAATTTGACCATCAAGGTCCAAATTTAAGTTCAAGTCTTAAGTTGTTTTTCAAGAAATCACAATTTTATAGTCAATATAAAAATTCCTTGGTTACGGTTGTTTTAGGAGAGTGTTACATTAATTGAGATCATCATGGTCCACATTGGGGTTTCAAATCCTACTTGTTTTCAAAATCACAACGCTAAGGTGATTATGGCCATTTCATGGTTAGGGTTGTTTTAGAAAAATGTTACATTCAAAGAGGTCATCAAAGTCCATATTAGGGTTTCAAACCCTAGTTGTTGTCAAAATCACAATCCTAGAATGGTTCTAGTCTTCTTATGGTTAAAATTGTTTTAGGAAAGTGAGATATTCAAGAGACTTACAAAAGTCTATATTCAAACCATTCTAAAAATAGTTTTTTTTCAAGTTTACCTAAAAGCTCTTTTCAAATATTTACTCTCCAAAAACTCCTTGTCTTAAGAGTCTAAATCAAAACCTAGAATCCATAGTTAAGAAACCCTAATTCCTTTCATAAAAACATGACTTTCTAGTTGCCTCAAATCATAGATTTTCAAAACTCTTTTTCTACATAAAATCATAGATTTCTAAATTCAATATTTCCAAAACCCAAACTTCCAATTCCATGTCAAATCAAATATTCTCCAAATAGGAAACAAAATCAAATCCTCTGTTTTTGGAAGTAGAATTCAATCTTCAACTTTAGGAAATAGAAATAAAATCTTTCCTAATTTCAAACCTTTCCAAGTCCCGACTTTCTAAATTTCAAATATTTCTTAATTTTCAAATCTTTCCAAATTTCAAATCTTTCTACGTTTAAATCTTTCTAGATTCAAATCTTTCCTAATTCAAAACTTTCTTAAAATGGAACTTTCCTAATTCAAAACTTCCCTAAAATGGAACTTTTCTAATTCAAAACTTTCCTAATTTGGAACTTTCCTAAATCAAAACTTTTTTAATTTGGAACCTTCCTAATCCGAAACTTTCCCAAAGTCAAACATTCCAAAATCAAACCTTTCTATCGCAAGTGCATCTTTCAACCTTAGGAGGCTAAAACCATAATTCAACCCTAAGCCTAATAGGAAACTTCAACTTTCTTCTAAACCAAGATGGTTTTCAAACTCTAATTTAAGTCAAGGTGATTTCAAAGCTCAATCTTTTCAAGTCAAAGTCAATTCCAAGTTCAATTTCAAATCAAAGTTCAATTTTCAATCTTCCAATCAAGGTTCAATTCAAACTCTTTTCAAGTCAAAATTTTCAAGGGCCCGAAAGTGTCTTTTCAAATCAAACAAGACCTCAAAAATGTCTATTTTCAATCAGACCTCGAGTCTGAACTATGACTAATCTGATTCCCAACAAAGGGATACGTAGGCAACCCTCGTAGGAGCTGTCATAACCTTTTCTAAGTTTCAATTTTCCCAACCTGTTTCAAATTTTCAATTTCCTCTTTTAAGATCTCTCTCCAAATTCAAATTCTTTTCTTGTACTTACATACCATGCATCATATCAAACCTTCTTCTAAAATTTTTTTCGAAGTGGATATAATATGACATTGGATAATTAAATATTCTAAATGAATGAACCTAGGGTGAATAGACATGTAGGTACCGCAAAGATAGAATAGTGTGATAGTCTTGTGCATCTTTCTTATACGTAACCAACCTCCGAACCTAAAATCACTGTCTTTGAAAGACCAAAATTGATTTATTTTCAAAAAGGGCTTAAATCTTTTCAAAAGTTGCCAAATAACCTGTTTTCTTTAAAAACCCTCTCTTGAGGAAGTTTTCTAAAACCTTCTCAAAAAATCTTAGTTTAATTTTCAGACTGCACTTAGTTTTAGGTGGCCTAACTCACCTTAAACAAGTTAGGTTGTGACTCCAAATCTTTTCTAAAAGCCCTTATTCAAATTAATTTTCAATTCAAACCTAGTCGCACTCATCCTTCTAGGAGAATGAGTTCTAACGAAAGAGTACCGTGCATTTTTCCGCCATTCTTGAGTGCAAAAAGATTAGTGCGCGACACCATTATGTTTAAAATGTCCTAAAACACCATTTTAGACTATTCATATGCAAAAAAAGGGGGCACCTATGCAAAGAAATGAACAAAAATACAAAAATATCACTTTGGGGTTTTTTCAGTGAAATCTGACTTTTTGGTAAGAATCCAGTGGTGGTGGAAACTTTCGACGATAACCCGATGTCCCTCAAGTCTTTCCCAACAATTCTTAATCAATCTCCTTCGAAATCCCTCGTGAGAAACTCTCCAAAACCCATAAACACTAACACAAAACAACCACCAGGTCGCGGTTGTCTCTAGTGTAAAACCCAGAATCTAGTGCATTTGTTACATGCGCTAGGACCATTTTTAGCAATGCAAGTGTTTTAGATGGGCCTAATTGTCCAACTTCTTGCCAAATCATTTTCGAATGCCTCCAAAGGCGAAAACCCAGCTTTCAATGCCCCAAAGATTGAAAGGCCCAGTTTTTGCATTCTCGCTTCCAAAAATCAAAAAATTTCAAACATCGGACAGTCAAAAATTTTAAAAATTCAAATTTTTAAAAGATCCAAAGGTTTTCCAACCTTTTAAATTACAAAATTCCAAGTCCCTCCAATCACTTTGCCACCAACATGAGACCCTTACTTTATTGTTCTCTGCATCGACAAGCAAAGACAGAAAATAGGGGCAACTATAAGTAGCACATTTTTACTTGCTCAACAATCTCTGGTCCAAGTCAATCACTCAAGTAAAATTTCATAACACTATCGAAGCTCAAACCAGCTTTTCAAACTCCGATCCAGTCAATTGGTCGTTTCTTAGGCCCGATAGGCCTAACTAAAGCTTGATGACCAAAATGCCTTTAGGCGTTCTAAGTAGCTTTACGAACCAGGCGGTCTTCAAAACTAACACGTCATAGATAGCTTGCTGAGATCGGGCTATCTCGGAAACCAATCAGTGTGGTCATAGTGACAGAAACACTCACAAACTTTAAACGGTTCACTTCTAGCTCCTGCTAGCATGCCAATGTAGAATGTCCATTATGCCCCTTGGCATCCAGTCATTTTTCTAGACCAGGCAATCTCCAGAACCGACACCATCCCGTTGGAGTGATGGAAGCACTCACAAACCTTTAAGCTGTTGGAGTGACAAGAACACTCACCAGATCGACACAGGTATGCCGTCCAAATCCCTAGTGTCACGGGACTAAAATCACCTCTTGGCTATGGCACATTTTTTTGGGGGAAAAGTAAGACCTCTGAGAACCAACTCATCACAACCATCTGAGTGATAGAAACACTCGTAAACCCAAGTTAACATTGGTGCTTGCTAGCCCAACACGGTAAAAAATGACCAAACTGCCCCCTAGGGCACCCCAAGCACATCTTTTGAGAAAGTACTAAGTCCTCGAGACGATAAGTCCACCTTCTCCGACTATCTCTTGATAGTCCAAGAGATTCAAGATGCCAATCAAACCAACTCCAGTTCAATACTGGTCAACCTCAGTCAAAATGACTATTTTGCCCCTGAGCAGTACGGTTCATCCTTCAAGAAAGTGTCAATCCCTCGGGATGGTAAGGTCACCTTCTTAAAATATCTTGAGATAGTCTAACATGTTTGATATACTACTTAAATCCATCCCGACCACATTCTAGCAAGTTTTGATGAAAATAACCATTTTGCCTCTAGTGCCTCGGGCATTTCCTAAATCACACCGATTCTGGGTACCAAATCGAGATACTCTGAATGAGATCCTTGTCCATTTCCAGGCCAGTCCTATGACTCAAAACACCTCTAAATCAATAAAAGCTTCTTGCAACGTCTTGTAGATGCTTCGCCAAGGTTATCTTTTTATCATATTCCCTAATTAAAATGCACCATTGTCGCACCCTGATTTTTCGCACTCGAAAAAGACAAGTGAGAAAACACAGTGCTCTCTCGTTAGAACTCATCCTCCTTGAAGGACAAGTGCGACTAAGTTTGAATTGAAAATTCATTTGATTAAGGGCTTTTGAAAAAAGAATTGGAGTCGCCATCTAACTTGATTAAGGTGAGTTATGTCACCTAAAACTAAGCATAATCCGAAGATTACACTTGGGGTTTTTGAAAAGATTTTAAAAACTTCCTCAAGAGAAGGTTTTTAAGAAAAATAGGTTGTTTAACAACCTCTAGAAATATTTAAGTCCTTTTTAAAAATAACTCTATTTTGGTCTTTGAAAATAGTGATCCTAGGTTCAGAGATTGGTTATGTGTAGGGAAGATGCACTAAGCCATCACCCTATCCCACCCTTGCGGTACCTACATGTCTCTACTCACCCTAGGTTCACTCATTCGGAATCTTCAATTAATATATGTCCAATACTATCCACTTTTGAATAGAACTTTATGAAAAAAATTGACATATGCATGATATGCAAGTGCAAGAATAAGACTTTGATTTTGAAAATAGATTTGAAAGAACTTGATTTGATTTTGAAAGAAAGATTTGAAAAGATAGATTTGATTTTGAAAGAAAAATCTTAGAAATTGGAAATAGAGATTTTAAAATAAATTGTAGAATTAGAAATTTGAAATCGATCATGGAATTAGAAATTTGAAAAAGGTTGTGAAATTGGAGATTTGAAAAAAAAAAAAGTTATGACCGCACCCATGAGGGTTGCCTACGTATCCCTTTTTAGAAATCAGGTCAGTCGTAATTCGGACAAGAGTCCGATAGAAAATAGAAGGTTTGACTTGACAAAGAGTTGGAGTTGGAGTTTGGATTGAAAGATTAGGAAATTGAACTTTGATTGAAATATTTGAAAAGATTGGTTTTGGAAAGCTTGGTTTTAAGAAACCTGGACTTAGGAAAGATGGGACTGAGAAAAGACTTGAGGTTTAAGAAAGATTTGACTTGACTTGGAAGGGTTTTAGAAAAGATTTGACTTGAATATTGGACTTGGAAGATAAGGGAAGTTGGAATTTAAGAAAGATTGGATTTAGGAAAGGTTCGAATTACCAAAGTTTTTAAAATAGAAAATTTTTGTTTTAGGAAAGTTTCATTTTAGTAAAGCTTTCGAATTAGGAAAGTTTAAAATAGGAAAGGTTTTGAAATTGGAAAGCTTTAAATTTAGAAAGTTTTAACTTAAGAAAGTTTTGAATTTAGAAAGTTTTGGATTTGGAAAGATTTGAAATTTAGAAAGTTTAGAATTTTAGAAAGATTTGAATTTTAAAAAGGTTTGAATTTAGAAAGATTCAAAATTTGAGTTTTAAAAATACTTGAAATTAAGAAAGGTTTGAATTTAAGAAAGATTTGAAAATTTAGATTTGGAAAGTTGAAATTTGGAAAGGTATGGAGTTAGGAAAGATTGGAATTAGGAAAGATTTGGATTAGGAAGGAGTTGGATTGCTATTTCTTAAAACAAAAGATTGGATTTTATTTCTAAAAAGAAATGATTTGATTTTGTTTCCAAAAATGGGGGATTGGATCTAGTTTCCTAAATGGGGAGATTAAATTTGGTTTCCTAAAGTAAAGGGTTTGATTCAGTCTAAAAAAAGGAAGATTTGATTTGACATAGAATTGGAAAGGAGGAAATTTGGAAAACTTAGATTTGGAAAGCACTAGTTTTGGTATAGGAAAAGTGATTTTGAAAATCCAAGATTTGACGTAGAAAATAGAGGTTTTGAAAATCTATGTTTTGAGGCAAGATTGGAAGTCATGTTTTAGGAGAGAAACTAGGGTTTCCTAACCATAGCTCTAGGGCTTGCCTTGGACTCCAAGGTAAAGAGTTTTAGAAAGTGCATTTTTGGAAAGAAAGATTTTTGGAAGGAGATCTTAGAAATGAGCTTTTAGAAAGTGAATTTTGAAAAGGGCTTTTTGGAAAGGAGTGAAAAGAAGTTTTGGAAAATAGATTTTTTGAAGGGAGTTTTTAAGAAGCAATTTTGGAAAGGAAATTGGAGAGAGTTTTTAGAAAGTATGTTGGAAAAGAGATTCTAGAGAGTAGACTTGACAACAGAATTTTTGGAAAGGGATTTTTGCAAAGAGTTTGAAAAGAGATTTTGGCAAAAACAGATTCTTAGAAAGTAAGTTCAAAAAAAGAGATTTTAAAGAGGATTTGAATACGGACTTTTGCAAACCTTTAAATATATATCACTTTCCTAAAACAACTCTAACCATAAGAAGATTAAAACCATTCTAGGATTGTGGTTTTGAAAACAACAAGGATTTAAAATATGGACCATATTGATCACTTTAAATGTAACACTTTTCTAAAACAATCCTAACCATGAAAAGGATAGAATCACGTTAGGATTGTGATTTTGAAAATAGGTTTGGAAAAAGAAGATTTGACACAAGTTTTGAAAATAATTTTTGATGCAAGTTTTGAAAACGAGTTTGAAAACAAGTTGTGGAGAGATGCATGATCATAATATGCACAATTCAAGTTGGTGTCCTGAACATATAAGGTTAAAGACTTCACCACATAATCAAGGGGGTCGAACCCACGTTGTCTCCGGTTAGACTAAGAGAAAGCCCTGGACACGGTGACTTTCAATAGCCTAATCCTACACATAAATCGGGGAGTCCCTTGTTTCAAGCATACAAGAAAGGGGGGTAGAAGATGGGGGATTAAAATAGAAGAAAACCCAAGTAGGTTAGGAGAGAGAAAAGAGAGGGGGGAATTGCATAAACGTAATTAGGAAACCTACCTTGTGTCTTCTTTTATTTGCTTGCTTTGCTTTGATCTTCAAGAGCTTCCAAGTTGCAGCACTTCAAGTCTTCAATGAGACTTTAGAGGCTAGTATATAAATGTATGTGAGTGTATTTATGCTAGAGTTTTTGTATGGAGGCTAGGGTTTGAAGAACCTAAAGGGAACTAAGGTTTGGAAGGACTTCGAGCTTTGTATATAGAAGAGCAGGGTTTTTGGACTGAGTTTGTAGACCCTTTTTACGCTAGAGGGGGCTCCATATTTATAGACAAAAGATTGACCTAACGCCTGTTGCAGTGGCGCCAACCACTTAGGAAAGTTTTAAGGTTGGCAAGCAACGTATCTTTAGAAGATTTGGGTGCCTGTACTAGTGACTACTATGTAATTTTTAGCCTGGCTTCACTAGGAGTAACTTCAGAAGGTCCGAGAATGATTTAAAGGGCCAAGAATGGCCTAGAGAGCTTGAAAAGGACAAGAACCCTTAGAATAGTGTCTCAAGGGTATTAGACTTGAAGAATGATGTCAAGATGTGTCGGAGGGGTTGACCGGGCCATTAGGAGCAAAACGGTCAATTGGGCCAGAAAGTTATCAAGATGGACTTGGAATATCCCGAAAGAAGACTTGAGATTTGGAAACATTACCTACAATGTTCCAGGAGGTTATCGGTTTGATACCCAAAGCTAACGTGGTTGGAAAAGGCGACCGATCTACCAAGGGCAAAACGGTCATTTTGACCTGGGGTCTCAGAATTAACTCGGAATGATCCAAAAATGCATCGGAAGGCCGGGGATACTATCAAAAACATCCCCGGGAGGTTACCGGTTTGATACCCAGAGCCGGTGTGATTCCCAATGCGCTCGGATGCCTAGGGGCTAAATGGTCATCTTGACCGGAGGATCTCAGAATTGGCCCGAAACCGTCTGAAAGGCACTTAAATATGCCAGATCATCTTTGGGACGATCCTAGAATGGTGGACTTACTGTTCTGAGGACTTAGGTATTTTCTCAAAAAACATGCTGGAAATGGCCCTTGGGGCAGTTTGGTCATTTTTCACTAAAGTGGGCTAGCAGGCACTAGTGTTGACTTGGGTTTTGAGTGTTTCTGTCACTCTAACGGTGGTCCCGTGATATAGGGGTTTATTGGCAATTCACTATATCGACATGTTTACGACTGTTTCTGCCATTCTGATGGTTGTGATGTTTACGAGTACTTCCATTAATCTAACGGTTTGCGATCATTCTAGAAACTGCCTGATCTCAGGAAGCTACTAGGTGGACTTATCGCTTGAGGAATTAACTTTCTCGAAAGGCATGTCGAAACAGACATTCTTCATTGGTGGGCTAGCAGGCGCCAAAGGTGGACCGTTCTACCATCTCGGGGACTTGCGATCTCATCCCAATCGACGAGTTTAAAGGGACTTACTGTTCTGAAGATTTTTCTCAAAAAATGTGCCGGACATGATGGACTTACCGCCTTAAGGAATTAACTTTCTCGAAAGGCGTGCTGGATTTGATTTAAACTAGAATTGGATTGGAATTAGATTTGAACTGGAAACGAGATTGAAAAGGGGACTTACCGTCTTCGAAAAGATGTGCCCACTAGATTGGACTGAATAATGCCCCAAGGGCACTTTGGTCATTTTGTCTCTATTTGGGCCCAATTGGCCCACAAAGCGATCGATTGACTAGATTTTGTCTAAAAAACTAGTTTAACTGAGAATATGTCCATATTGACTTAAATACAAGTCTGGACGGACTAGAGACTACCGAGCGGGTAAAAATGGGGTGCTTACAACCGTCAAACGACTTGAGAAATGCATAAATTAGAGAATTTTCAAAGGTCTTTTCAAAGGTCTTTCCATTGATATGGCTTGATTGGAAAGATCACTTCCTGAGACATCCGATCTCATGGCTCGAAAGTTGCCACTTTTAGAAACCCTTGGAGCGTCTCATAGATGCTCTGTCAGGGTTGACTTTTTCTTTAATTCCCTGATTAAAATGCACCATCAAATGACTTAAGAAATGCGTAAATTAGAAAATTTCCTAAAGTTTGTCCGAATGACTTCCTATTGGTACAGTTCAATTGAAGAGATCACTTCCTAGAAGCGACGATCATGTAGCGCAAAAATTGCTACTTTCGACAACCATCGGAGCATCTCGCAAACACTTCGAAAAGCTTATTTTTATGCACGCTTCCCGATGATGTATCTCCATCATCCAAAATCCTTTGAAGCTCTCAAAGGGCTCCCAGTTAATGAGAAACAGCAAGGAAACATTGTGAACATGACCGATTTTCCTATGTCTTTCCTGGATTGCATGAATTTCGAGGCAAAGTCAACATGAGAGCTATTGGCAGTGGAGCGTATGCTGCATGCACCCAAAAAATGATCAGATTGGACAAAACTTGCCTTGTAGCCCAAACTGGCGTAGTACAAGGAATGCCACGTGGCACTCAACCAGTGGCATAATACTAGCGCATATGCTACATGTGCTAGGGTAAAATTTGCTTAGGCGCATGTAGCACATATGCCAGAGCCCAAGACTTTTTCCTATAAATAGCTGGCCACCCCATACGTATTCCAGAGCTGAAAACAATGGCGAAGCCCTGCTGAAATACTTCTAGAACTCTAAAAAACCTTAAATACTCCACCTCTTTCAACCTTTTAAGCATCCAAGCTAGATTCCACTCACCTCAAGCCTATACACTCCAAAGCAAGACTTAAGCCATTTCCAGCCCACTTCAAGGCCATTGAAGACTTAACGCTCAAGCAAAGCACTCCGTTAAAGCTTGAAGAAGTTGTGAAGACAAGGTAGTATTTTTATTTATATTTTGCTACCCCCACTCTTCTCTTCTCCCTCCTATCTTATTTAGGCTATTCTCTATTTTACACCCGATCTTCTACCCCTCTTTCTTGGTTGCTTGAAAAAAAGGACCTTAGGTCCATCCCTAGGGGAAGCTTTAAGGAAGCCACTGAGTAGGGGTCCTCCCTTTAGCCTACCCTATCTTGGTATGGACCATAGGCCTCTTGCAATGTGGTGTGGCCTTTTAGCATTGTATGATTTCATGACACCCTTTGCATATGGTTACTATGTTCATGTTTTATATGCTTGGCTCCATTTTCATACTTAATACCATTTTCTAAAAATCCTAACTATTTCTATTTCCATATCATTCTCAAACTTCATATTCAAGTGTTTTCCTAAAACTGGTTCTAAGATTGGGTTTCTTGAAGCCTAAGACTAAACCCTAGTTTCCAAACCTTAACTACCTTATTTGCATTTTCATATAGCTCTCTTGAGTTTTTGCATATAAATTATTTCAAAACCACCCTCCAAAAGGGTCTTTCCCAAAATCTCTACAATCTTAAGTTTTCACCAAAAGTGGCTTTCAAAGTGTTGTATTGTATGTTAATTTTCAAAGTTTTACTCTCTTGAATTGTGTGGTTGGAATGGTCCCTATAGAACCCTCACTTGAGTGGTATCCTTATAATGGCCATAAGAACCCTAAACCCACTATAGTGGTTTTCTACATCCCTAAAAGTTTTTTCAAAACAACCCTCTTCAAGAAGGATTCTCAAAAGTTCATTCTCATTAATTTGCATAAAAATGATTTTTCAAAACTACCTTTTATATATTAGTTTTCAAAAGTTCACTCTCTTGAGTTAGTGGTTATAATGGTTCCAAAGCAACCTTCTCTTGAGTGGTTTTTGTAAGTGGAAGTTTTTGGGAAGGCGTAACCAATCACTCAAGCCAATATTATTGAGTCCAAACTCTCTGCAAGAAAGAGAAGTTGGAATGGGTCGACCCTTGTTGGGCCGATCACACTCCGATAATTAAGTTAGCAAGCTTAATCAAGAGTTGAATAGAAAAAAAGTCTTATATACTTGGGGTTAATTGTCTGTACTTGGCTCTTGAGGTCGTTTGTATTTATAGTGTGATCGATGGAGTGTTTTGCTCCTGGTCTACCAACAGGTTATCATGGCCTATTGGGTAAGCTTCGTCATTTGCTGTCAACTGACCGTATGCAGGGCCTGCCTTACCATCGCTTAAGAATCTGGTTGATCGAACGTGCAGGTCGACGTCACGTGGGGAGCCGCTGGCGCATTTAATGCGGGTCAACTCTACATTTAATGCTCTGAGACCACTAGCGATTTGGGCTCACCTTTCGCGGTTTTGGGCCTAGGTCGGCATTAGGTCGACACACTGGGCCAGACCGTCCTTTATTACTTGATTTGGGCTGCTCGATAGCCCAGTTTTAATTTGTGTTGATTGGCCCTAACCGAAGGAATGGGCCATGTGCATTTGCCCCACAATTGCCCCCCAGCCCTTATGTCGTTTTGAACTTCCAAGCGGCCAAGGGCTATATTGGTCATAATGGCACCCCTTCAGGTGTATGGCCGTTTCTACGGTTACCAGGCCACGCGGACAGCGAGGATTTAAAGCTATGTTGATAGGATGCCACCGAATCGACATCAGATGTGATGGTTCGATGGAGGGACATGATTATTGTCATTTTCCCGCGCGCAAACCGACGGCTTGCATGTATATAAAAGGAGGATGCCATTTCTGGTGAAAAGCACTTTGTATTATTTCATCTCTTCATCTAGCATGCTCATTGCCCATTTCGACTCCCCACCATCGTAAGTCTTTCTAAGACCGTATCTCTTTCGTGTTTCTCTTTGCTTTCCTTCTCATTGTCGACAGTTGTCCCCTGATGGCATCTCGTCTTAGGAAAATTCAAGATAGTCCGGTGGCCGTTGTTGCCTTTAGGGCTAGATATAACATTTCAGATGAGACCGGCTTAGAGCTAGTCGATCCAAGTGATCACCGCATAGGGGAAACCGAGAAAGGAGTACCTTCCCGATCATCGCCATTGTAGAAGGGGGCTTTAGGTTTCCCCTTCATCCCTTACTCCATAACTTTATTGTAAAAAAGAAGGTGTCGCCCTCCCAACTGTCATCAAATATATATAGGATCATCTTTGGTATGCTAAAGATTAATCGGTGCCTAGGTATGAACCTGGGACTCGCCGAACTTGATTATTATTACATACTCTGTAAGGTCAGAGGGGAGTTACAAAGTTTATCTCCGGGTTGTAGGGTAGGCCGGGGAACTAGTGAAGTGTTTACCCTCCTCCGGGAAGGGCGTTGACGATGTTAGGGTTTGGGTAACCGGGCCCTAGGAGTTCAACAACCTTCCTGAGGGTGAAAGACCGGCGTTCTAATGCTTTAGAGTTCCCATTAATATAGGTTTGATGCCAACCTTTCATCTTGTGTGTCTGATTTGATTCTAATGCATGTCTGAATGTGACTGTGACATTTTGCAGAAAAGAAGAAGCAGTCGATGGTGCAAGATTGGCTCATCAACTTCGCTGATCTGAATAAGGCTATAAACTTTCGTGGTGAAGATAGATTAAGGGACCTTGCTCGGACCGCCCACGTATTGCTAAACTATCCTATCCGCTACTCGACATTTACTGTCGACACGGGGATCCCACAGAGCATCCTTGTGAGTTTGGCTAAGGAAGGCGTTGAAGGAGACTTCGAGGAAATTCCTGTTAGAATTGCTGTTGAAAGAGCACGTGCCACTACGAGAGTAACCATTGCCGTTGCTCCTACTTCAGAGCCCGTTGTCGAAGAACTTCTTGAATGTGAAGCTCGTTTGAAGTCAAACAGTTCAGCCTCGAGTTCATCGCCACTCACGATCCCAAACCGCCGAGTCAGAATATCTACCAGAACACAAGAATCCACCCCATCTCCAAACAAGGGGGCGAAATGAATTTGAAAGAGATGTTTGCTGCAACGAGCAAGCCACTAAAGACAACTGCCATGACCTTTAATGACCCTCTTGTCACTGATCTAAAGACTACCCCGGCAGTCGAAGTCACTCCTGTTCAAAAGAAGTCGATGACCCAACAACAAAAGAAAAAGGCACCTGGGGTTACCGCACCACCTCCAGCCCCTAAGAAGCCAAGGGTCGGCGCTGGCAAAGGTGCGGTGGAGGAAGTCGGAGAGGTGGTTACCGTTATGCCAAATATTTTAGGCCGACCTCTGATAACGGCTGATTCGATGATTGACCAAGCCGAGGTCACTTTTGGCATCATTAAGAGCGTCCTCTAGAAGAAGGATGTTGCCAAGTTAGGGGCGGCAAGCGATACTGGTATCTTCATAGGGGCATTTCATGATTATCTTTTAATAAGTCAGCATTGCCTTTCAATTTACTAGAGATTTTGCTCATATCATTTTTTATGCAAACTTTACTTTTGGTGCAGGGTTGTCTGAATTAGCTGGAGGCAATGAGCTGCTACCGAAAACTTGTCGAGGACCACGACCACCTTATAGAGGTGCATGATGGCTTAAAGAAAGAGTGGATAGATGCTAACAAGGCGACAGCCAAACTTAAGATGGTGCAAGCAGACTATGAAAAGAGAGTCAAGGAGGTGGCCGATCTTCAAAAGAAATATGATGTGCAGTCCGTGGACCTGTACAAGGCTAAGTCGGAGATCGAGGCACTCTAAGCCGAAATGGCCAAGTTCAAGGCAGAGGAAGAGGCCATTATGAAGAAGGGTAAAGATAGGGCGACAAGCGGACTGGCCATCCAGATGATGGATTTGAGCCGTAGCATCTTCTGTGAAGGCTGGAGTGGCGTCCTTATCTTTAATGGGGTGGACAAGTCCTCCAATGTCTGGCATTTGTGCCCTGACTATTTTGAAACAACCGAGGAGGGCGTGGTTGATCCTACAAAAGTAATTGCCAACGCTGAGTACTACAGATAACTCATTTTGGAGGCTGTTGCTGAAAAGGAGAAGGTTGTTGTCGAATCATCCAAGGTAGCAGAAGAGGCCGCAGGTAACTCGGCGGAGCCGTTTGTGCAACTGGGAGAGAGTTTGGCAGAGGAATAGATTTGTAATTTTTCCATTTTTGAACTTCTTTTTGTAACCAACTTTCTTACTTTTTAATGAAAGTCTTGTTTTGCCTCCGTCTCCGTATTACTTTCTCCCGTCAATATTAAACAAATGTTTGGCTCTTTTTTATTACCAAAAGTTTATGAGTTTTTTCGGCCTGTAAATAGTCTAGGATCAGGACCAAGTTTCTTCTTTGGCCGACCTACCAACTTGGACAGGACCAATTTTCGACACTCAGTTTTTGTGGCCTTCCTTGGCTGACCTGTCCAACTTGGACAAGACCAAGTTTTGACACTTGATTTTTGTAGCCTTAATTGGCCGACCTATCCAACTTGGACAGGACCAAGTTTTGACACTTGGCTTTTGTAGCCTTCATTGGCCGATCTATCCAACTTGAACAAGACCAAGTTTTTACACTTGGTTTTTGTGGCCTTCATTGGCCGACCTGTCCAACTTGGACAAGACCAAGTTTTCACAATTGGTTTTTGCGGCCTTCATTAGCTGACCTGTCCAACTTGGACAGGACCAAGTTTTCACACTTGGTTTTTGGTTTAGTCCTGTAGTGCTCTGAGTAGATTTTCTTGAACAACTTCATATTCTATTGATCTCATAAAAACTTTACACACTTGTTGAGTTGTTACATCATATGGGATCCTACACTACTGGTAGAACTTCTTCTGGTTGTTTGCATTTCAAGGTCGAGGCAACTGTCTTCTTTCTTCGATAGTTTCCAGTTGGTATGCGCCAACACCGACCTGGGATGCCACTCGGTAAGGGCTCTCCCAGTTAGGGCCGAGCTTGCCATCCACTAGGTTCTTTGTTGCCCCCAGCACTTTTCGTAAAACTAGGTCACCTGGAGCAAAGTTTCTCGAACGAACCCGTTTGTTATAGGAGCGTCTTAACTGCAGTTGATATTCGATGAGTCTGATCAAGGCAGCTTCCCTTTTTTCTTCGGCAAAATCCAGATCCTTTGCCAGAGACTAGTCGTTAAGTCCGGTATTGAATGTTGCCGATCTAATCGTTGGTAGTCCTACCTCCAAAGGTATGACAGCTTCCACTCTGTAGGCCAAAGAGAAGGGGGTTTGGCCAGTAGATCTTCTTAGGGTGGTTCTATAGGACCACAAAACGCTGGGTAGCTCCTCCACCCATTTCCCTTTAGCCCTCTCCAGCTGCTTTTTAATCCTATTGAGCATAGTTTTGTTCAAAATCTCAACTTACCTATTGCACAGTGGGTAGGCCAGTGATGAATAATAGTTTCTAATCCTGAGTTCTTCACAGAATGACCTGAACATGTTGCCATCAAATTCGGTGCCGTTGTCTGAGACGAGGGCACGAGGAATGCCGAACCTTGTCACTATATTTTTCCAAGTGAACCTCTTGGCATCGATCTCTCTGATGTTTGACAAGGGCTCTGCCTCCACCCATTTGGTAAAGTAATCTATCGCCAGAATGAGGAACCTCTTATTCCCTGGAGCTCGGGGCAAGGCCCCGACTATGTCCAATCTCCACTTAGCAAAAGGCCATGGATTGATAATAGTTGCGATATCCTCAGCAGGCTGATGTATGATGGGAGAGTACCTCTGACACTTTTCACACTTGAGAACGTACTGGGTGGCGTCCTTTTGCATATGAGACCACCAGTATCCTTGTGAGATAGCACGATGTGCCACCGATCTTCCACCGATGTGACTTCCGCATATTCCTTTGTGGATTTCAAATAGGATACCTTGCACCTTATCTGGGTGAACACAGTGCAAGTAGGGACGTGTGAAGGACCACCTATAAAGTTCCTTACTTGGTGACAGCCAGTATCTGAGGGCTGCATGTTTGATTCGTTTGGCTTCATTTTTGTCCTCTAGTAGCTCGTCTTTGTCGAGATAGGAGATAATTGAGTCCATGCAGGATGGTCCCAACTATTCTACAACCAGAGCTTATTCCTATTCATGAAATATGCTTGGTTTGACTAACGTCTCTATGTTGATTGTTCTTTTTTACCCTGACTTAAGGGTTGTTGCTAACGTCGCCAGAGCATCGGCATAAGAGTTATTGTCCTGGCTGATCTGGCAGAGTTTGTAACTGCCAAATTTGGTGAGCAATTCCTTAGCTTTAGCTAGGTACTGCGTCATTCTATCATTCTTTGCTTCATATTCTCCCGTAATCTGGTTGACAACTAACAGGGAGTCCAAATAGATGACAATCTCGGCAATTTTTAGTTCAATGGCTCGACGTAGTCTGGCGAGAAGTGCCTCGTATTCAAATTCATTGTTTGAGGTGATGAACTCAAGCTTGATGGCTTTTTCAATGGCCAAACCGTCTGGCGTAATAAGCACTATGCCCGATCCTGCCCCCCAGTCATTAGAGGCTCCGTTGACATAGAGTTTTCAATGATCAGCATTCTCCCAAAGATCTAGGGGGAGGTCGTTGTGCTGTTGAGCAGGAGGTGGTGTTTGGTCGGCTTCGAGTGGTAGTTCAACGGAGAATTTGGCAATGAAATCTGCAAGCACCTGCCCTTTCACAACCGATCGTGGATAGAACTTGATGTCAAACTCCCCTAATTCCATAACCCATTTTGCCAATCTACAAGAGAAGTCGGCCCTTCTGAGGAGAGGTTTGAGCTGGTGGTCTGTGAGGACGTTAATGGTACGAGCTCTGAAATGGTGCACCAATTTGCGGGATGCTACCACCAATGCGAGTGCCAATTTCTCTAGGGGTAGGTACCTACTTTCCACCCCGAGAAGAGTTTTGCTGACATAGTAGATAGCCAACTATTGTCGATCTTGTTGCTTGAGTAGTATAGTGCGATTGCATGCTTCGATACTGCGAGGTAGAGGAAGAGTTCTTCGTGTTTAAGTGGGGTGCAAAGTAAAGGTGGCTGGGTCAAATATTTCTTTAGATTACTGAGGGCTTGGTCACATTCCGGAGTCCATTTGAACTGTTCACGTTTTTTAAGAAGCTAGAAGAAAGGTCGGCACTTGTCCGAAGATCGGCTTATGAACTTGTTGAATACTGCTGCCATTCCAGTCAACTTCTATACTTCTTTAGCATTCTTCGGGGCTTAAACGCTGTGGATTGCGCTGATCTAGCGCGGGTCCACCTCAATGCCCCGATATGTAACCAAGAACCCTAAGAATTTTCCCGAGTTGACTCCGAAGACGCACTTTGAGGCATTTAACCTCATTTTGTACTGCTTTAGGATGCTAAGTACTTCTTTGAGATCGTCTAGATGGGAGTTGCTGACTTCGCTCTTAACCACCATATCATCGATATAGACCTCCACAGTGCTGCGGATATGGTTTTTGAACATCTTGGTGACCAATCGCTGGTACGTAGCCTCGGCGTTCTTCAAACCAAAGGGCATTACTTTGTAGCAAAATATACCCCTTAGAGTGATGAAGGTCGTCTTCTCTTGATCGTCCAAATGGAGGGGAATTTGGTGATACCCCCGATAAGCATCCAAGAAACTCATCCTTCCAAAATCAGTTGTTGCATCCACGAGTTGGTCGATCTTGGGGAAGGGGAAGGGGTCTTTGGGGCATGCTTTGTTCAAATCAGTAAAGTCCATGCAAACCCTCCATTTTTTGTCCTTCTTCTTCACCACCACTATGTTTGAGAGCCAGCTCAAGTAATGGATTTCCCGAATTGCCCCAGCTTCCAAAAGTTTATCAGTTTCTTCAATAATGGCGTCCACATGCTGTGTTGGCGCCCTCGTCCCTTTTTGAACCACAGGTTAGCGTTTTGGGTCTACATTCAGCCTATGGCAAGCGACTTCGGCATCAATCCCCGGCATATTATAAGGAGTCCAGGCAAACACGTCAAGGTTTTTTGTCAACAGCTCGATCAAAGAGTTCTCCTCAATTTTAGATAAGGATGTGCCAATGATGAAGTACTTATCATCCTACCTATCGATGTATATCTTCTTTAGCTCCTCTACAGCCTTATTCTCTGGCATCTGCCCCACATCATCGATGGTAGGGGTGTCCTCGTGCAGCTCCATCATTTGTACTTTTTCAGCTTTTGTCTTTGTGGTGTATGTCATTTCAGCTTTTGTCTTTGTGGTGCATGCCATCAGAAAACATTGTTTGACAGCCACTTGGTCTCCTCCTATTTCCCCTACTCCATCACGGATCGAGAATCTAATTAGCTGATGGTAGGATGAGGAGATAACTTTCTTGAGGTATAACCAAGTTCGTCCCATGATCACATTGTAGGAATTTTGTTTGTAACATAATTCCTCCAGCAGTCACAGGAATTGTTACCTTTCCCAAAGGCCAAACTGGGTCTGAGCTAAATTTGACCAACGAGTTGAGTGATGGCTGAAGGTCGGACTCATTGAGCTCCAATTGTTTGAATAGGCTATAATACATGATTTCGGATGAACTTCCTTGGTCAATGAGCAATCTTTTCACTTCACAATCTGCCATTCTCAGTGTTACAACCAAGGCATCATTATGAGGGATCTGCAACCCCCCGAGGTCTTCATTAGTAAGGTAATGGACACAGGGCCGTCACCGACTTTGACCCTTTTGCTTGGTGGTTGAATCTGCATTACTTCCCTCGAGTGTGCAACCTTTTGTATTTCGACTCGGTATCTATGTGGATTGACGACTACTGATTCAGCCAAACCATGCAACACATTGATTACTCGGACCAGTCTTACTTCAATCTCCTTTTGTGAGACATCTTCTATTTGCAGTTGCTCGCCCTCGCTTTTTGTCTTGTCGCGATCAATAAACTGGTCGAGATGACCAGCCTTAGCTAGATCTTCCAAGTGGGTCTTGAGATGCTGACACTGCTCCGTCTTATGCCCCTTCTCACGGTAGTAGGAACAGAACCTCTTTTGGTCCCGGGATGCTGGGTCCCCTCCTAACTTCGGGGGCCACTTGAAAAATGGTTTGTCACGGATCTGGGGCAAGATTTTATAGATGGGATCCTTAAAGACTGTGTAAACCCCATCATTCACCTTTCTTCCCCAGTTGTTGTCTTCTTGTCAGGGTTTCTTGGCTTCCTTTTTATTTGTCTTCTCGGCGATAATGCCGACCTTTGCTGGACTTGGCTGAGGCACATATTCATCTAATCTTGTGTAGTGCTTGATTCTTAACATTAATTCCTATACAGTGAGGGTCGGCTTCTTCATCAAGGATTGCTACAAACGATGCTCCTTGGGAAGGCCAATTTTGAATTGAGTCACAGCCAGTTGCTCGCTGCACTCTTTAATCTCGTTGTAAGCCTCCCAGTAGCGTTGTACGTATGCCCACAATCCTTCTCCCTCATTTTTTATAAGGTTAGTAAGAAATTGACCTCTTTGGGTTGCATGATGTTGGCTATAAAGCGAGCAATGAACAACTCAGCAAGTTGCCTCCAATTTGACATTGACCTGGAAGGCAACTTGTCAAACCATCGTAAGGCTACGTCCCCTAAACTAGAGGAAAAGATCTGGCACATCAATGTATGGTCACCGCACCATAGCACCATCATCTACTTATAATGCCGAACATGGTTAACTAGGTCAGCCTTTTCGCCGTACAGAGTGAACTTTGGTGGGGTGAACTTTCAAGAAATTTGATGGGACTCAATTTCCTCTGTGAATGGTGTGGAAGCAATCTGGTCCAAAGCCTTTTTGATCAGGTCATGTGTTGTGCGGTCCTTAGTTTACTACTTCTTATCCTCCAGCTTTTCATTGAACCATTTCTCCCAGTCTTTTTGCCGCCGACCATCATTCGCCCATACCTCGTTCTGCGGGGTCTTGCTCCTTCTTTTGCGCCGATCTGATCGCCTGTCCTCGTAACGCCGGGTGCTAGAGATGTAGCTTCCCCTCACTTATGGCGCTGGAATGTCCCTGCTTCTTGCAATTCTTTCACGGTTCGAAAACTCTCCTCTCCCATTCCTTTCTCTCCTAGAGATTACCTCTCTCATAACCCGAACCTGAGAGGTGAGGTAGGTAATCTCTTCGCCGCGCCGCCGAATCTCCCTTTAAGCTGATCGGAGCGTATCTTCACTTGGGACGCATCCACTAAAGGGTGAGGGAACAAGGTCCCGGTGGTGGTTTCTGTGGAAATTTCGCTCCTTGACATAGTCCGGCTTCCTCCGCAGTCCATCTTGTGCTTCTTGGTGGCTCTTAGCAGGGGTTTGTATCTTCGACCTCAATATTCTGCCTCAGTGCCGATGTACTGGGGTAGATTGGCAGTGCGTCGAATTGGTTTGATCTTTACTAGAAGAGGCTTTGTTACCTCATTCATTGTGGTTCTCTCCTTTTCCCCTTCGATCGTTCAAACTCATGGTTATCTCAGCCTTCCCATAGACGGCACCAATTGTAAGTGAGATTTTTTGAGAAGACTTGGCCGATCACTCATGCCAATGTTATTGAGTCTAAACTCTCTACAAGAAAGAGAAGTTAGAATGGGTCGATCCTTGTTGGGCCGATCACACTCCAATGATTAAGTTAGCAAGCTTAATCAAGAGTTGAATAGAAAAAAGTCATATATACTTGGGGTTAATTGTCCATACTTGGCTTTTGAGGTCTTTTGTATTTATAGAGTGATCGATGGAGTGTTTTGCTCTTGGTCTACCAGTAGGTTATCATGGCCTGTTGGGTAGGCTTCATCATTTGCCGCCGACAGACCGCATGCAAAGCCTGCCTTATCGTCGCTCAAGAATCTGGCTGATCGGACATGCAAGTCGACGTCGCGTGAGAAGCCACTAGCGCATTTAATGCTCTGAGACCGCTAGCAGTTTGGGCTCACCTTTCGCAGCTTTGGGCCTAGGTCAGTATTAGGCTGGTACACTGGGCCAGACCATTCTTTATTGCTTGATTTGGCCCGCCCGACAGCCCAGCTTCAATTTGTGTTGATTGGGCCTAATTAGAAGGATTAGGTCGTGTGCATTTGCCCCACAGTTTCCAAATATCAACCATATGAACCCAAATACTCACTTGAGTGGTTTTTATAAAATGTTTTTCAAAACAAGCTTTCAAGTTTCATATATAAAACCACCTTTCAAAACCACTAGGTCCAAATCCTAGTTTAAAACCACTCTCCAAAACCCCTGGGTTCAAACCCTAGCTCAAAACCATCATTCAAAACCACTAGGTCCAAGCCCTAGTTCAAAATCAGCTTTTAAAACCACTAAGTCCAAACCTTAGTCACCAACCACTTTCCAAAACCACTAAGTTCAAACTCTAGTTCAAAACCATTTTTCAAAATCACCTTTCAAAACCCTAGGTTAACTTGACCCTAGTTGTTTTACATTAGATTAACCTAACCCAAGTTAGTTAACTCTAGGTCAACCAAACCCTAGGTTAACTTAAGCTTAGTTAGTTAACCTTAGGTCAACATAACTCTAGGTTAACCTAACCTTAGTTAGTTAATCTTAGGTCATCCAAATTCTAGATTAATCTAACCTTAGTTAGTTAACCCTAGGTTATCCCAACCATGGTTAGTTGGCTTCAAGACTCTAACTCTAAACCTTTTTCAAACACCTTCTAATCAAGATGATTTTCATAGCATCCTTCTAAAAACAATATTATATGCTTTTGAGTTTCCAAAATCAAGTCAAAAGTCTTTTAAAATATCACCATACCCCTTTTCAAAGTGATTTCCCAAAAGTCTCTTAAGCTTGTCTTGTCTAAAATGGCTAGACACTTAATATTTCTAAAAACTACCTCCAAAATATTTTCAAAGCTCACATTCCTAAGCTGGTCTTAACTCTCTCATGATTAGAGGCTCCAAAGGAAAGTGATATATGAAATACAACCTTCTAAGTTGTGCATATTAGGGTTCCAAAAGTGTTTTCCAAAGCTTTTTCCAAGAATGGTTTTCTAGAGTTGCAGCCATGAAGTAATCTTAGGCCTCACATGGTTGAGGTTGTTCAAGGGAGGTGCGATATCAAGTAGGGTTCTATAATTCTAAAACTCTAAAAACCTAAGAGAAGTCTCTAGCCCCTTTTCCAAAAATGTTTTTAAAAGTCATAACCTTAAAGGAGTTTAGTTATTCCTTAGTTAACCTCTCAAAGGTGATAAAATATTCAAGATACTTTTTATAAGATACATAAAAAATAGTTTTCAAAAACCTTTCAAAGACAAGTTCATGAGAACTTTTTTCAACCCAAACTCCATTTCTAAGATTTTCAAAACAAAAACATTTCTAAACTCCCTTGAGTTATTTTTAAAACATTTCAAAAACTCTCTCAAATTACTTCCAAAATACTTCAAAAATTTTCCAAGTTTTATTTCAAAAGTATTTTCCAAACTCTCTTAAGTTGTTTTAATACATTCCAAAGATCTCTCAAGTTCTATATTCAAAGACATTTCAAGCCCTCAAGTTCTATTCCAAGTCAAAACTCTTGAATCCAAAGTTTCAAAACTTTCCAAGACTCCCACGAGTCTATCTTCAATTGGACCCTAGCCCGAACTACGAATAACCTAATTTTCATCAAATGAGATACGTAGGCAACCTAAATAGGTGTGGTCATAACCCTTTTTTGAAGTCAAATGTCTATTTTCAAAATGCTCTCCCGATCAAAATTTCTATTTGAAGTCACACTTAAAACCTTTATATTTTCAAAGATCTTTCCAAAAACATGCATCATACATCATTCATTCCAAAAGTGATGACTAAACTCCATTCTCAAAACTCCAAAGTGGATACAAGTGGACTATTAGTAACCTGTGATTCAAGTGAATTAAGCGTAATTAAACATGTAAGTACAGAAAGGGCAGGGTAGAGTGATGATCTTAGGATATTTTCTCTACACATAACCAACCCTCAGATTTCAGATTTCTATTTTGAAGACCTAAATCGGAGTCACGTTCTCAAAAGGGTTTTTGAAAGGTTACTAAGACCTTTTTTCCAAAAACCTTCTTAAGAAGGCAATTTTCAAAACTTTTTTGAAAAACCTAAGTTTAGTATTTGAATAACACTTAGTTTTAGGTAACCTAACACATCTTTAACCATGTTAGGTGGCCACTCCTAATTTTTTCAAAAAGCCTTTAAATCAAATCAAGTCTTCAAGTTCAAACCCCCGTCACACTTGTCCTTTTAGGAGGATAAGTTTTAATAAAGAAAGTACCGTGCTTTTCCCGCGTCTAGAGAGCTTGGGTAAAAACTGGGGCATGACATTAGTGATTACATTTGAAAAACCCAATTCACCCCCCCCCCTTCTTGGGTTGCATATTTGGGCCAAGAACCCCGATTTCCCAATTCCTCCCATTCCAAGACTTCTAACAATGTGTTAAACCAGGTGGCAACCCAAGAGGGGGGTAAATTGGATTTATAATTAAAATTTAAAATTTAAAAAAATCTAATACACTTAATTTTTAAGAGGTGAGATGCAATAGAAAAGATCTAAAATATTAATATAGTTAAGTAATGAATAAGACAAACTAAGATATGATCAATGTGAGATTAGTACAAATGATTCAAGTGTGTGTGTATCTCAAATATATCAAGACTATATGTAAGAAAGATATTAAGCAAGATAAAAAGAGAGAAAAGAGAAGAGATCAAACACAACAATTTAAAGTGGTTCGGTTGGCTCCTCTTATGCCAATCCTACGTCCACCTCCAAGGCTCCTTCCTTGGGCAAATCCACTATTCTTCAAATAGCTTTACACTACTAGTTTTTCTGGTTGCTAGCAAACCTTTACACCAAGTGTTTTGTTCCAAAAACACTCAAAAAATAACTCTTTGTTTTGCTCTCCAAAACAAACCACCAAGAGTATCTTTTTCTCCAAGTGTTTCTCTCAATCACTCAAGAAATAAATCACAAGGGTTTAGCAACCCTTTTACAAATGATATAGGGGAGTTGAGTCTTACAACAACAGATACAAAACTCTCAAAAGCTAAATAAAAGAATGAAGCTCAAAGATGAGATGGAATGATAAAGAAGTACAGCTTAAAACTTGAAGATCTTGATGAATATCACTTTCTATGCTCAATCTTTGTAATCTCTTATGTGTCATTGCTTCTCTTGTGTATCTCTATTTATAGAGGAAGAGTAGTAGATTATTTGTAGCTTAAAATCAACTTCTAATCATTGGAGAGATTTGAACACATTCCTTCCCGTTTGACCAAAGTTGCTACCAGTTAGGATTTGAATTTCAGATATGATTGCTTCTGTTCCTCCTCGATTTTCTCATTGATAACGTTCAAATTTTAAAATGTCTATTGGAGACAAATTGTAGATATGGATGTCCTCTTTTCAAAACCTCAAGAATCATGCCGATCTAACGGCTAGATCAAAAGTTATCATCAAAATACTCAAGCTGTCTCTTAGTTGGCATATTTGAATTTCTACAGAGTTGTCTTCACTTCCACCTCAATTTTCTCCCTTATAACGTTTTAATCTGAAAATGTCTATAAGATAAAAGTTGTAGTGATAGAAGTCATCTTTTCAAACCGGTAAGAATCATGTCGATCCAATGGTCAGATCAGAAGTTATCATCAAAATACTCAAGTTGTCTCCTAGTTAGCATATTTGAATTTCTGCAGAGTTATCTTCACTTCCACCTCAATTTTCTTCTTTATGACGTTTGAATTTGAACATGGTTATAAGATAAAAAGTTGTAGCCCTAGAAGTAATCTTTTCAGATCAATAAGAATCATAGATATACAACGGTTAGATCAAAAGTAATGATAAAATCACTCGAGCTATCTCCCAGCTATCATATTTTAAACTTCTACTCCAATGTGTCACATTCCAGCTCAGTTTTGTCCCACAAGAAATTCTATTCACGAAATTCTCATAAAATATCATTTATAAAAATTTGAGTTTTATTTCCAATGCCATAAAAATCAGATCAATCCAACGGTTGGATCAAAAGTTATGTACATAATACTGAAACTATCTCCAATGAGCTTTCTTACCATTATCTTTAACTTGGTCTTCTTCTTCATGCTATACATTCCTTTTAAGTCCAAGACTAACAATAACTTCAAGAAATATTAGATAATTAACATTTAAAACATAAATAAAAATTAAGTGATATATCATTGAAATGCACAATATATTTAAACTTTTAAAATAAAAAAATTTTAAAAATCTTAACTCGTACATCAAACTTACTTTATTATGAAATTTTGAGATTAAAAAAATTTTAATCATTAAAATATTTATATTTGTTATCATCAAAATTAATTAATGAAAACTTGAAGCTAACAATCACCCCCTTTTTGATGATGACAACCATTAATTATTTAGAAACATATATGAGGTAATTATCTCAAGATTATCTCAAGATTTGTCCAAAAAATGATTATATCTCCCCCTCACTACTTGACTTTTCATAGTAAATCAATATCTCAATCTCTTTTAGAAACACTATATTTCTCCCCCTTTGTCATCAACAAAAAATAACATAGTAAACTAGATATGCTCCCCCTACAAAAATGAGAATAGAAATATTTGGCATTCTCGCAAAAAAATTCATCAACATCAAGTATTTATATAATAGGATTAGACATACCAAGTTCTCTTCTTATAAAACAAAATTTATCTTCACTTAGGAGTTTTGTGAAAATATCAGCTAATTGGTGGTCAATATTAACAAATTGAAGAACAATATCACCTTTTTGAATATGATCTCTTATAAAATGATGTCGAATTTCAATATGTTTAGTTCTAGAATGTTGGATTGGATTTTTAGACAAGTTAATAGCACTAGTATTATTACATCTAATAGGAATATAATCAAAATGTGATCCAAAATCTTCTAATTGTTGTTTCATCCATAAAATTTGAGCACAATAACTTCCAGCCGCAATATATTCGGTTTTAGTAATGGATAAAGCAACTGAATTTTGTTTCTTACTAAACCATGATATTAAAAACTATCCAAGAAATTGACACGTGCCACTAGTACTTTTTCTTTTAATTTTACTACCAGCATAATCCGCATCAGCATATCCAATTAAGTCAAAAGATACGTCTTTAGGATACCATAATCCTATATTTTGTGTTCCTAATAAATAACAAAATATTCTTTTGACAGCAATAAGATGTGATTCTTTAAAGCATTATTGAAATCGAGCACACACGCACACACACTAAACATAATATTAGGTTTACTAGCAGTTAAGTAAAGTAATGAGCCAATCATACCTTGGTATTTCTTTTCATCAACCGGCTTACCATTTCCATCTTTGTCAAGATTTGTAGTAGTACTCATTGGAGTCCCAATAGACTTTAAGTTCTCCATTTCAAACATTTTTAATAAATCCTTTATGTACTTGGATTGATTGATAAAAATGTCTTCCTTAGATTGCTTAATTTAAAGTCCAAGAAAGAAATTTAATCCTCTCATCATACTCATTTCAAATTCTCTCTGCATACATTTAGAAAATTCTTTGCACATCTCTTCATTAGTAGCACCAAAAATAATATCAACATATATTTGCACTACTAACATGTCATGATCTTTAGATTTTACAAAAAGAGTAGTATCAATTTTTCCTTTTGAAAAACCATTATCAATCAAAAATTTATTTAATCTTTCGTACCATGCTTTAGGAGCTTGTTTTAAACCATATAAATCTTTCGTAAGTTTAAAAACATAATTTGGAAAAACATGATTTGGAAAAACATGATTTTGAAAACCAGGAGGTTGTTTAACATAAATCTCTTCTGAAATATAGCCATTTAAAAATGCGCTTTTAACATCCATTTGGTAAAGTTTGAAGTTATTAAAACATGCAAATGTAAGCAACATTCTAATAGCTTCAAGTCGAGCTACGGGTGCAAATGTTTCTTCAAAATCAATTCCTTCTTCTTGGTTGTAACCTTGAGCTACCAATCGAGCTTTATTTCTAATAACAACCCCGGATTCATCCATTTTGTTTCTAAAAACCCATTTTGTACCAATCACGGGATAGTCATTAGGTCTTGGAACTAAAGTCCAAACCTTATTTCTTTCAAATTGATTTAACTCTTCTTGCATAGCTAAGATCCAACCTTCATCATTTTTGGCCTCTTTAAAACATTTAGGTTCAATTTGAGATAAAAATGTTAAATTATCACAAACATTACGGAGAAAAGAACGAGTTTTTATACCTTCTGAGGAATTATCAATAATTAACTCTTTAGGATGATTGCGTGCATACCTCCAGTCTTTTGGCAAATCTTGTGCATTTTCTTTGGATCCTTCTTCACTTGAAGGAAGCTCAGTTGAACTTTCTTCTTAATTCTTTTCTATGAAAGATTTCTTTAAAGATCCATCTTCTCTTTCAATAATGGTAAGATCTTCTATACTTTGTTCAATATTTATATCATTATCACTTGCAATTTTCTTAAAAGAAACATTGTTAGATTCATCAAATGTTACATGAATAGATTCTTCCACCACTAAGGTTCTTTTGTTAAAAACTCTATAAGCTTTACTAGATATAGAATACCAAAGAAATATGCCCTCATCGAATTTGGCATCAAATTTACCCAAATTATCTTTGTTATTATTTAAAACAAAACATTTACATTCAAAAGCATGGAAATAACTAATATTAGGTTTTCTATCTTTCCAAAGTTTATATGGGGTTTTCTTAAGAATATTCCTAATCATAGCATGATTCATAACATAACAAGCGATATTAACGGCTTTGGCCCAAAAATATTTGGTAGATTATTTTCACATAACATTGTTCTAGCCATTTCTTCAAGAGTTCTATTTTTTCTTTCTACTACACTATTTTGTTGTAGTGTTCTTGGTGCCAAAAAATTATATTCAAAACTATTTTCATCACAATATTTTTCAGATTGTAAATTGTCAAATTCACCACCATGATCACTTCTAATTGTTGTAATTGTAAAACCTTTTTCATTTTGAACTTTTCTACAAAATTTTGTAGAAGTATGTAATGCATCATCTTTATGTGCAAGAAAAAATGTCAATGTATATCTTGAATAATCATCGACAATGACAAGTGCATATTGCTTTTCGCCTAAACTAATTGTCCTAGTTGGACCAAATAAATCCATATGTAATTATTGTAATGGTCTAGAGGTAGAAATAATATTTTTAGATTTAAAAGAAGTTCTAGTTTGTTTTCCTTTTTGACATGCATCACAAAGTTTATCTTTTTTAAATTTGATTTTTGGTAGTCCAATGACTAAATCATTTTTAGAAAGTTTTAAAATCAAATCCATGCTAGCATGTACAAGCCTTCTATGCCATAACCAATCACTATCACTTATAGCCGAAAAACATTTTACATCACTAGAAGATATATCAATTAGATCAATGACGTATACATTTTCATACCTATAACCAACAAATAATATTTTATTATCTATGATACTTTCTATTATGCAATGAGTATTTTCAAAAATAACTCTATTTCATTTATCACATAATTGGTTAATACTAATCAAATTATGTTTCAAACCTTCAACAAGTAAAACATTTTCAATAATAGGAAAAGGACTTTTACCGATACTACCAATACCAATAATTTTTCCTTTGTTACTGTCACCAAAAGTCACATATCCCCTATCTTTGTGTACTAGAGTTGTAAACATTGATTCTTCACCCGTCGTGTGCCTTGAACAAGCACTATCAAGAAACCATCTTGCTCTTTTGGATTTTAGGTGAACCTACAAAAATAAATCAACAATTGGTTTTTGGTACCCAAATTTTCTTAGGGCAATAGAGGTTAGTTTTAAAGTTACTTGAACTCACAATTTTCTTAGGAACCCAAACTTGTTTGACTCCAACATATATATTTTTTTTAAGTGGGCAAAAATGTGATTGATGACCTTTCTTATAGCAATAATAACATGTATAGTGTAAATTACTAGATGATGTTGCTTTAAAGAAATTTTTGTAAAATTTTTGCTTTTGAAAATGATTGTAACCAATTCCAACTTTGTCAAAAACACATCTTTGTTTTTCGAGTAACATATCCAAATTTTCTCTTCCTTTTACAAACTTTGAAAGAGTATTATTCAATTCGTCAACTTTTATTTTCAAAGTGTTATTTTCATTTTTCAAATCATTTGAAGTTTTAAGTGTGAAAGATAAGTCTTCAACATTCTTTTTCAAAATTTCATTTTTATTTTTCAAAGATTCATTTTCTTGAGAGAGAGAGAAGAAATATTCTTTTTGAGAGCTAAATTTTTTATGCCTAATTTTTTAAGATCATCATGCAATTCCTCAAAAGCATTTTGTAATTCTTCATAAGAAAAATGTTCATTAAAAGTATCACATACCTTATTGTCTTCCTTTGCCATTAAGCATAGGTTGGCAATTTTATTATCGCTTTCTTCGGAACCACTATCATCATTTTCTCCCCAAGCCGCTACCACAGCTTTTTTTTTTTTTTTGTCATTTTTTCTTGAATTTTTGAGTTGAGGACACTTGAATTTTATATGACCCGGTCTTTTGCATTCATAACAAATTATTTTATCATTTTTGTTACCTTCTCCTTTTGCTTCATCATTCTTTGAAAATTTTCGTCCAGCTTGCTTCTTCTTCCTTAAAAATCTTTTGAATTTCTTTGTAATCATGGCAAGCTCCTCATCTTCATTGTTAGTTTCTCCATCATAGCTATCAAATATGGAGGAAGTGGTGGATGATTTCAATGCTATGCTTTTCTTCTTTTTTTTTTCGTCGTCATCCATTTTCATGGTAAGCTCGTGAGTCATGAGTGAACCCAAGAGCTCATCCAAGTTAAGTCTCGTGAGATCTTTGGCTTCTTGTATTGCAATTACTTTCGGCTTCCAACTCCTTGGTAAAGACCTAAGAATCTTTCTCACCATTTTAACATTAGTATAACATTTACCAAGAGATTTCAAGGCATTTATAATATCAGTAAATCTAGTAAACGTATCAGAAATAGACTCCTCTTGATTCATTTTAAACAATTCATATTTATGAACAAGCATACTAATCTTAGACTCTTTGACTTGATTAGTTCCCTCATATGTATTTTTTTAATTTGTTCCAAATTTTCTTGGCCGACTCACATGTAGAGATTCTATTAAACTCATTAGGATCTAATGCACAATATATTAAGTTCATAGCTTTAGAATTTATTTGAACACTTTTTAAGTCATTCTCATTCCATTCACTTTCTTCTTTTGGCACATTTTGTTCACATATGGTTTTGGTTGGTATTTTAGGACCATTAACTATAACTCTCCATAATTCATAATCTACAACTTGGATGTTAATTCTCATCCTAACTTTCCAATAATTATAATTTGTGCCATTGAACAAAGAAGGTCTATTGGTGGATTAACCTTCAGCAAGTGATGTTCCTATTATGGTTGCCATTATCTACTCTATGACAGTTAAGCCAAATACTAGAGCTCGTGCTCTGATACCAATTATTAAACCAGATGGCAACCAAAGAGGGGGGTGAATTGGATTTACAATTAAAAATTAAAATTTAAAATAATCCGATACACTTAATTTTCAAGAGGTGAGATGCAATAAAAAAGTTATAAAATATTAATTTAGTTAAGTAATGAATAAGACAAACTAAGATATGATCAATGTGAGATTAGTACAAATGATTCAAGTGTGTGTGTATCTCAAGTATATCAAGACTATATGTAAGAAATATATTAAGCAAGATAAAAAGAGAGAAAAGAGAAGAGATCAAACACAATGATTTAAAGTGGTTCAGTTGGCTCCTCTTATGCCAATCCTACGTCCACCTCCAAGGCTCCTTCCTTGGGCAAATCTACTATTCTTCAAATAGTTTTACACCAAGTGTTTTGTTCCAAAAACACTCAAAAAATAACTCTTTGTTTTGCTCTCCAAAACAAAGCACCAAGAGGATCTTTTTCTCCAAGTGTTCTTCTTAATCACTCAAGAAATAAAATCACAAGGGTTTAGCAACCCTTTTATAAATGATATAAGGGAGTTGAATCATACAACAATAGACACAAAACTCTCAAAAGTTGAATAAAAGAATGAAGCTCAAAGATGAGATGGAATGATGAAGAAGTAAAGCTCAAAACTTAAAAATCTTGATGAATATCACTTTTTATGCTCAATCTTTGTAATCTCTTTGCGTCATTGCTTCTCTTGTGTATCTCTATTTATAGAGGAAGAGTAGTGGATTATTTGTAGCTTAAAATCAACTTCTAGTCGTTGGAGAGATTTGAACACATTTCTTCCCGTTTGACCAAAGTTGCTGCTAGTCGGGATTTGAATTTCAGATATGATTGCTTCTGTTCCTCCTTGATTTTCTCCTTGATAACGTTCGAATTTAAAAATATCTATAAGAGACAATTGTAGATATGGACGTCCGCTTTTCAAAACCTCAAGAATCATTCGATCTAACGGTTAGATCAAAAGTTATCATCAAAATACTCAAACTGTCTCTTAATTGGCATATTTGAATTTCTGTAGAGTTGTTTTCACTTCCACCTCAATTTTCTCCATTATAACGTTTGAATTTGAAAATGTCTATAAGACAAAAGTTGTAGTGATAGAAGTCATCTTTCAAACCTATAGGAATCATGTCGATCCAATGATTAGATCAGAAGTTATCATCAAAATACTCAAGTTGTCTCCCAGTTGGCATATTTGAATTTCTGCAGAGTTGTCTTCACTTCCACCTCGATTTTCTTCCTTATGACGTTTGAATTTGAACATGGCTATAAGATAAAAGTTGTAGCCCTAGAAGTAATCTTTTCAAATCAATAAGAATCATAGATATACAACGGTTAGATCAAAAGAAATGATAAAATTACTCGAGCTATCTCCTAACTGTCATATTTTAAACTTCTACTCCAATGTGTCACATTGCAGCTCAGTTTTGTCCCATAACACATTCTATTCATGAAATCCTCATAAAATACCGTTTATAGAAATTTGAGTCTTATTTTCAATGCCACAAAAATCAGATCAATCCAACGGTTGGATCAAAAGTTATGTACATAATATTGAAACTATCTCCAATGAACTTTCTTACCATTATCTTTAACTTAGTCTTCTTCTTCATGCTATGCATTCCTTTTAAGTCCAAGACTAACAATAATTTTAAGAAATGTTAGATAATTAACATTTAAAACATAAATAAAAATTAAATGATATATCATTGAAATGCACAATATATTTAAACTTTTAAAATAAAAAATCTTTAAAAATTTTAACTCATACATCAAACTTACTTTATTATGAAATCTTGAGATTAACCAAATTTTAATCATTAAAACATTTATGTTTGTTATCATCAAAATCAATTAATGAAAACTTGAGGCTAACGCAATGGTCACCCCCCATTTTTCCAGGATCGCCAACAATAGCTCTTCTTGACCCCAAAAGATTCTCCAACGATGGGCAACCCCTATTACCTGACCGTGATGGACGACCCCCATCCCTCTTCACTCAGGGGTAACCCCTATGAGACAGATTCCACAAATTGAATTTCCGTCCTAGTGATGGGCAAATGAAGCCATACTTTCTTATATGACACTGTGAAACCAACATTATTTGTAACATTCTTAACTATGGATGCTATCTTCCAATCAAGGTCTTCTTGTACACCATAACAAACGAAGACTTAAACTTTACGAAGGAAGAGTATCAGTACATAATATTATATATCTTACATTAAATTTAAAACTCATAGCAACTTACCGCAACTTGTGTCTTAATCAAGTGTGCAATGAATATCGAATTAAGATTTCGGTGATCCAAACTACACATCTCATGTAAACAGGTATGAGGCCCGGGGTATTGCGTGATCTAAAAAAAAGTATGCTTCTTCTTTAAACACACACACAATTTCTATGGACAATCATGAGTGAGCCTAGTGCTCCAAACTTTTTTTATTTGTTTTTACAATATAATAATGTTTGTTTTTCTTCACATGATACCAGTTACATACACTGATCATTGCATTCTTATCTTTGAGAATCATCCCTTTTGCAAACTCTGGATTAGTATTTAAACATGACAGACCGTGATCATATAAATCTCGATTAGTTTGGTATCATCTACCCCATCCAAGTTCGTAAAAAAGGGCATCGGAGTGTCATTTAAGTCAACAACATTGACTTGTTTGTGTCTATCGTCATCAGAGTCATAATTTACTTCATTTCTCAGTAAAACATCAACATCTTCATCTAATTCATCGGACTAAATAACATTTACATCTTTATCTACCAGTCTCCTGATCTCAATGAAGCCAACAATCCATACTTGCACTAGGACCTCCTACCTCTACGCACCCCTCTTAAGCCAAAGCATATTGTGGGTGAGGTGTTGGTAGATGTGAAAGTCATGAAATTGTTTAAAATCACTCCTGACCTATGAGTAAAATTCATTTGGGCTAAAAAGGTTAGACATTCGTTGGTCTGGCGCATCCTCTGGTATTACACTCACTACATGAAATATAGCATTTATCGGTGTTTTCAAAACATTGCTAAAAGTCCAAAAAGCGTCACTAAAAGGTAATGCAATGTTCCACACCAAATGTTAAAGATGTTTTCGTCGTCGTAGGCTTATGGAGTTTTAAATATGGCATGTGCTCTTTTATGTCAACATTTCTTTAAATGCCACAACATGTTATTTTCAATGACACTTTTTCTAAACCTTCAGGTTAAGTGATCTTTAGTGGTGTTTTCTCTGAAATGCCATCATATGCCCTTTCTTCCCCTTTCTTTTTTTGTACTAACAAATGTAGCACAAACTAAGACAGGACAAGTCTAATTTCAGTCGCAGTGGTGGCTCAACTACCGGCTGATGTATTGCAGTCTCAGTGGTGGTTAAATCGCCAGCTGATGTGCTCCACATCAATCGGCGGTTGAGCCACCACTGGAGCACATTTTACAACAGTTGAGCCACCACCATGACTACAATTAGCAAAGCCCACTAAGACAATCCTCTGAGGGTGTTGCTTCATTAAGCAAGTTTGCTACATCTGATGAATGGCGCATTGCCATAATTAAGCCATAACTCCATAGGGCAAAAAAAAAAACTATGTTTCTAACACATTAAAATTAACTCATGTAATACTAGATACCACAAGTACTATAAACAAAAGCTTTTGAATCATAGCCATTAACTTCCCTTCTTCTCAACAGTACACGAAACCAAACGAAGTAGCAATCTCGAGGCATAATAAGTACTGCAAATATGAGAAGGGCTATAGATTTCAAGTTACTATTTTCCATTTACACTATTTTCTTTAAACTAAGAGAAAAAGAAACCACATGTAGAAAACAAAAAGAAATATATTTGTGCAGACAATTAAAGTTCCTAATTATGAGTTTTCATTGAAAGAAGATTCCTCAAAATACTTCCAACTAAATCATGTATTGTTTGGCTAAACAAGTTTGAGACCAGTATCGATTAACTTACACATTGATGCTAGCTAAAACAGGCAGCACGCTTATAGACAAATCAATAGGGAAAAAACTTGATCAATTGAAACAAAAAGCAATATGAACTCCAACAGCAACTAATTTGAAAAATGACATGTGATTTGGATCCTAAAGCTTGCTCGAATTGTTACCATAGCTTGGTTACAAAGATTTCCGAGGCATGTTAAATAAGTGAAAAATAAATAGAGAACTAAAAAAATAAGAACAAAATAATTGAAGCAATTGTCGATACATTTGAGGAATAAAATGAGTACCTTCATCGTTGTATCTTCTGAAGCATCCCTACAAACTGTAATACTTAAACCTTCCTTGTGGATCTTTGTAGCTACGACAGTTTCATTATCCTACAATACACCGATCTCAAGTTGACTAAGAGTTATGCTTTCTTATGACAATCAACAGCATATGGGAGAACTTAATTAAATCTTTATCATTCTCCCCTTCTTTTAACTGTCTTAATCGAGTTTCTATCATTACCTTATCTCCTCAATGACATGAATTCTCTTAGAAGAACAGGATCATCTCATCTTTCAACATTCCAAATTTATCTTTTGAGGTTCATTATTTGATAGATGACAAACATAACTTTGTACCCCTCACCACTCAACAGAATATTAAACTCTAAAGATGAGACGGTAAAATAAGCACTACCTTGAAGTCCTTTGTTCCTGTACAACTCAAAGCTATTCTGAAGTTCAGAGTGTAACCTTTCCTTGCCAGAGTCCCTTAGCTGCTAAACTAGCGTCTCACTAAAAAGAAGCAAATAGAGGGCATGAAAGTGATGATATAAGCATGCAATTTCATCCATATATAAAGAATGCAGAATATGCATTTATGACAACTTAGAACAATGCTTTTAAGCTTCACTGATCAAGATTAGTCACCATTGGATGTTTTCATTTCTCCACCTCACCTAAATTGGACTCTCATAGAGTTTGGCTTTAGTTATTTTAGGTAGATTTGGAGGGAAAAGGTGAACTAATATACTTTGGTTCATCCATCTTTTATTCCTTTTTCTGGTCTTATATCAAAATAATCCCCATAGTGTCTTTATTAACCTGTATAGAATAATCAATGTTTACTTGTTGTGTAGTCTTTTCTGCCATGCTTGCCTTCACATTACAAAGACCCAAGTGAATTTTCTTGGTTAACCAATAGAATTCATCAATACAGGCAGATTCCAACAACATTTATCAAAACATGATAATTTTTTTAAACAAGACATAATGTACTTTCAAAACCGCAGAAATTATTTTACACTAGAACACATCATCTTCAATATGAGTAAGGTATACCTCATTGATGAAATTAAAAAAAAAAAAAAAGAAGATATACCTCATTGATAACAACACTTGATCCTTGCTTTTCCTTAACCTTCTTAAGCTTCCTCAAAAACTAATTGAGGCACAAATTAACTAAAATTCAATTAGAATAACAACAACACATCCGAAACAAAAATACTATAATAAAACTCATCAACTAATCATCCATACATATGACTTAAACATATAAATACATATCTGAGCTTGGTATCTGCCAAAACTTCATTAGAGGCACAGAGCTTCATGTAATAGAATGTAGATCTTTGAATGCTCATCAGAGTAAGAGCTCTCCCTACAGACTGATGGAATCATGGAAGTATACATAATCTAACAACAAAGAAATACTTGAACAATTCAAAACCCTAACTCAAGCAATTAGATCACATATAAAAGGTACTATAGGCATATAACAGAGATGATAGACATTAATATACCGATTGAGGATATCTATATATACATGTAGATGCATTTGATATAAGTTCTTAAGATTTGAGAGAGGATCTAAGTGGATTGAGAACAGAGAAAGCCTAAGAAGCGAAGGACGATGTTGGAGGACCACAAATCTAGGTCAATGGAATTTTCAATTGAGATTTGACGGTTCAAAAGGAAAACAGAGCATAAATAATACCTCTATAGTCATTTTCGCAATGACTATAGAGAATCTAGTAGAATTCATCTCACATCTTGAAACTAGCAAAGGAATCAAGTAGAGAAGAAACTATGAATACAGAGATTGTAGAAAGAAAGAACTTTTTTTTTTGAGAAAATAGGGGTGAGTTTGTTTTATATAGCTTAGTAAAACAACATAGTTTACTATTTTCCATTCCTAAATTTAATAAGATATTATATTTTTTGGGGCATTGTTAAATGCCGTATCATACACAAAAACATAAATAGTTATTGAATGACAACTTGTAATTTTTGGTTAATGTGCCAATATGGTGATAAAAACTACATCAAAGCATGTTAAGTGACGTGGTGATTGCAAAAACGTTGTTAGAAACTTAGAAGCTCGGCATTTTTGGGAACAATGCCACATTATCTGCAGCGTTCTACTAAATGCCACATCACAAGCATTGGCATATCACAATTTTCTTGTAGTGACTGTGACTATTTTGCCTAAGTGTAAGCATTCTAGTAATTGTCCCCAAGGCCGATACGTCACCTCATCGTGACAAGAGTTCTCCGTATGACTAGACGTCTCCCCATATTACATTAGGATGACTGACACTGCTGGTCATTGTGTTGTCGTTAACTAAAAATTTCTTATATATCATTACTTCTCCATTTCATCTATTAGAGTATCTACATATGAACTTTATATTCACATGTTCTCCTTACTTAGCCATCATAGACATGATCATATCCCATAACCTAGCAAGTGAGGTTCCTAGTTCTACATGACAACATCCACTAGCCTCTATATTATAGGTTATACCTTCTCGGCGATCTCATACTATCTCCCCCCCCTCCTCCTCCCCCCCCCCCCCCTCTCCACCAAAAAAAAAAAAAATTACCATTATCGTCATTCTTTTGATAATTTCAAAATGAACTTAGTTTGAATGTATAACTTTTATAGAGTTCCGTTAAATAAAGTACAGAACTTAAAAAAAGATGCCAACATAGTACTTAAACAAAAGGAAGAGAGAGACTGAATTAGGCCAATCAAATTTTTGTTTAGAAGAGTACTATATATAGAAGTCAAATTATAAGAATTCAAGATTTCCCAAAGCATCAGAAACTAACTAGTGATAATAACAATGAACTTGAAGACTACAATAAGAAATAAGATCCTTAACTTTAATGTATTTTTCATTCTCTCAAAATCTTTGGCATGTTTTACGAGAGAAAAAAGAAAGAAAGAAAAAGAAACGGCTAACATCATATATAGAGAGAAATCAAATCACAAGCATCTTGAAAGATAATAGAAACAACATATTTCTAACCCATTCACTTTGGAATAGCATAAAACAAAAAATTTGTCTAGCTAGAGAGCAATGAGAGATCTTTGTATGGGTAGAGGTTATGATTTACATAGCTACACAAGTAACACAACCTTACAAGATAACCAAATTGGCATGCAAATAATCAAAAGAGATTTCACATCAACTTCTAGATAAGAGAAATGGATAAACAAGAAAAAAATTGTAAAATTGTAGTCATTAAATCTAATATCTGAAAGGAGGGCTCAAAGCAAATGGTACTGAAAGCATTTCAGTGTATGTATTCTCCAACACTCCTATAAATCTCTAAAAGCGAACAACATTGCATAAAGCCCAAAGTTGACAAAACATAGAATAGAGGGAAAACTCTCAAATCTAATTATTTCATACTGTGGACATAATGATCAAACTGGAAGTGAGAGTTTAGTAGGGACAGAAATATGGACAAAAGAGATATTACCATCAACAACAAGAAATTTGAGAATTAAAACATATTAATAGACAATTCTTCACCATTATCTTCTTAAACAGATATGATCACAAAGACTAATGCATCAAATCATATTACACCTATAAGTTATGACAATGATATAAATACAATGAATTCTAGAAGTAATGATACTGTAAAATAAAATTAGGGTCTAGTATAGTAAGTGTAAAATTCCCACCCCTTTACAATAACAAACAAATTAGTAAATGAATATATCAGCAGCAAATATACTACGCATCAGCAATGTCAGATAGACACCAAGAAGAATGCAGGAGAGCAATTGGAAAATGAATGAGAGAGAGAGAGAGAGAGAGAGAGAGAGAGAGAGAGAGAGAGAGAGAGAGAGAGAGAGAGAGAGAGAGAGAGCACTTGTCCAAGAACCCCTGGTCGACGACTGAAGAGATATCCAAAATAACTTGATGTACTCCAAGAAGTTTGAAATCAAACTCCCAGCAATGGCTAATCAAAACCAAAATGTGAAAGAACGAGAGCCCCAAGCCTCCACAAGCCCCAAGCCCTAGCCCTCCCTGGTTCGTCGAAATGAGAGAGGGAGAGAGCAGTGACTATGAGAGAATATAGATAAGGGAGAGAGAATGAGAGTGAGAGAGAAGACAAATCGGGAAGTGAGAGAGTGAGAGTGAAAGTGAAGAGAGATCGAGAGTGAGATGGAGTGAGAGGTTGAGTGAAAGAGACTAATTTGGTCTGGAGTATGTCTCGAAAAGAAACGCTTTTCAAAATAGTGTTTTTATAAAAAACGCTTTTCAAAATAGCGTTTCTAATAAAAACGGTAATTGAAAAAAGCTAAAGTATTTTAGAACCATTTCCTTCGAAATATCATATATACTGGAGGAAAATACAAAAAAAATAGAATCATTTGAAAAAACGTTTTCAATAAAAATGCTAATTCAAATAGCACTGAACCAGTACCCATTTGAATTGATCCTTTATCTGGTTTTTCTCTTGTTTGTCAAATGATCTATATTTTCAAACATTAGATGAAAGAAATGATAGATCCCAAGAAAGTAACATGAAAATTATTACAAAAGACTCTAAAAATTGTTTTAGTCTTAAGTATTTTTAGCCCAAATTAAAAGACTTTTGAGCTTAATGCAATAATATGAAATGTAACTATAGCTGTCATGATAATATGGCAGCATAATTTTTTTAATATTACAGTTAATACTAATTGTAATTAGAAATATGTTAACGTTTATCCATGGCAATCTGTTGAAACTACATAGGGTACTAAAGCCATTATTAACTATAGTAGGGGTAACTTTGTTTTAGGAACGATTTACACATTTAGAGACATTTTATACTAGTAGCTTATGCTTCTCACAGCTCTAGATATCAAAAACTTCGACATTTGTACAAACATGCATTTTTCCAATTTTCTGTTGTTTTTATCCCCATAAAAAATAACGCAGTGTGCCGAATTCCACTGATTTCTTTCAAGTCTTAGTGTGAGTGAATTCTTGGAGGAAAGTCCTCGTTTGGATTTGCATATTCCTAAAAAACAATTCCAATTTTTAAAAATTTTCTTATATACAAATTTGTTTGCCAGAATTTTGAATGAATTATACAAAAATTAAATCCTATTCATAAGGGTAAAACTCGTTGGTGTATCAGATAATACTGAAGGGATTCTGAAGAGAATTAGGTGAAATACAAAGAAAGCAAGTGTGTGAGAGAGAGAGAGAGAGAGAGAGAGAGAGAGAGAGAGAGGGCCAATTGGTGCGATAGTTGGTAATAGTATGGTGAATATTAATGGGACTGTGCCTCACAAATGAGTCAAGGACCTGTTAATATAGGGCCTCGTGGTAGAATCCAAATAAGATTAGACTCATCTCTTTTATATCAGACTGTTTATTAAAATAGATTTATTTTATTTAATAAACATTAAATAAGAATTACAATTTTAATATTTATAAAACAATGACTAATCGTCATTATTACTGAGGTTTTTAGTAAAAGTGTTGATACTAATGACGATTTATAGTTTTATTTTTTCCTTAAGTTAATTTATTTTCTCTATTAAAAATTAAATTTCAAAAAAAAAAAAATAGAAGTGGTAAAACTGCTGACAGTTTTTATGGTTAAACATAAAATGTCAATGGAACTAATGTTTATAGTCCAAAATAAAAAACGTCAAAACCAATGACGTTTTCACTTTTGGTATTGGTACAATTGTCTTGTTCATAGTATTAACAACTTTAAAATTAAAAGAACATCCGAAGAACTGGTCCAACAAAGTGTTAAAAAAGTCATTTTCAATGACGTTTTCATTTTTAAACTGAAAGAGTCAAAGTCAATAACATTTTTTAGTTCAATTTTGAAAACGTTAATACAAAACATGTTTTTATTTTAATTTTTAAAAATAACAAAAAATATTTATGAAAAATGTCATTGGTATTGACGCTTTTTTTTAAAGACATTAAAACCGATAACGTCTGACTAAGGTTTTATAAATATTAAAATAGTGATCCTAATTTTATATTTATTAAATAAAATAATTCTATTTTGATAAACAGCCCTTTCTATATCTATAGTTCTATATCTGCACTCCAATAAAAACGGACCAACAACTTTTTTCTCTTACTATGAAATTGCCTGTCCGCTCTTTGATCAATTATTCAATTTACCTTCTTTTGTCCTACAAATATGTACCTTTTCTGGTTCAGCACTGTTAGCATCAGGCGCGCCTGATGGTCAGACGTCGCCTGATGCTAGCAACTTCCCTTCTGGTTTGTCATCGCTCTTGTCACCGTCATACTCCTCACCACCAGCATACTAAAATACCATTGTTCTATCTGACGTTTGTGTCCTTCAGATATGCACTTCCTCTGGTTCGTCATCGCTCGCCTCACCATCGTACCTCCTCACCGGTCACTGCCACATCGAAACATCATTGTTCTCTCTGCTCTTACCATCCACATTCACCAATCATCGATGAGATTCTGCCCAAATTGTCCAATCAAGCCTTTGGCAGCTGTGGTTCTGCCCAAACGAATGTTCGCACCGCCGTCGTCGTCAATTGCGGTGACCACCTCTGCCTTGCATGTATTTATATATACAAGATGATGCTTGAAGAATTAAAGTGCTCAACTTCCTGAGCTGGTACTGCACGAACTTGTCATTGCAAAAACGTTAGAATTTTTTTCTATTACCTAATTATGTATGTTGTTTTAAGTTTCTCACTAATCAATTGCATCTGCAAGGTTTGTAAATTGCATGTGTGTATACTATTATGGACGTATAATACATTAGATAAATGCTTAGGCGACTGCATAATATCATCATGTCTATGCATGCCGAGTGTTTGTGGGTTTTCCTGAATAACGTTGGGTTGTCTCCTTCAGAGAGATCCTTTGTAGTTTCTTTCTTGCCTTGTACTATGTATCCAGTACCCAAAAAAAAAAAAAAAAACAAAGAACGAACAATTACTCCAATGTTTGGTACAAGAAATAAATCATTCACTTTAAATCATGTAGGTTTTGTAAATTGTGTATAATGCTTTGTGGTCTTAGCTACTGAGTATTGAGAAGAAAAATCTCCTATAAAATGCGAGAAAGCTTCTGTGCAGATGCTGTATCTTTTGACCTGTCTACAGGGATTCTGAGAACTTGCATTTCAGAAGCGAAAAATTGTGTAGACCTCTCTATTGCAAGAAGGGAAAAATAAATGACAAATCATATAATCGGGATAATTTTGCTGTTTCTTACAGGTAAATGAAATTGGTTGAATGAATAAATGAATTTATGTATATAAAAGTTACTTATATAAAAAATAATCCATGTTATGGAGTATGAGATTCATATCCCCATGGAAAAATTTGCATTATCAGTACTTCCATGATATGTACTTTTTACGGTTTCTGATAATATTTCTATGGGGCACTTGGCTGACATGAAACCAGCTTGTATCAAAGTGGTTATGGAGTATGAGGTTCTTATCCCCTGGAAAATTTATTTTGTCATGGATTTAGTCATTTCGCTGTGTACTCATGAGTTAACGTGCATTTCTTGCAGTGCTTCTTTTTAAAGCCTAAGAAACGAATTGCTGAAGTACCTATTGAATCCAAAGAATTGGGTTTTACCTAGCCTGAGCTTTGCATTTATGAACTACTTGCTGATCTGAATATCACGTATAAAACTGCCAGTCTGCTACAATGCTGACTGGTATAACTGAACAATCAGATTTCCTGTTTGTTGAAGGCAAAGCTGCAACCCCTAATGTTTCTGAAGTCCTAGAATCCATTTCAGTGAGTATAACTGCATGGTTTTCTACAACAGAAAAATACAACAGAAAAATGCAAACCACTAGTCATAAATAAGTGATAATCTTTATCTATAAGAGATCTTTTCCTAATAGGCAGCAAAATCAAAACCCTAGATGGAGAAGACTCCCTTTGAGTTTGAATGACTTGAAGGCAGCTAGACCTGCACAAGGAGCAGCATTGAGAGGACACCTTCATTCTAAACCACCAAGCCACAAGACCCTAGAGTTCCCGCGGTGCCCACTCAATAGTTCCTTCGACTTGCCTAGGATTATTCCACACCAAGTTTAAGATGCCACGCTGAGCCAACACATAGTAAGCAGGCCAGAGGACATTGGACCTTTGGAACTGCTGTTGATCCTTTATGCATGAATTGTTCCTCACTCCCGTTCAACGTCCCGAAAATGTGTCACTGATGTACGTCTCATGTTGTTTCTCTTTCTAGTTATTATTGGTTCTCAAATTTTTAGATTGTAATTCTCGGGTTAATTGCATTTGTTTTCTTTGAACCAAGATTGAGGTTCTCTTGTTTCAAAACCTTTCATAAGATGTTGACGAATCAATTTGATACCAACATTAGAATCCTTCGACAAAATGGATTTGCTAAGTACAAAAATCGCCATCTTCTTCAGGTTTTCTATGCTTTTATGTTTACTGTGAATGTTCCTAAAACTTTTTGGGGTGATGCCATTATTACTGCTGCCTACTTAATCGCATGCGGTCTTGTGTTATTCAATTTAAGAGTTTTCTTGATTTTCTTCCCAGAACCTTTTCTCCTTCATCTTTTCCTCCCAAAGTCTAGTTGTATTTGCTTCATTCATGCTCCTCAACATTCCCGTCGGAAACTTGATCCAAAGGTCATTCGCTATGTCTTTATTGGTTCAGCTACTCAAAGGGGATATAAATGTCATGATCCTCAATCTCGTAGAGTATGTGTTAGCATGCATGTCACCTTTAGTGAATCTCAATCCTTTTTTGGTTCTTCTCTTATATCTTTTCAAGAGAGACTGATACTGTGGAAGTGATGTTGACATATGATCATTAGCAAGAACTCTCCTTCCTACTGAAAGGATACTATTTGCTATGCGGGGGAGGAGGAACAATGTACTGAGGAAGAACATGACATTGGTGGGAATTTGGATAGAACTTATTTTAAGACCTATTCATGGTGCAAGAAAGAATAGGCAACCGACGTGTCACCAAGCCAATCACCATTCTTAACTCCAATATTAGAATCTCTCATAGATCCTTCTAGTAATGAATCTCCTGTTGTTATAGAGGTATATGATTATGGTCTCCCTATTATTCTTGGAAAGGTAGTAAGGGCTTGTACTCAACATCCCATATTTAAACTTTTTTCATATACCTCATGTTCTTCGTTGTATTGTGGAAAGAAACTATGATATAGGGAATGAAAACACTTTGCAACAATTACACTTATGGAAAATTCTAAATTGGTGCCGAATGCATTTCTTCATGGTGATTTGGACGAAGAAGTGTATATGGATATCCCAGTTCTCCTACCATTCTATTGTGGGGAAGGTTTGTCAATTGAAGAAGGCACTCTATAAGTTAAAACATTTTCTGAGAGCTAGGTTTGGAAGATTTTTTAAGGCCATGCTAGTGTTTAGATACAAGCAAAGCCATGTAGACCATATTATGTTCATCAAACGAGGTGGGAACATGATCACTGTTCTTATTACTTATGTGGATGACATAGCAGTAACAAGGAATGTTGTGGAAGAAATATCACATCTCAAAGCGCATTTGGCCAAGGAATTAGAGATTAAAGCTGTGTTACCATAATACTCTAATACCTTAGCAAATTACGTTTTTGGAACGTCGTTCTGAAACATGGTGCACTTACGTTCCAATACGCTGAATCTAGTGATCGAAGACTATCCCAAACTTTTTTTTCCTATTTATTTCTTTAAAGGTCACCTAATGAGGAAAAAAAAAATCAAATATAATGAATGAAAATCTAAAGAGAATGGAGTTGTACCATAACAATATGCAAAATATAAGTCATAAATACTCTTAAAAATGTATTTTTAGATGATTAATTTGAAAAAAACACATACTATAGCTTTTGAATGTCTAATTGTTAAAGAAAATTGTTCTAGAAGTACTTTAATTCTAATGTTGTAATTTTTACAAGTCTATCCCTAGCGTATCATATTTTAGAATATGTGGCGTACCATGTTCCCATTTCCGTTCCACGTTCCTGAATGATCCACGTTCTAGGTAGCATAGGATTAAAGACTTAGGCCCTTTGAGGTACTTTCTGGGAATTATGGTTGCCACATCAAATAAGGGAATCTTTATCTCTTAGAAAAAGAACATTCTTGATCTACTTGAGGAAACAACTATGTTAAGTTGTAGACCAACAGATTCACCAATTGAGTAATCACAGACTCAGTAATGTAGGCGATCATGTGGACATGAGAAGTACCAGAGATTTGTAGGACGATTGATGTCTTTCTCATACTCTGCTGGATATCACATACACTATAGGAGTTGGAAGTCAGTTTATGCACAACACAATTTGTGCACAACACTTGTACAGTGCATCTAGATGCTATTTGCCGGATTTTGAGATATCTCAAGTCTGCTCTAGAAAGAGGATCATGTTCTCCAATATGGTTGGAGGCATTTACTGATGCAGATTTGTGAATGTTCAATTGATGATATGTGGTCTCCTTCTGGCTACTGTACATTTGTAGGAGGGAATCTTGTTAAGGGATTAACTTGCATACCCTTTGTGAGACCAGAGAACGCATTTTTACAAAAGGTCTAGTAGTAGGATTTTTCATCATTATTTGCAAGTTGAGCATGAATGATAGCTATGCACTAACTTGAAGGGGAGTGTTAAGTGTTAGTTTGTTTATGTTATGAACTATATTCGTAATTTGAGCTATATTAATGTAAATACATGGTGCTAACAGAGAAAACCCTAATTGTTGGTTTTCTCTCATTAACCATTTAGAGTGTTCTTTTCTTTTGCTCTCTTCTTCTTCTTCTTCTTCTTCTTCTTCTTCTTCCTTCCTTCCTTCCTTTCTTTTCCTTTTTGTCTATTAGTGAAAATCTAAATCATAAACAATCTGAGATGGGTGAAAGGTTGGTCATTTTTGCTTCTTGTATTGGTTGCAATATCTATGCTGGTAAAAAGAGCTATTAGTTTCTGATGGGGAGCACAACCTATGTTATTAACAAAGGTAAAGTTGTATATTTTGAACCTAAGTTATGTTCTAGAAATGCCCCAAGTTATTATTAGGTGACATTGTTGCATTTTGAGTTGATAAAAGCCATTACATAAATATAAGAGAAAAGCTTTTAGTTTAGCACATGGCAGCACAGATTCTTTTATGTTATTTTAACAAAACCCAATAACTTGGGTATTGTAGGCCAAATGAAACTCAACAAGACCAGGTCTAGTCCCATAAACATATGTTTTTAATGAACTAAATGTAGTGATGTTTTTATTAGCACAGGGAAAAAAAACAAAAGCAATATTCTTAGTAGTATGAGAGAGCAAAAAAAAAAACAAAGCTTTTAATTAATTGGACAACAAAAACTAGCATAAAAAATTGAAAGAAATAGAAAATGATGAAGAGAAGAAATATATACATATATCCTGTAATCACGAATAGAAGTAGAAATAAATAAACACACAGTAGGACAGAGATTTATGTGGCTTAGCAAGATTGCTCAAGTCATGGAGAGAAGGAGATCAATTCCCTATCAAACAAATATGGATTTCAAGAGACTTTCAACCTCTCCACTAAACTCACAATGCACTTCTCTTCTAGTTCAATGTACATTAGCATATATAAAACCCCATTTACCAACGGAGGAGAACTTTGGAAGGGCCTTTCCTTTTATGGCAATTAAATGAGCTTAGTTATAATTGAACGCAAGATGCCTTACAACATTCAAGATATAACATGTACTTAATACACATCCAATATTGAAGCTTGAGTTTCGAAATTTAACAAAATTGTGATAAATCCGTAAAGATTTTCCATTAAAATCATGATCTCAATTTAAAACAAGAATTTATATTGGATAGACATCCAACGTGAAACGTGTAAATGTGCATCTAAAATTAAACCTCGAGTTTCAAAGCTTTACAAAGCTCCTTACATTAATAAATTTTCTTTGAACAATTAACAAAATGGTAATTAACCCATGTCCTTATTGCACACTTGCTTCGGGTATGCCAAAATTTCTACTTTTATGTATTTCTTATCACAATATAATATACTAAGGTGAAGATTATTAACCAGTGAAAGGCGTCCTAATCCATCTTTGGTTGTATGGTTTAGTTTTTTGGATTTACAAATATGTAAACATGAAAGTGTTGGAATTTAACTACTCTATCATCACAACAGGAATTTAACTACCCTAAACCAAGTTCAATTTCAGCCTTTTACGGGCAGCTTAAACCTACGAACTGCCCAACCAATTCTAAGCATAATTATATCATCATCAGATTCCTAGTTCTACACTTATCCCACTTGATAGTAATACATATTTAAGTCTCTGCGGATATCTATTTTCAAAAATTGTTTCGTTTGTTTCCAAATAATTTTGCAAACAAGGAAATTGGGGTTTTATAGTTTTATTTTTATTTCCTCCATTGGGTAGCTTCAATAATTTTCTTCAAGTAATTACTCTTGATTCTTAATTTTATGTGTATCTATAGGTGTTTACGTCATATAGTACAAGTGGATTCACTTTTGACTTCTTTCCAAATTTTAAGTAGACCACTTCCAATTTTGTATTATACCCGCAAGAAACACAATCAAATTCATAGTCAAAGAGGCAATTACCGTAAAATGTTTTGACGTGTTGCTTTTAATATTATGTATGTTGTGTCATTTAATTATCTTGGATTGCCCTTTTTGGATCCTATAGTAATTATTCAATTAGTGGTTAGATTTAGTTTGATATTGCAAACCTTGAATTTTTGCCTTATCTTTCATCCCTATGGAGATGTTTCATCTATTTAATTCATAAGTATGTCTTTAGGCATAGCTGGATTAGTTCAAGCTAATCTTGTAGCATTCGTTGGTTTAATTGTTCAACATACCATTGCATGTTGGTAATGTTGCATCTTTGTTATATTAAAGCTGACAATCTTGATGGCCATTAATAACATGTTGCTAACATGACATCGATAGCCACCTGTTTGAATGCTATTGCATGTCACTCATGTGGCACTTATCCCTCAGCCTATTTAAACCTTGCTGCCATTGATATCAACTTAAGCAAGATATCTCGTGATTCAGTCCTCTTCTGGGTGCTTCCTCACTAAACACAATCGAGACCAAATAGAAGGCTCTTCCATTTCATAACGCCAATGTACGCTATTGATGAATCCGACTCACCAATGGATAGATGTTAAATCTTCTTCACTCTCTTGCATCAAATGATCAAAGTTTGTTTTGGTGTTTCAAGAGGAAAGCAGGCCATGACTCTATGGGAACAAGATAAGGTCTCCTTTTACCCTCTATTTATTTATTTTAGTTTTCTTTTGTACAAATTTGGATTTGTGATGTTGGATTGTTGAATCATGCATACTTCACATAGATCTAGATTAAATCACCTTAAATCTATGTATCTACATGTATAAAAGCAAATTATTTTTTTTAGATAAACAAAAAAAGATCCAAATTTCCAGGCATCTTTTTAGATCTCTAATGTGTTTGAACAATTAAAAGTTTTTGGAAACAAGTCCACGTTTGGATGTGATCCATATGCAATGTTAGATTGTAGGAGCATGCACACTTCTCAAAGATCTAGACTAAATCGCATTAGATCTAGGTATAAGCTTGCATTTTCTATTTTTGAATTGTATGTTTTTTAAATAAAAAGTTCCTAACTCTTGGCATTTCTATAGATCTGTGATGTGCCTAACCAAATTAAAAATTTGGAAGCAAGTCCCATATTTGGATATGCAAGCTCTTCCAAATTTCAAACTTTTTTTTAGTTCTTTTCTAATTTATATTTCTTCTGCACTCAAAGTAGCGAAGAAATGACCTAAGAGTAAAAAATATTCAGGGAAGTATATGGTATTGAAATACAAATATATTGCTAGTAAATCCCATATTTGGTTTCCAACTTTATTTTCAAGAATAATTATTAGTTTAATTTGCATTAAATAGGTAGTTTTGGATTGTGAGTTTATTGAATAGTTATCATTCAATAATCATGTAACATTCTAGTAGATAACGGAAATTTCTTCCTGATCTTTTCCACATGGTCATATGTGTTTAACAGTGTTGTTTATTTGTTCTTTATTTTGGTCCAATAGTGATGGACTACACAAATATGAGGAATACTTCCTATCATATACACCTTGAACTGCTACAACGTGGGACTCCATTCAGATTCTTGTTGCTGGTATATCATGTCATATGTTTGAGGTAAGTACTGCATATTTGTTTTGATCAGTTTGATGTTGAAAATATTTTGTTTTTGCCTTGTAGTTCATTTCTTTGAGGATGCTTCATTTTTCTGCCTCTTTTTATGTGTTTATGTCTCAATTGGACATATTCAAATGGAAATCTTAGCATTTTTTATTAGTTTAATCTTGATGGTCACTTGTTCAACATGACATCATATGTTCCTTGTGTGATGCTCGTTATGTTGAAGTGGTTACAAAATCAAAATTTATAAAAGTATTTCTCTTAATGTTGCCAAGGTTTTCACTTGAAATTAGAACCCTTGAAGGGTTGAGGTGAAAGCTTTTCTTTTAGGATTGGGGTGCAAATTCCAGGCCCAACAAAATTGGTAACTAATGAATCCCAACCTGAACCCGGCACAACATCAGGAGCGCAGCTCAAACCACCCAATTAATTGTGAAAACATTGGAAAATTATCTCCAGAGTTTCTGTGGTTGTTCTAAACTTTAGCAATGCTAAAAGTGTCCAAATCTTTCTCTGAAAATAATTGGCTAATTCTTCTTCTTTTTTTTTTTCCTTAATGTATTTGCAGATAACTACAGCAAAATGAGAATTAGGGTCTTAAAACTTCTACAATTTTTTTTTTTTTATGTAAGTAGGATCTCAAACTTCTATAATAATCCTCATGTAAGTTCTCTGATTCTTTTCTATTGGTGTGTTCGTGTCATGTTTCTTCTTTATAACTAGAAATAGATGCAGACATGATGGATACTGAATCAAGCCCCTTGAAAATCTCAAAAAGTCTGGTGTCCATTCTGTGAGACATTATACACTAAAATGATCTCTGATCAGGGGTCACACCTGAAAGATTATGGTTTGTGTAATGTCTGCTTGTTCGATCAATCTTTAGTGTCTAGAGTTCACTCCAACTCAAATTCCTGATTCTCTCTGCTCTTTAGATGAATAGACATTTGAAACTTGTCTATCCATCCATTGAGTGATACCATGTGCAGTTTTGCTTTCCATTCAACGCTGGGTCACTTAGGTTAGATGTCTAGTAATAATACTGTAAACCAAAATCTTTTTTTTGACATTCATTTCTTGTAGGATTACCATGTTACTGATGGTTGATGTTCTTGTCCCATGGATTAGATAATCATCGGTTATGCTTGTATTGCTAATTTTGCAATATTTAGGTGCTATATTTATGTTTATGAGATGACTTGAATGGAAAAAGCCTATAGAAAGTAGTAATATGGTCAAGAAAATGATTACAGCAAGAGCTGGGGTGCATTGTCCATGTCCGACATGCATCAGACGCATGTTGACATGCATCGAATACATTTCGAACATATGCGAGACATGCTTTTCTATCACATGGACACACATGAGAGTTTCAGACACATCTAGGATGTAGGCACAAGTTTGATGAAATTAAAATGGGGGCCAAACATTAAGAAATAGTATGGATTCATACAAATTAATATGTCCTTTAGGCTTTTTAATATTGAACATTCTAAACGCTTATAGCTTCTAATTTGTTTGTGAAAATTTGATGCTTATGAAAGTAAGATATTAAGACCTTCTATTCTCACTTCTTTTCCAATGTATAATTGAATTATTTGCTATTTTTATATAATAAACAAAAAATTACTTCTTGTAGAAAATGAATACTTAGACTTTGCTCTCATAAATGTAGATATTTATTATTGTTTCCCCATGGTGTCAGTGTCTTGATGTTTTTTAAGATTGTTGTGTTAACGTGTATGGATTTTGTAGCGTCTTTGTTCCGTGTCTATGTGGGTGCTTCTTAGTCTTTCACCAGAACTTTATCTATATTATTAGATGGTGTTGGCGCTTCAAACTCCTTAGGCATTTAATTTGCATCCCATCCTCCCTATCTATTGACCCTTGAAAATCCTCCCGCGGATGCATCTCTCCTACTTCCCCCCCGTCCCTCCCTCCCTCCCTCCTCTTTGCTACTTGTTATTCTCCTCGTATGTTACATGGACACTTTTAAATTTATGATTGACCCATGTTGGATACTCTTATCAGGACACTCTTATCACTTGGGTAGGGTATGCGATAATAGATCCAGTTACACATGCACTCAAAAAACATGTATAAGCAATTGAGTATATTATATGACTAATACTATGCATAAGACTTTATTTTATGCATTAAATGCCAAAGACCCAGCTGTTGGCCGGCTTACGTTCATCTTGCAGCATCATTGGGTTTGCTCCCATGGACGGGGCTTTATCATTAGTGTAATTCCTGATGGAAAAGGCTCCAGGCATCTGACGCCCAGCTCTTTTAAATTGAGAGACTGCATGGCCGGCCCTTTGTCCTTACTCCCTATAGACAACTGGCCCAAGACGGTGCTACCCCAAAACCTTCCACACCTTGGGCTTATGGACCCAAGCACCAGGGTTAGAGAACTGGATTTTTGCTCCTCCACTCGTATAAGTAGACTTCATGTCTCCTATAGTCTCGTGCTAATCCACCTCTTTAGTTAAAATGTAAAGACTCAGCTTCCCATTATCATCTAAGAAGTGCTCTTCTTCCGTTTTGTCACGTGGAATCTAATCTGTGTCATCTTTTCAGCAACCATATGCTCATGCTGCACATTCATCCCATTCACCTTCCTCTCCACGAACCTTTCCTCTCAATCTACCTTTGGTGACCCCCTGCTCTATACAGAATCTTTGAAAACCGGCGTTGTTTTGGTCCATATAGGAACACCAAGACCCAACTACGGTTTAATTCTCATCCGCATCAAAGTATTGCCCCCTTCACCAACATACGAGACCATTGAAGATCACTCCAACATGTCATATTGTCATTGATCCTGGTGAAATCCTCACACCTGTCTTTGACATCTTTGCATCACAAATAGATTGGCAAACTAACCACGTAAGTCCACACCTGCTTTGGACCAACTCCTTGTCAAAGCCCACCAATTGGAGAATGGCAGCAAGCAATCTCTCACATGTAAAAGTCATTCTGTGTCTTTATGATAAGGGAATCCAAAGAAGAAGAAGAATGGCCTGTAAAAGGCGAAATCCTCACACCAGCCATGACAACAAACCCCACACCCCCCCCCCCCCCCCGGGGAAAAGAAAAAAAGAATTTTGTACACGCCAACCATGCACCACCTTCTTCTCTCCTCCTAGATCATCCAATGCTTCAAACCATCGTTACCAAGAAACTCGTCTTCCCCCGAAACCATTTTCAGAATGGAACAATAGTGTCATGAAATTTATGGGAAACTTCTAAGAAATGTTTTCGACACTTGTTGGTAACTAGCATAATTTAAAGAACCTTATAAATAACTCATAAAAAATGATGTGGAAACTCCCTAGAAACCTGCATCTCGTAGTTTTTACTATCTTAAATCTTGTTGTTCAACAGTATTATTGTTCTAGTAAGTTTTGATAAATATTGTGTAGCAGCATTATATTAATTTATTATGAAATTAATCTAATACTTTATATCCTTATTTAAATTTAATTTTGTTACAATTGTACCATTCAATCTTATATTACTTAGAGTTTCACGCTTCCCATAATATTTTGGACCACATTTCACGTTTCCATTTCCCGTATTGTCCTTCCTACACAATCTTCCCCCTCTTGTGATTCACGATGAATGCAGGCCAGATCCAGTGTTGCCAAAAAATGCTAATACCCTAGTGATTTACGATATTGGAATGGCGTTTCAAAATAGGGTACACTTGCGTTTCAAAATGGTGAATTTTGCAATCTAAAAGGTATTTCTATTTATTTTCTTAGAAGTTACCTAAGGAGGGAAAAAAATCAAATATAATGAACGAAAATCTAAGAAGAATGGAGTTTTGGCAGAACAATATATAGGCCATAATGCTGCTAGAAATGTGTTTTTACATGATTAATTTGAAAAAAATAAGCTCTATTTTATTTGATGTTTAATTGTCAAAAGAAAATTGCTCTAGAAGTACCTTAAATTCATAAAGTGTACCCTTATCATGCCACATTTTAGAGCATGTGACGTGTTACATTCCTATTCCTGTTTTATGTACCGGAACAATCTAGGTTCAGGTAACAAAGGCCAGATCTCATTCCTCCATTATAATAGTCAAAACTTTTTCCTTGGATAATGTTGATTGGTTGTATAGTGCCAACTTAATAGTTAAATCGGATAAGTGAACTGCGTAACGGCAGTCCATTTATTCCAACTGCCTCAGGATCTTAAGTTACAACCCTAAATTGTGTTCTATTCAATATTGTCATAAAATTTCTCCTTGTGGCATCAAGCTGTCTTTTTAGTACAAAATCCTGAAGAGCTACAATTCACATCTGTTGGAGTTTTACAAGTTGGAGTTTTACAAAGTCCCCCATAAATTCTATGACTTTCACATAGAGGAAGAGAACGCTTAGCTGTTTTATTTTGTTAGAATGTTGAACTTTTATGTGATAGCTCTACTTAGAATTTTCTTGTTAGATGAATGACTTAGCAAGTCTTGGTAAGTAGCACAGTATATGTCTTTCCTTCTTTTCTTCATATTCAAAGGATGTGATATTAAGTATCAATAGAAATTAATAATAGACTTAGAAGTATAAAAATCTTTAAATGCACGAAGGATTTGATAAAAGAGTCTGAAAAACTCTATAAATGGCATCACATCGTTATCATAGTTAAAAAAGATGTCCATTTAAATAAAAATGCAAGATAACTCAAGCCTGTAAGACGAAGATGATAATGTTGTATGTATTTTCATGAATTTGTACTAATCTTATCAACTAAAGAAGAATTAAAATAGACTAAACGAGGTTGTTCGACTAGAAAATTTTTCCATGGAGCTTTTAGGTTGAGGAAAAAGTACCTGAACTTTTGAGCAGCCAATATGTTTCTCCATCTCTTTTAGGGGGACAGCATCCTTGTGAACATGCCGATAAATTTTTGATACTTTGCGCTCTGCATGAGAACCTGCATCACTGCAGTGGTGACAAACAGGTAATTTACAATCGATGCAGTAGTTGTTTAGCTCATTCTTTGGAGGTTCATGGATTGCACAAAAACTGAAGAAGGTTCTTTGCAAGCCATTCTGGCTTTCCCGTGTGTTGGACTGCTCGGTCATCCTACAAGTTTAAATCATTGTCAGTAAATGAATAGTAAATAAACAAGATAATAGAATTACTAAACTAAACCCGAAGAGAAGATACAGAATAGTTGGATTCCTTAATTAGTTTTTCATTATACGAGCTAGATAAGCTTAAAAAACTAGGTGAATGAGACTGTTGGGATTTTAGGAACCATTTTCCCCAAAGAAGAACACTGTAAAGAATAGCACTGATAATTGAGTACGTCCAATTTTTTAATTTTCCCCCCTTTTGTTATAGGAATACATGAAATCTCATGATAGGATTAATAACATGGAAATAGTTTACAAAAAATATTGCGTGGAGTTATGGTGACAGTAAAATTGTTTATGGTTTCAAAATGCGTTTCAACAACTTTGAGATAGACATGTAAATTAAGGATATCACCCTCTCATCAAGGAGTAAATGTTCAATTTTTTTACATTTCCGTGAGAGGATAATCATTTGAGTGTGTGAGACACAACTTTGTGCATGATGATTTTGAGATTGGATTAAAGGTTGCTGAAGCTAGAGTGACACTGCAGACTTGACTGTAGATCTCCATCAATTTATTTGTTTTTATTTCTATTGACTAGTTATCTTTTGGGAAAACAAGTGTGCATATATGGTCCATTATTATTTGGTTTAGTGATGGAATGCATAGTAAGTTGATCTGAACTAGTAAATTAGTGAATCATATTACTGTGATGATCATTTAAAGACTGATATCAATTTATTTATACTCTGATGAATATGTTTGACAATGTAACATAAAGGAAATTTGTTTGGCATATTACCCAGGTTTATTGTAACTTCCGTTCTTACTTCTTGCTTAAAGTGGACCATATATGGAAAAATGCTTGTTCTTCTCCAATTGCTATTTTAATTATTGAGCCTCTGTACAACTTGAAAGCTAGATTTAAGTTTTAGAGTTTTAGATGGGCTATTGTTGTCTCCAAAATGAAACTGATCAATATTTGTCAACCTTATAAATTGGCCTTCAGTTTACATATTTGAATGCTGCAAACTAATCTTAATATAGTGTTATAAATTTCTTTTTTGCTATTTCTGCCACCTAACAAAAGATATGAATTAGGGAAAAAAATTGAAGTGTCTATATCACAATTAACGTAAAAGTAGAGAGAAGTAGACTTGCAACCTCTATATTAAGGAGAAAGTGAACCAAGCATGAGGCAGAGCATTTTGCTTGCTTGAAATGCACGGTATCTCATTAGAAATTGAGTATACAGCAATCTAAACCATATGATTGAGCCTACTTGATATCTCCAAGGATAAGTGATGCATATCTTAGTTTAATAACTTACAAACCATCCCCCCCTTTTTGTCTTTAATTTCTCAAGTACATACAATTGATCTCAAGGAACCCTAAAAGGAGTACAATCTAATTATATTAGGTAAAAAATTTTGAAAGATTTAATGTTTAAATCTAACTTAGAAAAGGAAAAATCTGTAGTGTAAGATAATCGACCGTGGAATCCAACCATAACTTCTAGTTTCACTATTGTGAGCAAAATAGACCTTAAGTTTGAAGATGACTACAATTGCTTCAAGTGCATGTCACATTCAAAGAAATTAGAATGATAGTAAATTTGGTGAGCTTTAAGAAATATACGCCTACACACAATGACAATTAATTTGTAAATCCTCAGATTTAAAATTGGCTAGTATTATCGTGTAAATGTGTTATGTAATGTTCAGAAGGGTCCTGATCCTATATAGGCCATTACTGATTCATATGTATACCGGCTGTTATGCGCCCCATACAGCCACAGAATGGCCAATGTCTCCTGTGACGATTTGTGATGGGCCGTGGCTGCGTGGCGGTGCACAGTTAGTAGCTGAACTGTATTCATTTTTAGTACAATTACAGTTTTTTTTTTGTGCGAGTTTCTTTTCTAAATCTATTGAAACACATTACAAAATTAAACCTATCATATTTAACATAGAAATTATATAAAAAAAAAAAGCGATACTTCTTGAGATAAATTCTTAAACAACTTTTCTTAAGAAGTAGCATCTAATAGATCCATGGCATGGAACTTATGTTTTATTGTCTTGTTTCACGTTATTTACTTGATTTTGTTTTGATTTATTGTTTCATAGTTAAGCTCTACTTAGTTAAGTTCGAAGATAAATCTTGTTGAAGGAATCTCAATTTGCAATTTTCTCATCGACATGTCTTAAAAACTTATATCAATATTGTTTTTTCTACTGAATTATTTTAATTAGCTGATAGATATTCATTGAAAATCATAAAAAATGTTGCTTATGGAATTTTAGGTTAAAATATTCTTATCCTTAGTGCTCAAAAGAGTTATTTGACAAAAAAGAATTCATGGTTGTGGTATCTCTGTCCTTGTTGTGTAACATCCACTGCACAGGTGTTTATTTCATCGTGATGCTATTAGGGATCACAATTTAAAATATTGTATATGATAATTACTTGTAAAATGGAGAAAGAGAAATTTTTTTGTACCATTCCTTGATTAAGAAAAAAATTAGTATACATTTTCTTTTATCTCTTCTCTCTTTCTAGTTCACCCCTTATGAGAATTAGATTGGACAAGATCAAAATTACGCAAAATTTTCTTTGTCTGTTTCAATCTAATTTTTTTAATGTAATCAAATCACATAAGATTGATAAAGAAAAGAGGAATCTACAAAGTTTTCTGTAGTTACTTGCAATAAAATTCATGTTGAAATTATGCACAAAATTTATGTACCTGGATTGATCTGGAGGAGCTTATTTTCCTTTAGTGAAGTTGAAACAAATTTTTTGCTCTTTTCAGTGCAAAGGATGAGTGGAGGAGTGAAATACGAAAGGGTGAATTAAGGGTGGGGGAAGGTATGAGGTTTTAAGGCAAAGGGGAATAAAGTTTGAAAGTTTCTTTTCCGCTTTCTAGACGAAGAGGAAAAGGAAAGGAATTAATTTGGAATAAGGAAAGGAAAGGAGGAGACTCTTAAACACTTTTCCGTGCTTACCTTGGAACTCTCAAATCCTTGTCCATTCATTGACTTTTTTCCCCCACCAATCAATGCCTTATGTTAATATTAAGGGTGAAACGGTAAAATCAAATAGAGTCCTTTTCCTTCCTTCTTGCTCAACCAAATAAAAAAGGAAGGACTGGTATCTTCTTTTTGTTGGTGATATCTTTTTTTTTTTTTTTTTTTTTTCTATCTTTGCCTTTTTATATTTCACCTATTGTACCTAATTAAAGATTAGCCTTGATATGCTAATAAGAACATGGGAGAAATACGAAAAATGGAAGTGTCTAAGTTTGGGCTCAAGCTCATTATGGGCTTGAGAATAGTGTTTGGGCTTAGTTTAGTTTATTCTCAAGCTATTTAGGTTTAACTTGTTTTTTTACCTTCATATGCTAATGAGAGCAAAAGAGAAATACGAAAAATGGAAGGTGTCCAAGTTTGGGCTCAAACTCATTATGGGCTTTAGAATTGTGTTTGAGATTAGTTTAGCTTATTTATGAGCTATTTAGTTTTGATTTGTTTTGTTGCCTAACTTTTAAGTTTCTACCAAAGATTTATTAAATTTTGATTGGTATTGGACTTAAAATTTTGAAAATCACATAGATAAGAAAAAGACTTCTCCTATGAATTTGACAAGTATGTCAATATGTTATAATTACTTAATTTAATCAGATTTCTATGTAAGACAAACTATGCTAAGTTGTTAATGGGTGCAATAATGGCACCTAGTAAGTTGTAATTAATTGATTATTAAGTTCAGTTTCCAAGCAAGCATTCATTACTAAGTTCTCTGAATCGCCTTTATAATGTCATAAACATGTACCAGTTTTTATATAACACTACTAAGAAATTGTGTATAGAGAGAGTAGAAGTATAAAATCAAATAACATCTACAAACCATTTAATAACATGTATAATTAAATTTTTTGTTGAACAATGATATAAACCGTTTAGGTTTAGTCTTTTAAGCTTTTTGTTATTGGTGATAAGACTTCACAATTTAGTTAAGAGGTTGAGGTTTATGATGATTGGATTTATAGTTGAGATTTAGGGTTAGGTTATATTATTATTTTCTTTTTGTCGGATAATTTCTAGTTGTGGTTAAGGTTTTTAAGATTTTTTATGTTTTAAGATTCTTAATATTTAAAATATGCAAAATTGGAATTGGATTTAAAATTTGAATTCACTGGTATTGTTGAGAACTAATAATACAATAGTGCAATTAATACTCATAAATGCTCATTGTGTTATTGCAATTATGTATAATTCAATTATTAAATGCAAAGCCTTTTTAGTTGTTAAACAAGTACTTTGTGGATAACCTTTTTAAATAATGTAATATAGTATGCACGGAATCGCTATGAAGGACTTACTTTTTGCTTAATCAATAGAAATGAAGCTAAAGTGAAATTACAAGTTAGCCACTATTTCATTGTTCACCAGTTTGAGCGCTGATGTGAGTTCTAGTCAGGCTTAGCTCATTCATTATATGAGCTTCATATGAAGCTAGGGCTAAAGATGATTGGGTATAATAAATGAGTCCAATAGGCCTGTCATTGGGTTAAGCCAAAGCTCTTTACACACAACTCTAGTAATTTACAGCTTTATAAATTTGCTTATAGAACTTTAATTGATCCTCATACTCGTAAGAGAACATAATAGGCTTTGCATTTAGTAAGCCATGGAATAGTTCATTTTTTTTTTTTATTTACAAAAGGGCATTTATGAGCATTAAATGTATTACAAGATTGTTAATTTTCAACAATACCCCTAAACTAAAATCTTAAATCCAATGATCATAAGAATCTTGAATTATGAAAAATCTTAAAGCCTTAGCCACAACTAGAAATATAATATATGCTACTTTGACCTTGTAAGGGCCATTTAGAGAATTCAACAATGATGTTTGGTTGGAAAATGACATTCATTGTATATTATTCATTCCTTACTAGGTGCCATTATTGCACCTATTAACAACTTACCGTAGCTTATCTTATATAGTAATCTGATTAGATTCATTAATTATGACATGTTGATGTAAATCTTAAATTCATTAGATAGATCTTTTTCTTATCTATTTAATTTTTGAAAATTTAAGGCTAAAACCAATAAAAACTTAACAAATGTTCAGTGCAAACTTAAAAGTTAGGAAATAGATCAAGTCAAACCGAAATAGCTCGTAAATAAGCTGAACTGAGCCAAAACACTATTCTCAAGAACATAATGAGTTCAAGCCAAACTTGGACACCTTTCATTTTCCTATTTCTCCCTTGATCTTCTTATCACTAAGGCAGATATCTTTCCTCCCTTTCCCATTTGGTTGTGCAAGAAGCAAAGAAACTCTGTTGTTAGACTTTACTATTTTTACCCTTAAGGATAACATATACGCATTAATTGTACTAGAGTTGGAGAGTTCTAAGGCTAGCATGGAAAAGTGTTTAAGAGTTTCCTCCTTTCCTTTCCTTTCCTCATTCCAAAAATGAATTCCTTCCTTGTCCCTTTGTCTGGAATGAGGAAAGGAAACTTGCAAACTTTATTTCTTTTGGACTTAAAACCCTTATACCCTCCCCCCACCCTTAACTTAATACTTCCTCTTTTCATTCCTCCCTCTCATCCCGCAAACAGCAAAAGCAAACAATTTACTTCAACTTCACTAAAGGAAAATGACCTCCTCCGGATCAGTCCAATTATGTAAATTTTGTGCATAATTTTTACACACAATTTATTGCAAATAACTTTGGACAACATGGCAAATCTGCTTTTATTTATCAAAATTATGTGATTCTTTACATTACAACAATTAGATTGGAAGATATCAATAGAATGTTAAATAATTTTGATATTGTCCAACTCTAATTTTTGTGAGGTTGAACTAGATAGCGAGAAGAGATAAAAGAAATGCATTCCAATTGTTTTTCTTAGTTTAAAAAATGCTACAAATTATTTCTCTCTTTCTTCATATTCCAAGTGGTTATCATATATAAAACTTTAAATTGTGATCCCGAATAGCATGATGGTGCAATATAGAGATGTAAAGTGGGTTGTGCTATACTATGCTGGCATGGCACGACACGTGGTTTGCTAAGCGTGCTTTGTGCCTTGTCCGTGCCCGTGCCGGTCCATTTAACAATCGTGTTGTGCCCGTGCTGGCCCCTAAGGGAAAACGCTAGGCCCTACACGGCCCCTTTCGTGCTCATGCCATTCTTGTTCTCGTGCACGTGCTCGTGCTCGTGCTCGCCTCGTGTTAGTGTCCATGCCAATAAAATTTTGAATTAACTGAAATGCATTTACAAAGTAAATGGGAGAAGAACTTACAATGGATTTTCCCTTATTGGCAAGTAAAGCCCAACATGGATCACTGCTAACATTTATAGTACTTAAAGAATAAGTTCATATGTTTCATATAGGGTGGCTAATAAATTTTTTAACATCATTTATAGTAATTCTAAAGTGTAGTGGTTAAATATTCCAAAATTCCATTTGGCAACATTTGGCAAAGTTTCTACACCAAATAATTTTCTAGGAGAATTCCAACTATTTTTGGAGTATTTCATATGCCAAATAATTTTCTACACCAAATAATTCTCCTACAAAATTATTTGTTGTAGAAATAATTCCATTTTCTTCACCAAACAATTCCATTTGGCAACGTTTTTCCATTTTCCATTTTCTACATCAAATAATTCCATTCCAACATTTCTACACCAAATTATTAAATTCCATTTGGCAACATTTCTTCACCAAATAATTAGATTCATATGCTTCATTTAGGAACTTTTCTACACAAAGTGTGGTGGAGTATTTTGAAAAACTAGCCATTGGGCCATGCTTGGCCGTGCCCGTTTCTTAGCCATGCCAGTGTGTCTGAAGTTGGCACTTTTGTCAGCCTTGGGGATGTCTGGGGTCGTGAGAGTTCTATGTGGAAGGGCATATCTGAGCATGGTTGGCTAATGGTATGGCAATCTCATAATTTGTATTTTTCATATTTATTGAATTTATGAGTTATGACTCTTCGAGGGGTAGGGTGTTTTCTCCTGGTAGTTCAGAGATGGCTCAGAATGCTATTTTAAGGGGTGGTCTGGTGTTGACTCTATTACCCCTTAGTGCTACTGAAAGGGATAGCACTCAAGTGAGTTCTTCAAGGAGTGGGCGAGACTTGGGGGCCGGCTGTTGCACGTGGCTACAGTCTTTATGCTGGTCAAGGGGCTAAACAGGCAGTATTGTGTTCGGCAGAGCAGATGTTGAGCATTGGCTTTGAGGAAGGGATTATGACATTTGCATCTGCTATGCCGCACCTGTGCTATGGCGGGGCTTATGCTTATGACTGATTGGGTTTCGGTGTGCACACTTGTATGTTGTGTGCCTCATGTGTACTTGCATGTTGTGTTCAAACTTGTGCACATGACCGCTTGATCTGGCTAGCATTGGTGTTGTAGGGCATTATGTTGTGGGCTTATCGGTTACCATTTAGTTATGCCTATCCTTGAGGGCTGCAATCTTGACGCGGGGCGTTAAGAGTTTTATAGTTGGAGGCAGCGTGCCTAATGAGTGATGCTTGGCTTACGCACATGTTTGATTGCACATTATTAGCTTGCTTGTGTTTTGAGACAGACTAGCGCTAAACACATTTCTTGTCATGTGTGTGTGCATTTGAGAATGGCGTTACTATTGCCTATAACTTGGGTAAGACGAAGGGCTTAAGCATTGGAGGACGGAGACTATCAAGATGTGTGGGGCATTACAGATGATTCCTGGACGAGCGCATAGTCATATGCCTTAGTGTTTGAGTTTGGCAGAATTATTGCTTAGTGCATAGTCACCTCACGGGTTATTTTCATTATGTATGATGATGGTGGGTCGCATTACTCTCATTGTGTGGTGCCCGGCCTGCCAACCCATGACACAGTGCCATGCCCCGTGCTTGTGGGCTTGCATATCAAGCCCGACCCAGCTCACTTTACACCTCTAGTGCAATAGACACGTGTGTAGTGGTGTTTACACACCAAGAATAGAGATACCACAATCATGAATTATTTTTTGTCAAACAACTCCTTTGACTAGTAAGGATAGCATTTCCATATTTTTCAATAATTTGTTGGAAAATCAAGTGAATTTATTGCCATGTTAAATATTATTTTTTAAGTTCTTGAAAAATCGAGATAATTTAATGCCATATTATTTACACCTTTTTGGGTACTCTAAATGCTTGCTTGAAATCAAGAGGATTTAATGCATTATAATCAAGAAAACATTCGCTAAATTTTGCTTATCAAAGAAATCTTATGGGTGGGGTTCTCAATTAATGCCATACCAATTATCTTTATGTTATTGTAATGTAATACTTAGTAAAAGTTGTTTTTAGTCTTTTAGAATTAGAAAATATAAAAAGGGAACAATTGGATATAGTGTCAAATTTAATGAGAATAAATTTGCTTTTGATAGTAGTATAAATGATTTAGGTTGATTCTTTAAAATTTACCCTTTTTTCAGGTTTGTTGGTAAGATTTCCGGGTTTAATTATAAGAGTTTTAAGGTTTATGATTTTTGTATTAATGGCTGGGTTAAATTCTCATGGGTTTAGAATTTTAGAGATGGAGGTTGGATTTTAGATTTTTTTGCATGGGTTTTATGAAGAACTAATAAGAAGTACTAGAACGTAGTGATCCTAATAAAAAATAATTATAGGTTATAATTAAGTGGAATTCTACTTTTCCAAGCCAAGTAGTTGTTAAATTAGTATTGTTAGGAGCACCCTTTTAATAGAGCATATACTACGATACACAGGCAACCTGTCACTGTAAATGACTGATGATCTCCATTAACCAAAGTGCTGTAGCTAATTACATAATCTAAACTGAAGACCTTTTCATTTTTCATGGATAAGAGGTTGAGCATAGCTCTGCTCAAGCTCAGCTGTTTATTAAATGAGCTTCAAAATAAGGTTTGGCCTCAGATGATTTCGTTTAACAACCGACTCCAATGAGTGTTGAGTGACTTGAGGCAAGTAGTTCATGAAGGTTTTGCATTTGCAGGTTTATAAACCAGGTTCTAGAACTTTAATTGACCCTCGTAATAGAAGAAATCATAATTTAGGTCCAAGAAGGGGAGAGTTTAAATACAAATTATACGTTAAGATTAATATGTCGTTATGTGGTTGACAAATAGAGAAGCCCTAACCACTAGTTTCTTCTTGCTAATTTTCCAGCATAAATTTCTATTCCAACTTGTGAGAAGATAAAGTTGTCCTCATATTCTGAATGTATATCCTTAACCCAGAAGGGAGATAAACTAAAATAAAAGTTCAAATTGAGATAGAGAAACTCTTCAGCTCTGTCATTCTGTTATCTGATTCCAAAATGGACCTCATCCTTATCATAGTGCGGTTTTAAGTATTATATTACGTCTAACCAAGACTTATCTAAGCATAGGCTTAATGCGGTTATGAAATGTATCTTGACTGACGCGAAAAGAAAATAGTTACTTTAAATTTTAGTGAATGTCAGGTTGGTGCTGATTAATTTCTTGGTTTGAGTGGAATTTTGAGGGCTCTAAAGTTTAACAGTTCTCCTGAACCACCATCGGATTGTGAGGCTAATTATGTCCCTCTTCATCATAGTTCTTCTAAGAGCTTTGTGATGGCTTAGGTGTTGGTTCTCAGTTTCCTCTGAAATACTGACAAATCCAGCTCAAACTAAGTTAACACGAAAAAAAGATGTTGTTTCTCCTCCTTTATTCATCACTTTCATTGACCTTTTTTTCAAATGAAAACATCCCCTTATTTTCTCACTTCTTTTTATTTATTTTTATGTACAGATTATCAAGTAAAAGTGGCGAAGTATCCACTTTGAACCACCCTTCTCCAGTACCACTCATTGAAAAATTTATAAATTTGTCATATAGACAATTGACTAAATTTGGTTATGAGGTGGCCAGTCAAGTTATATCACGTCCTTACTAATCTTATTACAAGTTTCACTATGAGAATTCCAACTATTTTTGGTCTTTCTTCTTCTATCATCCATGATCCTTGTCCAATTATCACCAAGAATATTTTTCAATCTTAATGTCATATATAATAACAAAAGGATCTTTGTATTTCGTGATATTGAACATGCTGATTCTTGAAGTTCATACTTGTTATATTTGCAATTGTCTAGCTCTCTTTGAAAATCGTTTTCTTCAGACTTGATTCTCCTGGTTAATTGATGATCTTTACAATAGGTGACATTTTTTTGCTTTAAGCATAGAATTCCTGCACAATAACTGCAGTTTCAAATGGAGATTGGAGCTGGTAATAAAAATACGAACCTGAGTTTTTGGAACTTCACCCATATATTGAGCTGTTCCATTGCTTCTTGGATGCACTGTGTTTGGTTTCCGGCCTCACCATATTAATCTCAAGAATTGGACAAAAATGATGTGTCTTTGCTGGCAATATTTTTCCAGTTGCCCAAAAGAGAAGCAACACTTTTGCCAGCCTCTTCTGTTACTCTTTCACTGTTAGTGGACGTCACTAAAGGCACATAACAACTGACCAAATACTTACCTGCAAAGGTTTGTAGCTTTTGTTAACTTCCAAAGGTCTTGCTGCCTTGCAAGTATTAGCTCTGTGATTCAACTTACACTGTTAGCTCATCAGCACACAAAACTGCAACTCCCATAGAATAGCCTGTTTCTTAAGGCAAACTCCATAATCCAGCCTCTTTTTTCATTTTCCTTTTTTTTCTTTGTTGGTCTTATGTTATATTTTCATGTCTGTGAGGATAAGAAAAATGGATCTTAGTATACCTGCTGACAGCAGGGTCAAACCCACTGATGTTTTGGATTATTATATTCTAATTCCTTGCTCTGGTAATATTTCAAGCTTGTCATTGTGATCCTAATGGGTTTCAGTGATAATAGACGCTTCCCCTAGGTGGTTAAAGTAGGAGAAAGTTCAAATCAAATAAAGGAGAATTTTATTCGTAGCATTTGGTTCCTATTGCAATAGCAAGGCCATATTCCACCCATGACCCAAAATGCCATAAAGGCATAAACATCTCGTTATACTGGTCATGTAAGTTTAATTTGACCATATTGCTACACAACCTGCCATAAAGGCATTGACATCTCCTTATCATGTAAGGTGGCTATTGGGGGAACCACAAATGGGCATTTGCAGAAAAAAAGGTTTTTGGCAAGACCAGTGTTACCAAAAAAAGGCTAATATCCTAGTGATTTATGTTGTGGAACAGATGTGCCAAAATATGGTACACTTCCATTCCAAAACAAGGAATTTAGCAATCCAAAGCGATCGTATTGTTTTTTTCTATTTATTTCCTTGATGTTTTCCTTGGAAGGAAAAAAAATCTAGTATAAATAAACTTAAATGTAGAGAGAATGGAGTTTTGGTAGGAAAAATGTAAAAAAAATGGGCCATAGTACTCCTTGAAAAGTATTATTCCATGATTAATTTAAAGAGTGACAGATGATTTTATTGGATATCTAATTGTTAAAAGAAAATTTCTCTCATGTTTAGAATTACCTTAAACTCTTAAGAGTGAGCCTACAACTATCTTACAACATTTTGAAGCATGTAGCATACTATGTTCGTGGTCCCGTTCCTCGTACTGGAACTAGCTATGTTCCAAGTAATATAGGGTGAGACTTTAAAATCATGGGCTTCTAGATGAAGCAGATTCTCCCCTCCAAGCACTATTAAAACCACCACCAATGTCTTTGCTACTGCCTTTCACTGCCAACCAATGTTGTTGGCATTGCACATACTACTCTATGTTACCAATGAAGGTTTCCGTATGGAGAATGGAAAAGTTAACAAAAGCGGTGTCCACACGCCTTGTAGAACAGATGCCTTGCATGTGCTTCCTGAGAAGCCCAAAATCTGGGTTTCCGTTTAGGGCGCAGGAGCAAACACACAAAAATATAAGAGTCATGTTTCAAGTTCCACCGTAAGTTGGATAACTGCATGAAGTGAATGCTTCCACTTAAAATACAATGAGTGAGCAGTAAGCACACTCTCTTCAGAAAAGGGGAGCCCTGTGTGGTATCCATTTCCTTCTGTCCATTATCTTCTCGTACAATCTCAGCTTTAAAATCCCTTGGGATGGTATTTTGTATCAACATAAATATTTTGCATGGTAGGAATCCAAAGTGCAATATCAAAGGAGAAAACAACATAAAAGCAGAGAATTATATTTCAAGTACCTTCATATCTTTGGTTTTACACTTCTAAATTCAAGGAGAAAGCAGCAAGCACACTCAAGGGCAGACCTGCTGGATACCCCTTGTGTGCATTAGTTTCCCTTATGATGTTGGCCTCAGAATCCGTTGGGAAGGCCTTTTGTCTCAACATGAAAGTTATCTAAGAAAGGAACTGAAAATGCAATGTCCATAGGATAAAACACACACAAAAGCAATAGTCATTTCTCAAGTTTCATCAAAGTTTGGTTTGAGCTGCATGAAATGAACACTTCTTCCACTTCCAAATATAACAAATGAGCAGCAAGCTCAGTCAAAGTCTTCAAGAAAGTGGAGCCCTTTGAGGTACTCCTTTCCTAGGTCGCTTGGGTCTTCTCTCTGGTGGTGGACTCTCGATAGCAAGAAATGGAGGTTCCGAGTCGTTTGTCTTTCTTACAAATGCTTGGACCTGAATTTTGATGTAGAATGGAACAGATTGAATAGATGTTTCCATAAAAAGAAAAAATGGTAATCAATTCCAGCTGTGCTTTTCCTTCTTACCTTACAAGCAATGGAGCAATAGCGGTTTGCATTTGGGTTGAGTAGTTTTCTACTGCATATGTCACATGCGGCTTCCCCACTGGTTTGTGAGCCAGAGTGGGGAAGAGGATTCAGAGCTACCACCAAGTTCTTGTTACACTTGTATGGCTGAAGTCAAAAGCAAATGCAACTTAACAAAAACCATGGAAATGACATAATCAAGAGAGAGAGAGAGAGAGAGAGAGAGAGAGAGAGAGAGAGAGAGAGAGAGAGAGAGAGAGAGAGAGAGAGAGAGAATTAACCTATTTGCACTGGTTATTATCTATAGTCGTGACAGAATTTACTTCAGTTTTCACTGTTTTATTGACCAATTGAGTTTATGCTTTCTTAAGCACAGTTTTTAGGATTCATGGAGTAGAACAACAGATGGTGCTGAACCACTTAGGTGTCGTGATGATTTCCATTGGAGAAAAAGAGGAATTATAAGCATAAATCCTACGGAGTGATCAACGTAGAGCAAGTTTTTGGGCCCATTGGTGTGGTCATTGGAATCGTTTAAGATATAATGTATGTGTAGAAGGTTTTTGAGAGGAAAAGGTTGAACTAAAAAAAGGATGTTGCCTGAGTAACAAAAAAGCTAAACCATGTTGGAATTACACCTACATAAACTGTTTACAGGACCAAACTGTATTCAAGCCATTAGACTTGTCACATGAAATCATTTTCAACTTATGCAAAAAAATATAGTAACCAATCTAGAAATAAAAAATTTAATTCTGTTTCCATTATTCTATTACTTGGAAATTCCCGAAATTATTGGAATGTGTTTATGCAAATGAGACCCAATAGGCCTAAATATCTTCTTGTGGTTGCACAACCTTGGTGTAAGCTACTTTTCTTTCTGCAATGCAATATAGACAGATGGTAAAGTTTAAGCTCACTGTAACCTTGATCTTAAGAAATTTGTTATGATATCATTCTCATGAGGTACTTAAGATCATTATGCTAAATGCAGAAGGAAGATAAATAGCGAAGGCTGAAATTAATGTCAATCATGAATTCTTGGTTTGTCAAGCATCGTTCAGAACCTTATATAGAAATTGTACATTGACGAATTATATATAACAAAGTGAAAGGTGAACCAGTTTGACCATATGCCATTGGCCCCACTAGGTCTGTACAATGATACTTAATTGCTAGGAGTCACTTCCAGCAGTCTGCCAGATGTTTGAACCACTAATCCTCAGCTGTAAATCAAAGTTTTACGATAACTGGAGAAATACAAAACTTTGATGTCTCAATTGATAGAAATAGTGCACAGAACATTAAAGAAAAAAATTGATCACAAAAGAATATTAATTTAAATCTTACCCCCTTTTATTTTTTGAGTCACTATAGGAATTGAAAACTTAAGATTAATGCTTAGATTATTTGTTTCAGGTTTTTATGTTTCTTCATTTGCTTTCTCAGTTTTATTTGTAAAAAGAGTTTGATTAAAATAGTAATGATAGTTTCTATCATAAAAAATCTGGATGGGCGACATGTTGGTCATTTTTGCTTCCTGTATTTGTTGCAATATGTATGGTGGTCAAAAGGAGCTATCAGATTCCAATGTGGAGCATAACTGTAAGGACCCAGATTTTTTGTTTCTTAAATTCCTCACATTTAATACCTTAATTTAATTAATTGAGCATTTGATTCTACTTAGAGATTTTGGCCAATTGATCATTGTGAGAATTAATCCTAGCCTTTGGATGGGGACTAACGATTTGGTGTGGTGGAGACCATGTACAAACTTGTGGATAGAGTTTTGGTGTTGTGCAACCCTTGGAGTTATGGTGTGTCTAGGTACATTAGTCTGCCACGTGTCTTGACTCCTTTATCATTGGATAGTTCATTAAAGAGCATGTAAGATTGTTTGCAGGGAATTGGCTCAAAGGCTGATTTGTAGGAGTCTGTTACGTTCTTTGTTTCCTTAAAGTGTCTGTTTGGGTTAAATAGAGAATAGAGAAGTTTCTTTCCCAGCCGTACATAGAGTTAGAGAGAGAGGGAGGCTAGGGTTTCTGTGAAGGCCAGCATTGATGTTCTATTCTTCAAGGTAAATTAAATTATACTTTCTTATTTTAAATCTTGTGGTCGTGGATGGAACTATGCATAGAAGTATGTATATCTTTATTGAAGAGACCATGCTTTTTGGATGTTCTATGTATTGAAAGTAATTGTTTTCGGTAGATGATTGGAATATATATTTATATCTGTATCTATATCTATATCGATATCGATATCTATATCTATACATATGCCTATATATATATCTATATCTATATCTATATATACTATATAGTAAAGGAGGCCATCAGGCCACTATCGCCGTGGTTGCAATAAGTGGTTCATTTTGAGAGGCTCTCAAGATTTTTGATTAAAAAGTTTTTTATTTCAAAAATAAAAATGATATATAGTTGTTTAGTTGTCTTTTTGGTTCACTATACATGTATTTATTTTTTTGAACAATGGTTCATTGAACTTACTTAGTCCATGTATTTTATTTTGTTTGTCTAGGTGAACGAGTATGATATTCATGATTATTTGTTGTTGGTGTGAGATTCTTGTCACTAGATGTTGTATTTATTAAATTCAAAGGAAAAGAAACTTCATTATTTTCCCAGTCTTTTCAATTATTAATTATCTCACTATGTTAACAATTCATCTTTTTATATATAGAAATACGAAAGATATATAAGTATATTAATAATAAAAGTAAATGGTTAAATGAGTACATAATTAAATTATATAAAATAGCAATATAACAAAAGATTATTATAAATATTCTCATTTATTTAGTAAACAAACGATTAAACATAAATAGTTAAATGAATATACAATTAAGTTATAGGAAATAGGACCAAATATTATTATATGTAAAATCACTACAACACTTATAAAAAAAATATGTAAAATCACTACAACAAAATAATAGATCTAAAAGTGTTAAAATATATCTTGTGCATTGGCCATTGTCGCTGTGGTTGCGACTAGTAGCTTACTTTGAGTAGCTCTTTTTATCTTTTAAATTTATCTAGGTTTTCCCTATGCAAACTAATAAGTAATTATCAAAAGATATTACCCCTTTAATCTTTTTAAAATTCATTTTAAATAAAATGCATCCTCATTTAATAAGAATTGTAAAAGTTATTTGACTATCTTCTTAGTTTACTAAACTATTACTTCAAATACATGGATTGTTGAAAATTAAAATTGCATCTCATTTAATAAGAATTCTAAAAGTCATTTCACGATTTTCTTTTTTAGTTTCCTCAATTATTAGATCACATGCATGCATTCTTTTACTTAGGCAAATGCTAAGGCACATGGTAAGCACACATTGTCTGGTTGTACAATGTGTGGGGCCCTCATTTTTTATAACTTCCTATGCTTTGTACAAAGGGTAAAAAAAAAAATCTTTTTACTTATAATACTGTTTCATACATGTAATTTATGTATAAATTCAACATTTTGATTCAATACGAATTCTAAAAGCCAATTAGACTATCTCCTTAATTTCTTCAACTACTACTTTTGGGTAAATGTGTTCGTAATATTTATAATAGATTGTTTCATACTTATATTTTTCAAACAAACTGTGTAAAAACTCATGCCATTATACATTGTATTCACTATCATATGTGTAATACCTATGAATCAACCCCCTTTTTCATTATTCTTTTTGTGTGGATAATTAGATTTTATTTTAGGATAATTGCCTTTAAGTGTTTCATAGAAATTTTTATTGTTTTTACAATGCATAACTAGAAATAGATAAAAAAAAATCAACTATGCTATATTTAATTTTCTATAAGCATATATGGATAGACAAATTCTAGATACATTTAAATAAATTATATAAAATATAAAAATATGACCAAAGAGATTATATTTTGTTTTTATTTGAAACCATTGTCATTAATAAAAAAAAAAAGTACTTGAAATCTTATGCATCGCACCGGCCTAAAACTAGTATATAGATATGTGTATGTCCTTAACAGTGTATTAAAATGGAGTGGAGTTCCTTAAACTAAAGATTTGGGTCATTAATATTTCTGATGAACATTATAGATTGAAGTTTATGAAGATTTTGATTTTTGTACATGTTGTGCATTGGGATTTTTGGAGTTCAGGTTTGTATTCGAGGATTTGAATGGAATGATTTGGGTGGGTTTAGGTCTTGGATTAATTTATTTTATTAGAAAGAAAAGAGGGCGTTTGCGCTAGCCTTGTAGGTTGCTGGGTATTTTGTATGGGCAGCCAAGACACTGTCCGTGAGAGGTTTGCTGGTTATGTAGTGAGAAGAAGAAGAAGAAGAAGACGATGAAGAGGAAAGAATAAAAAAAGAAAAAAGTAAAAAAGAACAAATGTAAAAAGTGAACTAGTTTTTCAGAATGGGTGCTCTGAAGAAGGTGGTCAGGTCTCTGGTGCTATGGTGTACATAGTACCTCGGCCCTATCGGATAGAGTATTAACATTAGAAATTGTCCTACCTAGGCTTGTCAACGGATTAGGTCTGGCCCGGACTCGATCCACTAGAACCGGATTCAATAAGCTAGACTCAATCCGATAATCCGATAGATCCGGATTTGGCATATCCGATTATTGTCGGATCGGATATGGATAGATTCGCTAGACCCGATTACTGACCCGATCCGATTCCATTTAGACAAGTCATAATTTTATTTTAAAAATACTAAAATTTTAAAAAAAAATTATTTTCTCATTAACTTAAAATGTGAAAATGGTGTTTATTCTCTTTTGGACTTTTACCATTCCTTTTTATTTATTTTTTTAATGTTTTTATTCAATGAGAAAATAATTTTATTCAAAAAATATTTTAATTTCTCCTTAGCGGGAAAGAGTATTGTTACTTTAAAATACAATGTGATAAAGTGATATTATATCTAATTACAGTACGATACAATCACATAAGAGTAAATTGTTAAACTAACCTATATAACATGATCATTTAGACTCATGAATGATTTTGAATATTGCTTAATTAATAAAGTAAATTTTATTGCTTTTTTACCAAATTTTGTTTATGACTTACATAATTGCTCTTTATTTTAAAAAACCACACACATAAAATAATATCATGTAATCGAATATTTTTTGTTTATAACTTTGATATTTTAAACAATATTAAAAACTATAAGAATATTTTGAATTTATACAACTGGTACCCAAAAAAAGAAAAAGAATATTGTAAACACCATCTTTTCTTCTTTTTCCTCCAAATTTAGCTTTGTAATAGCATTTATCAAACTATAAAAAATGAAAATAAAATAAATAAAGATTTTTTTGTAATTGTCAGGTCGGGTCTTTGGATCTGGATCCGTTTATTAATGGATCGGGTTTGTGATCCCTTATCGGGTCCAAAGCTTATCGGATTCGGATCGGGTCTGTGCCTTAGTAGATCCAAATTGGATCTGGCGAATCTGGACCAGACCCGGTCTATTAATAGGCCTAGTCCTACCTTAGGTTTTTCAACGTGTAGATTTTAATTTTAAAGTTATTTTGAGCTAATATTAATTGCGTAATATACTTCAATATTAGGCTTTAATTTTTGTAATTTAAGATAACATTCATTAGTTCTCACGTTGTGTTTTAAGGTTTACATTCTTTGGAGATCAAGTGAGTGATTTTGCCTTGCTAGTATGATGTTTTGTAAAAACTATTCCATGCATATAAGATTTTGAAAGAAGGTTTTAAATGACATGAGCAAATCATTTATGTTATAAATTGTTTTATTTTGATATGTGAAAACTTGTTACTTTTTGGAGGATGAGTATGAGAATGAGATAATTATTTATTGCTTTTAAGAGACATGTTATGTTTTACTTGAGAAAGAACCATTATTTGGTGAGAAGAATTTTTGAGGTATATAGCTTATGCTTTTGAAAAAGTCTTTGTATGCATGGTTTAAAAATTATTTTATAAAATGGTGGAAACTTTATGATATTGTGGTTTGGGACCATTTAAGAGAGTCTAGGGGATACACCATCTCCTTGAAGTAATGTGATTCTGGCAACTAGGGATTAAACTTAGTTCTTAACAATTGTAGAAGAACTTCAACCAAATCGGCTTAGGGAAAAATACAAGCGCCACCCTGCTCTGACTCTTAGTGTAATGTGGATCCAGTGGCCTACTGTCACGATCTAGGATCCACATGATACAATATTGTCTGCTTTGGGTCTTGGCCCGCACGACTTTAAAACACGTTCTACCTAGTAAATGCAACTGCTTACATATAAAACACTTGACTTCAACTACACCAGGTAATATGAGACTTAACTTATAGCACCACCTCACCCTACTTAAGAGGTTCAACCCCTCACTTCATCCACTTAAAAGGTTTTTCTAGTCATGGGCGTCACAGTCCACCCACGTTGGGGCCACACGTCCTCGTGTGAGGTCGAGTCCGCACACTTCCGACTTGTCTCTACTCTAATACCATTCTATCATGACCCAAGATCCATATAATATAATATTGTCCGCTTTGGGTCTCAGCCCATAAAGTTTTAAACTGCATTATACCAAGTAGATGCAAGTGCCTATATATATGACACTTCACTTCGACTTCACTAGGCGATGTGGGACTCAACTCATAGCACCACCTTCCCCATTGAAGAGGTCTCTCTAGTCTACAAGCCCTCACTTCACCCCACTTGAGAGGTCTTTTTGATCTTGAGCATCACACCTAAGCTGCCCCTGAGATAAGATTTGGTATTGAGATTCAAGATATGAGATACTATTTGGTTCCCTGAGTTATGGGACTTATCCTTTATGCGTGTACCATTAATATTTAAGAGACATTTTTTGCTTCACCATTGAGATATTAGATATTATTGAGCCTCATAAAAAAAAATTTGTTTTATTTTAATAAAGCATGCAAAGTACATGAAATATGCCCTGGGAAAGTTTTGAGAATTCAAGAGACATATTTTGCTTCACCATTGAGATATCAAATATTTATGAGATGATTTTTACTTCACTATTGAGACACGTAAGATTCATTTGTTTTGTTATAACAAAAAGCATGCAAAGTACATGAAATATGCATCGGGAAAGTTTGTTTTAGTACATTCTCCATTATATGGAAAAGTTATATTTTCAGTTATGAAATGTAGTATTGCATGGCTTACCATGCAAAGTAAACTCATTCATAACAGTTCGTGTTAGCGAGGAGGTCGTTAGAGATGGGCTGGTACTAGAGCCCTTTGAGTAGAGACCTCCATAGGAGTTGAATTTTGCTATTACTTAGACTTAATCCTTAGTTCTAAAGATTTGGTTGTTTGTGTAATTTTTTAATGGTTTTCAGGGATGGTTTAGTTAGTGAGTTTGTTATTGCATTAGTAGGAGATTATTTATTCCTATGATGTTCAATAATACTTTGTGATTTGATTTTATTGATAAAGAGGAGTTACCATTGGAATGGTATTTCATTGCTTATATTAATTGAGCAGGTTTTAGGCTTTTGTGACCCATGGACCAAAGCTCTGTGGCTCACGGCTTGTCCCATCCCAAATTGGGACAACCAATAAAATCGAATAACTACCAAAGAGACAATCAAATAATTGTTCATCATTGTTACATTGAAACACTACAGTGAATCACAATCCGAAAAAATAAATGCATGCATAATGAACCAAAGAGAACCAAATAATTATTTGTCATTTTTTATTTTTGAAACAAAATACTTTTTTAGATCCACTCAAAATGAGCCACTTGTCACAACCACGGCGATAACAGCTTTCTTTTCTATATTGTATATAGATTCCAAATTTCCAATGCATAACTATCTTAAATATTTTTTAATGTTAAGTTAAATTTACATAGGAAAGAAGAAGAAGAATAAGGAGAGAAGAGAGAAGAGAAGAGTAATAGTATGCAACTAAATGAGAGGAACAAAATTAGGGTTCTCTCTCGTTATTCAGTTGTTCTTCTGATTTCAGAAAAGCAAGCATCAAAATTTCGTTTCGATAGGTGGTTTCTGGTTGGCATGGAAATAAAAATATTTTCGAAACTTTTCGAAAATGTTTCAGGATGTTTCGAAAACATTTCAGAAGTCACAAACATTTATATAGTAAAATATAATCTTTGGTATATTCCTCAATAAAAATAATACAAGATTTGTGAAAATTTTTAAATTTGTGTCAGCATAACTTATTATTTCAATATATGGCATTGTATTTTGGTGTATTTTTCCATGTTTCAATGTGTTTTGATGGAAACAATGGATTTTCATAATTCTATTTGTGTTTCGTTTCAGTCTCTTAGGAAACGGAAACGTTTCGGCCAACGGAAACGTTTCGACCATTTCAATGAAAACAAATGAAAATTTTGTTCCCTGCACAAAAGGCATACAAACAAACCCTTATTCAGCTTCTCCTTGATAAAATGTCTGGCAATCTCAATATGCTGGGTTTTGTTATGTGAACTGGGTTATGAGTAATACTAATGGCAGCTTTATTGTCACAATAAAACTTCATGGGTTCAAGATGTAGGACTAGTAACCGAGCAGGAGAATTGTAGAGTAGGGAGGGAAACATAAGAATAGAGAAATGGGAGAGAGAGGATGAGAAGATAGAGATATCAGGCATAAGGGAAGAGAAATTGGGGAGAGATAGAGAAGAGCAGAGGTAGGAAAGGGGGCAGAGAAGGAAAAGAAGTCAAAGAAGTGAAAGAGAAACCCAGAGGGAGGGAGAAAACCATATTCAATTAATTGAATAATCTTCCAAAAACTAAATATCCTTACACAACCTGTGCCATATTTATACTACCATGTTAGGAACTTAAAATAAAATAGAACTCCTAAAATAACATTTATAATCAAACACTAATTCTAAGAAAACCAAAACTTTAATCTTCTTTGTTCCGCATCAGTTCACCACCATATACTCCTAGATCACCTAGTAAAGTTTGAAGCCATGTAGACTCACAATTACCATAAGCAAATAGCCTTGTATTCCACCGCCACCTACTTCTTACTTCGCCAAATAACTAGGGTCCCTTTGGGTTTTGTTTTCTGTTTCTGTTTTTTTAAAATAAAAAACAAAAAATATTAAAATAGTTGCGTTCTCTGTTTCCAAAACATTGGTCTGGTACTGTTAGCAGAACGGTAACCTACAAATGCCATCACCAGATCATAAAAAATAAAAAACAAAAACACATATCTATGACACACAACAAAAAACAAAAACTGACATTACTTCCAAACGGACACCTAGATTCCCTCTTGGAAAGGTACAATAGCCTTAAGAGGTCACCTGTCATCCACTAAACCTACCCAATTTTTTAATGCTTCCAATCTCAAATAACTATGGTCATAGATTCCTTTCCCTAGAGGAAGCTTAAGATACCTCAAAATATGATATTTGACATCCAGGTGCATTGAATGAGGGTCATGCATGAACTGAATGACAACCCTACTGCATACGCAAATGAGTATCCTACAAGTCTTGGTAACTTTTCTTTTCTACAAGAACACTAGCACCACTCCTAAGATGATGATTGGCCTCAATTGGTAAATCTGCTAATCTGTGTTTCATCAAGAAGATCAAGAATTTATCTCTAAGAGATGAAGTTGCCCTTATCTGATCTAGCAAACTCAATCCCAAGAAAGTACCTCAATGGACCTCCATCTTTAATCTCAAACTCATTAAATAACCTTCCTTGAGTTGAGCCACTATATTATTGCCTGTCACCATTATATCCTCCACATATACAATAAGAATGGTGATCTTATCGTTGTCTCGTTTGACAAATCTAGTGTGACTTTCATAGCCTTGCCTTAAGTTGAGCCCCTATATTATTGTATGTCAGCCCAAAATCACATCCCCCCCTACTAGATGACTTTATAATCCTTATTTGATCCACATTTTGAGTTCTGATATCCGCCACTTGTCAAAATGATCTCCCTTGCTTATCTTTTATTTCAATTTAGTTTCCTCATTTGGAGGTAAGGAGTTGAGGGACATGCCACCGGAATGGACGGGGCTACTTGGTAGAAGTAGAAGTAAAGGAAAAATGGGAAGACAGTCCATTTATTGAAACTGCCTTAGCATCTAAGTTAAAAAAGTGAAATTGTCTTCTATGTGAAATTTTCATATAATTTCTCCTTGTGACATCAAGTCGTTTTTTTGGGAGTATGAAATTCGAAGAGCTGCAATTCGTATCTGTTGGATATCTACAAAGCCACCATAAATTCCATAGCTTTCACCTAGAAGAAGAGAACAATTAGCTTTTTATTTTCTTACAAAGCTGAACTTGTATGTGATGTTTTGATTGGACTATTTAGAATTTTCTTGCTGATTGCATGGCTTAGCAAGTCTGGGAAAGTAGCACAATATAGGTTTTTGTTCTTTTGTTCATGTTCAAACAATGTGATAGCAAGTATCAAATAGTAATTAATAATAAAATAAAAAGTTTGAAAATCTCTAATTGCACAAATGATTGATAAAATGGGTGAAAAAAAAGCTATAAATAGCATCAATTCTTTGTTATAGGTAAAGATATGTTAAGTAAAGATTCATGAGAAGAGAACTCAAGCTTGTTAGACAAAGATGATGCTGTTATATACTTTTTTCGTGGGAATGTACTAATCCTATCATCTACAGAAGAATTAAAGAAGACTAAACGACGAGGGTTGATTAGAAAAGTTTCCCATGGAGCTTTTAACTTGAGGAAAAAGTACCTGGATTTTTGAGCAATCAATATGTTTCTCCATCTCACTTAGGCGGACCGCGTCCTTGTAAACATGTCGATAAATTTTCAAAACTCTGTGTTCTTCATGAGAACCTGCATCAATGCAATGGCAACAAGCAGATAAGTTACAATCGATGCAGTAGTGGTTTAGCTCATTCTTTGGAGGTTCATGGATTGCACAAGAACCGAAGAAGGTTCTTTCCAGATAAGATTCTAGCCACTCAGGCTTTCCCATATGTTGGATTGCTCGTTCATCCTGCAAGGTTAAATCCTTGTCAGTAAATGAGTACTAAATAAACGAGATGATAGAATTACTTAGCTCAACCCAAAGAGAAGTTATAGAATAGTTTACATTCCTGAATGTTTTTTATTTATTTATTTTTCTGTTTATTACACTAGCTAAATAAGCTTAATAAACAAGGAGAATGAGCATATTGAGATTTTAGGAACCATCATCCACGAGAAAGAACACTCTAAAGATTAACAATGACAGTTTAGTATGTCCTATTTTTTATTTCTTTTTTGGTGCAGAAAAAATGAAATCACATGGTAGGATTAATAACATTGAAATAGTTTAAAACAATAACATGAATTATGGTGACTACAACACTGTTTAAGGTTTTCAAAACAGGTCTTAACAACTTTGAAATAGGCAAGGAACAAAATTTTCATTTGTTTCCATCGAAAAGGCCGAGACGTTTCCATTCCTCAGAGACTGAAATGAATATTAGTGAAATAATGAAACTCTATTGTTTCTATTAAAACACACTAGAACCTAGAGAAATGCACCAAAACACATTACTATTTGCCGAAACAATTAGATGTGTCAACATAACTTTAGAACTTTTCGTAAATTCTGTACAACTTTTATAGAGACAAATACAAAAGATTAAATTTTACCGTATTAATATTTGTCACTTGTGTAATGTTTCCAAAACATCCCAAAATATTTCCAAAATGTTTCCATTTTCATGCTAATCGAAGTAATCACACCAAAACAAAATTTTGATTCTTCAAGATAGGCATGTCAATTAAGGATATCATCCTCTCATCAAGGAATAAACTTTCATTTTTGGTTAGGTCTTAGTGAGATGATAACCTTATGAGTTTGCGAGAGACAACTTTGTGCCTGATGATTTTGAGATTGGAGTAAAGATTGCTGAAGTGAGCAGATGACAACAATAGATTTGACTGTAGGTCTACATCAATTTATAGTCTTTCGGGAAAAGAAGTGTGCAGATATCATCCACTATTATTTTGTTTAATGTTGAAAGACAGAATTAGTAAGTTGATCTGAATGAGTAAATTAGTTAATCATATTAGTGGGATGATTATGAAAGATTGATGTCAATTCATATTAATTATCAATGATTGCTTTGATTAATACGTCTAACGATGTAAACTAAAGGAAAGTGTTTCACCTATTACCCAGGTTTACTGTAACCTATGTTTTCGCTTAAAATAGAACATCAATGAAAAAAAATGCTTTTCTTCTTCAATTTCTTTTTTAATTATTGAGCCTCTGTATGACTTGAAAGCTAGATCTAAGTAATTTGATGACTGAACCACTTGATATCTCTGAGTATAAGTGAAATCATCTTTATTTTGTAACATTCACTAGAAGCCATGACCAATAGCTTTGTAACATTCATGTTTTAGCTTAGTTAATTACAAACGTCCTTTTTTTTTTCTTTAATTGCTGGAGTACGTACAATTGACCTCAAGGACCCCATCACCCCCAACTCTAAAAGAGGTACAATCCATTCACATTAGGTAAAACTGGTGAAAGATTTAATGTTTGAATCTAGCTTAAAAAAGGAAGAAATCCTTACTATATCATAATCCAACTTGGAATCCAACAATAATTTCTAGTTTCACTATTATGAGAAAAGTAGTCATTGAATTTGAAAATTACTATAATTGCCACAAGTACACATCACTTTAAAAAAAATAATAGATAACTTGATGTGCTTTAAAACATACACAACTATTCAGGCAATTAAATTGGTAAACCTCGTATTTAAATAGGGCCATCACTGTTGTGTAAATGTGTTATGTGATGTTTGGAATGTTCCATTTCTGTATAGGCCATTACTGGTTCATGTGTACCAGCTGTTATGCGGGCCATAGTGACCCCACATTGATCCATAATGGCCAATGTCTTGTGACAACTTGTAATTGGCTGTGGCAGTTCTTAGTCAATAGTTGAATTTTATTTTTTTTTATTTTTAACACTAGTGTATATATTTTTTTGTGATTTTCTTTTTTAAATCTCTCAAAATTCATTTCCAACTTAAATCTGTAATATTTAACGCAGAAATTCCAAACGGACAAAGAGAGTTTTTGAGATACAGTTTTGAAACAAATGTCCTGAAGGACAAGAATCTAATAGATCCATGCCACGAGACATGTTGGAAGTTAAATCTTGTTGAAGGAATCTAAGACTGATATTGTTTCTTGTACAGAATCATTTTATTAAGTTCATAGATATTCACTAAAAGTCATTCTCTCGTAAGTAATGGCTTAGAAACTAAACTGATATCGTTTCTTGTACTAAAAACGTTTAGTAAGCTGATAGATAGTCACTAAAATTCTTGACTTGTGGATTTTAAGGTTAAAATATGCTTATCCTTACTACTAAAATGAGTTGTTTTACCACAAAGAACTCGCAGCTTATCTTTGTCCTCATTGTGTAACATCAATTGCAGATGCTATTACATCACGATGCCATTCAGAATCATGATTTAAAATCTTATATATGATAATAAATTCTAATATAGAGAAAGTATAGAAGAAACTTTGTGCCATTTTCTTGATGAAGAAAAACAATGGTGTACAATTTTTCTTGTTTCTTCTCTCTTTCTTGTTGATCTCTTCCAAAAACTAGGTTGGCCAAGATCATGCAACATTCTTGTGATCTTTTTCAATCTGTTGTAATGTAATGAATTCCATAAGGTTGATTAATAAAAGAAGGATTTGCAATATTTTCTAAATTTACTTGCAAGAAAATATATATAGAAACTATGCAAAAACTTTACATACCTCAACGGATGTGGAGGAGTTCATTTTCCCTTAGTGGAGTCGAAACAGATTTCTTACTTCTTTCGGTATGAGGTAAAGTGGAGGAATGAAAGGAGCAAGGGTAAGTTAAGGTGGGGACGAGTATGGGGCTTTTAAGTTAAGGGGGAATAAAAAAGTTTCCTTTCTCTGTTCCGAATGAAGGGGAGAAGGAAAGGAACTCGTTTGGAATGAGAAGAAGGAAAGGAGGAAACTTTCAAACACTTTTCCACACTTGCCTTGAAACTCCCCAACTCTTGTCCATTCGTTGACTTTTTTTCCTCCAATTAATGCCCTTATTTTATTATTTAGGGATAAAACAACAAAATCAAACAGCAGCCCATTCCTTCCTTCTTGCTCAACCAAATGGTAAAGGGAGGAAAGACATCTTCTTTTCCTTGGTGATACCTTTTCTATTTTTCTTGTCATCCTTGTGTTTTCATTTTCTATATATTTTGCTAAATAGAGGGTTAGCCTTCATATGCTAATAAGATCAAGAGAGAAATATGGAAAATAGGTGTCGGGCTCAAAACTCACTATGGGCTTGAGAAAAGTGGTTGAGCTTAGTTTTGGCTTATTTACGAACCATTGAGGTTCAACTCGTTCTCTTGCCAAACTTTTAAGTTCATATTAAACATTTGTCAAGTCTTCATTGGTTTTGGCTATTAAACTTTGGAAAAGTCAAATAGATAAAATAAAAAAAATACTTATCCAATGAATTTGACAATGACATTAATATGCCATAATTATGTAATCTAATCAGATTATTTTGCAAGTCTAGCTTTGCTAAGTTGTTAATGATTGCAATAAGAGCACTTAGTAAGGTGTAATTAATATAGAATTAAATTCATTTTCCCAAGAAATCATTTATTTGCTAAGTTTCTAAATTGCCCTTATAATGCTATAAAAATACCCCATATGTATAATATTGTTAGCACCATCCAAGAAATTGTGTATAGAGTAAAACTATAAAATTAAAAACAGCATTTCAAATATATTGAAATTTGGTGAAAATAAATTTTATGTTGAACAATATTATAAACTATATAGATTTAGTCTTTAAGAATTTACCTTTTTGTTGCCGGTTATAAGATTTCAAAATTTAATTAAGAGATAGAGGTTTATGATGTGCAGATTTATGGTTAAGATTTAGGCTTACTCTTTTATTATTATTTGCTTTTTGTTGGATAACTTGCAATTGTGGCTAAGACTTCAAGATTTTTCATGATTCTGCGTTCTTAGGCTTTTAAATATTAATGGTTCTAGTATAAGGGTATTGTTAAAAAATAACAATATATTAATGAAGTGATAAACATTAAATGCTTGTTGAATTATTGCAATTATGTATAATTCCTATATTCCGTGGCTTATTAATTGTAAAGCCTGATTAGTTGTTGTCAAACTTCTACTGGGAGGTGACCCTATTAAAATTATCTATTACAATATCCATGCATCAAATCGCTATCAAGGACTTATATTCTCATGCTAAAAAGAAAAACAATGCTTTTTAGTTAAAGTAATAGAAATGAAACTGAAGGGAAATACAAGTTAACCATTGTTTTATTATTCGCTAGTTCGAGCAGACTGAGCTAAGTTTTTTTCAGGCTCATCTTATTCATTAAATGAGCTTCATATAAGGCTAGGCCTAAGATGATTGGGTTTACTAAAAAAGGGCAATGAGCCTGTCATTGGGTCATGCCCAATTCATGAACAACTCTAGTCGTTTGTAGCCTTATAAACTTGGTTCTTGAACTTTCGGTACAAAAACATAATATAAGTTTAAGATATGAAAAGATCCATAGCACAAAAGAAAATGTGCATTAAGATAAATAGGTCATTATGTAATTGACAAATAATGAAGATGTTCACTACTTTCTTCTTGCTAATTTCCCTCCATATTCACAATAACTTTCTAATCCAGCTTGTGAAAAGAGCAAATTCCCTTTCCAATGGACTGAACTTATATTTTAACCCAGCAAGGAGAGAAACTAGAACAAAATTTCAAGTTGAGAGAGGGAAACTTTCCATCTCTATTTTTGTGTTCCCTCATTATGCAGGCAACAACTACAGATTACTTCTATAAAGAGTTCCTATTATCCATTGCATAATAATTGTTGTAGTGTGCTACAATATTTTTTTGTAGCAAGCCCAAGTACTAAATGATGTGTAACATGGACCTATCAAGGCATAGACTTGATCCATTATTGAAATGCCTTAAAATTTAAATGTTATTTGACTAACTTGAAAAGAAACCCTTAACCAATATTAATAGTGATCAAGTTAAGGTTATGTTACTTAAATTGAATGAAAATTTTGAGGAATTTGAAGTTTAATGTTTCTCCTGAACTGCCATTAAGATGTAAGGCAAGAAATGTCTGCCTTCTTGATAGTTTTCATAGAGAACTTTGAGATAGTACAGGAAGTGTTTGTCTACAATTTCCTCTAGGCAGTTGTTAAATACAAATAGAATATGGTTTACAAGTGGTGAAAATGTTCTCTCCTTCTTTACTTAAATTATTGCTATTGAGTTGATCTTTTCTTGAATGCAAATTGAGCCCACAATTTCCCACTTTCAATTTAGTTCTGTGTACAGATTTTGACTGAAAGTGGGAAAGATCCTATTTGAACATTTATCCACTATAATGCCTCTAATAGGTTCCAGATTTTTTGCTTTGAAATGGAGTAAGTTTGCTTACTAGGTGGCAGGTCTAGTTAAAGTGCATTCTTGCTTGTCCTGTTTGAAGTTTTACCGGGACCATTCCAAGTATGTTTGATCTTTCTCCCTCTATTGTTTGTGTTCCATGCTCAAGTCATAACCACAAATATTCTCCTACCTCAACATCATGCATACCCAGGAAAGGATCTACATAATATATGATATTGATCTTGCCAATTTTTGTTTTCTATACTGATTATTTATGATATTGCCTAGTTCTCTCTGAAAAAGACTAAGCTCTTGATGTAGTTGGTTGGAGATCAATTGCATCAGCTGTAGTGTTTGCTTTACCCAGTTAATTGATGATCTTTGTGGTTAGTAACACTAGCAGATTATAAGCTTAGTATTCTGTCTTGAATGATAAAACAACAATTCTAAAAGGTAATTGGAACTGGTAATGTAAGATATGTTGCCAATCTAACGAACTTTTGAAACTTTATTATGTATTGAGCTATACCAGCTTTGTTGATATCATATATTTATTAATCTATGGTCAATGATTTGGCTCCACCTCTGCCTAGCTTCTGTCCTTACCATAATGATCAAACAGATTGGATGAAAATCAAGTAACTTCACCCAAAATTCTTTTTCAGAAGACACTTTCTCTGGGTTTTGCTAAAGTAAAATTTCTTTTAATTTCTAATTTTTGTGGTCTTTTAACCACAGATTGGCATGCCAGTTACTTAAACTGTTGACTACAACAACCAGCTAATTATGGGTCAGCCTTGTCATTGTCAATCCTTGGATGAAGTTATTCTCATCATTCCTGAGCACCACCAAGGGCATATAAAGGTCAACCAAACACTTGTCTTCATAGTTCAATTTAGCAAAATTTTTTGATTTGATTGTTCCATGCTGCCTTGCAATTATTAGCTTCATGTTTTTTTCTTACACTGTAAGATTCCTATGCTCACATGATGTAACTTGCATATGATAGCCTTTTTTTTTTATGGTAAACTCCCTTTTCCAGTATTTTTTGGGCTTAATTTCACAAGCTTTAGAGGTAGCACGTCATTGTTAATCTGAAGGATTTAGTGGTCATGGAACCTTCCAGTAGTTTGTCAAAGTCATAACTACAGTTGGGAAGGCAAAAAAAAAAAAAAAGAAGAAGAAAAAGAAAAAATGAAATGAACACATTGTTCCCAGAGGGTGCTTTCAATTTAACTTAAGCCTTTTAAGCAGAAAAAGTTCAAATGAGAATTTCAGCCCTAGCATCTGACTCTTCTTGCAGTAACAGCACCATATTTTGACACAACATGCTGTAAAGGCATCACTGTCTCCTTTCACCAGTCATATAAAGCTGCAATTGGTAGACCTTGAAATTGGCTTTATGGCCATAGAATTTAGAAGAATAAATGTTTTTTGGTGAGACTTTTAGATGGGCTTCTAGATAGAGCAACTTCTTCCCCATGCCCACTTCAGAGAAGTTGCCAAGGATAGCTTTCCTGGTGACTTCTTGCCTGGCCACACATAGAATTAAGTTAAAAGTAATCAAGTTTTCTAATCATCCGATATGAATTGTCACCCGCTCACACTTTCCCTATCCCACATTTTAATTACAACCCCCGTCTTATGTCACCTGTAGAGAATGTGGTCATCTTTTTCCCAATTTATGTGAGGAACTCAATCATGATTATTTACAAATTGTCTGCTTCTTGTAATTTCCTTGTGTAATTGTTGTTTATGGTTGATCATACGTTGGAGGGACATGGTTGTTCACAGTTTTGTCTCCTCTGTTAGGTGTACTCATTTACACAAATGCACACATATTTTATGCTTGTTTACTCAAACAAGAAATGAATTTCTATAATAAAACGATTTTTTCTTAACAAGAATAACTTCTAAGATGTTCTTGAGTGGATTAGTATACTACTTGTTTAAAGGGATTTCTAGAAAAGTATTTATCAAATAAACTAATAGCGCCTGTTGCTGTTGTGGTTATAAGTAGCTTAAGTCCTCTTTTTTCCAAAGACTTTTTTCTCAGGTCATCATGGTTGCAAGTAGTGATTGCTTTTTCTGTTCCCAGATTTTATAATTTGGTGATGCTTGTTATAATTACAGGCCATGCCCCAATTGAGTACACTTATCAAGAAAAAATAGAAAGAAAAAGAAAACATATTGATTATATTTGGCATGGTAATAAGTGATGTCTGCCTTTCCTGTTCCCAAAAGTTGTATACCGGCAAAATTTGGCTCATCATGGTTATAACTAATGCTTATCACCTCCAATTGCTAAAGATTATAATCTGCTTATCATCTCCATAACGTTATAAATGGTGATTGTGTTCCCCTTCTCCAAAGTTTATCAGCTATCAATCCTGGGTTCATAGGGGTTAAAACTTCAAGGAATGGCGGGAATCCTCGATTTTTTGAGGTTCTAATTTCGCATCACTTGTTTGTAATGTTTATGGATTATTATTTTTTGACTCGTTAAGGTTATTAGTGAAACGAACAACAAAAGGTTATGACTGATTGCTATTGCTGCTCCACTCAATTGCCAGAGGTTATCATTTGGTCACTCTTTCTTGCCTCATTATTTTTGTAAGTGCCTCGCTTATCTTCTAAAAATTATAATCTGTTATTCAGTTCATGTTTCAATCACCCTTCACCCTAACCACTCTTACTTTGGCTTAAGGCACCTGATCTACTTATCCGTTTTACAGTGCTTGTGATAAAAGTTACCACTGCTAGTCATGGTTTAAGTGGTAACTAGCCTTCTCAATGACTCTGGTTACGTGTTTTCAGATGCGAATACCAGTTTTGGAGTTTGTCTACATGTACTAGCAATTTTGGATCGTTCAGTCTATTTTTTCATGCTCAAGGACACTAGTGGCAAAATCCTTCAGCAGCTTCAACCTCATTGCTTCATGGATTTTTCTTTTTGTTTTAGAATTTTGAAGACAACTCCAGTTCTCCATTTGGCAGCAATATGATGCTCCCTAATTCTTGAGTTTGATAACTTCTAGCTAGTTTTTGGAAAGCTAGTTCGCTGGTCTCAGACTAGTTTTCCACAATTCGATGTCTTCATTATTTAAACAGATCGCCAACAGTTTGGCCAAAAATCTCCTCTTGTTGAGGTATTTCAGTGTCTCCAATGATTTGATGTATGCCTTGGTTTTCTTTAAAAATGTCTTAGTTTTCTTTAAAAATGTCCAATCTTCATGTCTATAAGAGTGAAAAGTGACAGGGTCTATGCAGCTAAAATCAATTGTATCTTGTATCTTGAGAGTTTTCTTGTGTTTTTATTTTTCAAGCTTTTGTTTTTTTAGTGTGTGTCACCTTTAGACACCTTGTTTTATAATAAACAGAGGAGTATTCAATTAGTTGTGTGCTTCCTAATCATAGCCAGCTAAACAACATTTGACTTGAAAAATTTCTTGATGCTCCCTCTACACATTATCTAGTTACTATTTTCCAAATCCCATCTAAATTGTCCTTGCAGGGCAGCCTAGTTGCATGCTAATTCTGGATCAAAATACTAAAACCATTTAAATTATTCATCACTAACAGGAGTAATGTAAAAAGCTTTTGAATGATGTATGGTGCAGTGTAAGTGAACTGGATTCAACTTTTTGTAATATGATTGGAAATGTTGACCAATACAGATCCAATTGTAACGGTCTCAAAAATGGAAGTAGTTTCTTAAGAGAGAAATTGGAAAATGTTATTCTAGGAGAATTTTTGTATAGAAAGCTCCACCATAATGTTGTAGCAGTGGTGTTTTGGAAATTATAAGCCAAAATACTGGGTGTTTGGTTTGAAATGAAAGAACCTCAAACAACTCCATCATTCTGTACAAAAATTTCTGTTTGCATACTTTACTTGGTGGTTAGAGTATTGCTTTTATATGGCGGAGTCATTGGTTCAACTCCAATATAGGAAGAACTTCATAGATACCAGAGTTAATGGTATCTAGACTAGTTTTGAAATCACACTGATAGCTTCGACTCATGTCCTTGCTTGTCTGAGAGCTAGATTTGCCTCAATTATTTATCTCTTGCCTTGAGCTTTCTTCAAATCTCTTTTTCTTTGGTTAAAAAAAGAAAAAAAAAAAAAAAGAAAAAGAAGATTTACTTGGCCTCATTATTTTTTATTTAATTGAAGAATCACATTATAGCATTTCTTGTGAAGTTAATAGATGTTCAAATGCAGTAAGCTCGAGCAACTTCCTTCAATATCTCCACCCCACCCCCCCGAATTTCCCATTAGGGTTTCACATACGTGGCATCCATCCCTCCCCGTCTTTGTATCAAGAGTTTTGTGGAAAGCGATCATCTTTGTGTCTTTCTCACTTCATTGCAAGCCATTTACTTTTTACCTCTGCACTTTCTTGGTGTATTTTTTGTTTTTTTTTTTTTTTTGCATTATTTGGGAAACCTGAAAGTCTTGCCATCTTGTTCAAAATTTTGTTCTGGTGGTTGAAACTAGTCAAGTCCATACTGCTAATTTTGTTATTGTTGCTGCTGACCTATCTCTCCTGTGTGTATGCTGTACATTGTTTCTCCAACTAAACTAATTTCATAATCACCAGACCACTTTTCCACTTTCAAAGGTGATATAGACGTGATCATCAAGAAAACACAGACATCCTCAGTCAAGTGCAGTTGAAACCCAAGATCCAGATTACTGAGGTGCTGAGAAATGTTTATAATGGTAAATAGTATGGGAACCTTCACTTGGCTCCATCAGTGTTGTTACATTTTACATACAAAGTAAATCGAAATGCTACTGTTTTGCAGTGCATCTTAGAAGAATGTGTGACAGAAACTCAAAAACTTTGTTAAATGTCAAAACATATTTGTAAGTCCAAACATAAACTCAGTGCTCCATTAACTACTATGTGAAGGATGATTCCTTTTTCCACAAATCCACGGGTCGTAGATAAAATTGTTACTTTGCTCTATACCCTTTGAACAAATTTGATGAGAAAACACATATTCATAAGGCCATTTTGTGCGAATAAACTGCCTTTCTGTAGTGCATTGGAGAATAGAAACACATTTATGCATTGTGGTGTCCATGTTCTTGCATTCATGAATCTTGGCTTGTGTTTGAGACGCTTCTTGTACAATTAAGAGCAACAAACGCAAAATCCCCGCTTTTCATATTTTTTTGGCCCTATTGTCGTTATGTTTTAGAAAATTTTCATGTGCTAAACTCGTGTATTTTGAGCAGATTGTTTGGGTTGAATGTGCATATAGGTGTCTACAAAAAAAAGAAGTGTATTGTTACGAGCAATTATGCTATTCTGATTTTACATGGAAACATTTCGACAAGTACATATAAATAAGCCCCCAGTAATTGTGTTCCCTTAATTGTACTAGACTGTGACTCAGTTTGCCCAAAATTGTGAATCTATGCACTGTTTGACAGGCAGTTTCTGAGATAAGAAAGAGGAAAGCAGAAAAAAAAAAAAAAAAAAAAAGGAAGAACAAAGAAAACAGAAACATCTCTTTTGGAAAAATGAAAGAAAATACAGCTGCAGTCACCAAGATTTCTTCAATGGTTTCTCCAACAAAGCTGAAAGGTACATCTCCTGGAGCTCTGGCCCTCGATCAAGCTTCCGCCCCATAACCCACTTCACCTTCTTGAATCCAAGACTATTAATCAGTGGCGCATAAACTTCCTCCAACTGCTCACCCACACAGAAGAAATGGTCAAGCCAAAACAACCCACCAGGCCTAAGCACCCTGTAGATGTCAAAAAACAGGAAGTGTAGCAGCGTTGTTGGAATCCAGTTACTCAACACATGCATAGAATGCACGATATCTAGCGTGTTTTCGAAGAAGGGAAGTCTCTGAGAAATGCTTATGTACAAAGGTATGACTCCTCTTGATGCTATAAAGCTGTTGAAAGGACCATTTAAGTTCATAGAAGTAGTTATAATAGTTATGTTCCTTTCTCTCATTCTTACAGCAAATGTGGCCACGCCACCTCCAATATCAAGCCCTATTCTGATTGTGCCTGGCTTCTTTACTGCTAGTACTTCGTCAATGGAGAAGTCGAGTCCAACACCGATGTTCGGTCCGGCCCACCGAGTCTTCTCTCGACCTTCAAGATCAAAACAGTCTTTGCAGTCGTCGAAGCCCTTCTGGTTATGCTTGCGGTCGATGAGACATGTATAGTTCTTGCAAGTGTATGCTGTCCAGACCACTGATGAATCTGATGGAGTGGACCACAAGCTAAGAGGAAGTGGGTAGGGTTCCACATATTCTGGTGGAGCAGCCGGGCGGCACCGACGGCGAGGTAGTGGCTCACAGCCTTTGAGAAGGAGCTTTTGGGCCAGGAGTTCATCATCAGGGCAGGAACCGTTGACCTTGTATGACATGTAGCGGCGCAGTTCATCGGGAAATAGGGTGCACAGCTGGCCAACCGGAGGAAAAATTCTGTCAGAATCAAAATTGGTATTGAATCCAAATGGGAGTTCTTGTGCAGATGTGAAAGCTAGGAATTCAGGTGGCAGGTCTGAAGTAGTTTGAGAGTCATCAGGTACTTTAACAATAGGATCATCTTTAGGGGCTGAGTTGGCAACAACAGCAGTGGACGTGGTGGCACTCTCGGCACTGGTGGGTGGTGGGTTAAGAGAGCAAGAAGAATAGAAAGCGGTGGAAATGAACAAGGTGAGAAGATTTGAGGTCAGGAGGAGGAAAAGGAAGAAGAGATTGTTGGATAGAGACCTAGCTGCAGGTTTATGTGGTGAATCCATGGGGGTTGTTTTTCTTACTGGTACCGGTCACTTAAAGAGTTGAAGCTGGAAATGATTTTATGATAGGAGGTGGGTGGGAACTGGGAAGGTATCTTTCTATGTGCCTGTACAAATTTTAAAAAAAAAAAAAAAATCCCCTTTGAATATAAATAATGGTAACATTTTCTATGTATGAATGATCAAGTATTCAAGGATAGTTTTGTCCAGGAGCATTTTATTATTGTTCCAGAAATCAAGTATTCTTAGATCACTAACCCTGCACATAAAACTATTGTAGAAGGTATTACTGGAACTTGTAGAAGGTCAACACTGGGCTAAAGCTCAATGAAAGTCCAACGCGCATAAATTAAGTATGCTTCTCAGAAAACCAAGATTTTGTTTTCCACAACTAATCCAAGTAAACCTGTCTGATAGATTGATTCTTTTGTTATTTTTTAATCTCTCTCTCTCTCTCTCTCTCTCTCTCTCTAGCATGCCCTTGCTGACCTAAACATGAATATTTGATTTTGTAAAAGGCTGTAATATTTATATGCATATCCGCATTAAGAGAAGAATCTGAGACAACGGGAACGTAACGTAAGGATCCACAATCCACATGCACATCTGGAACCGATGCATCTACTCCTCATATTACCCGAATTTTCACAGGTTACTCGAAACAGATCTGTTAAAATGCATTCAATTTGATTATAATCTATATTGTTTGTGCATCAAATACCCAACATAACACGTGCATGCATGGATACCAAAATAACTTGTAAAATAACACCGGCAGCTTCCGCTGGAGAAATAAAAATGGCCTCAAGCTCTTAGCATCAACACATGTTAAGAGTTAATCCCCCCAAAACTGCTATAGGAGTCCTGTAATTGATTATCAAGAAGCAGATAAACTGGCATGAGCAGAGTAGCCAGATAAAGTCTATTGTGAGGTTTACATAGGGTCAGATATACACGATCTTACTTCAAGTGTGAGGAGATTGTTTTTATATTTTAAATCCTTGATATTCAAGTATTTTATGGAACAATCTTATCTCTCCGCCAAGGCTGGCCATTTCCAAACAATCTTATCCTATTAGTATTATTATTGAAAATTATCATCAGTATCTGAGTTCCAAATATCAAGGGCTTTAGCAATTGCTCTAGAAAAATGATATAACGTGTCATGACTCAACTCTAGTAGGATTACCGCACCCACCTAGTTAGTAAGAAATAAATTCATTGCGTGAGAGAATGAGAAGAGATTGTCACGACTCCAAACTCACCTTGTGTGGATTAGGAATCATAACTAGCTAGTAGCTTAGCTACACAAGGCCGAACTAAACCAAAAGACTGATCACCTATATTTGATATAATACAGAATCATGATTAACTATTCTTATAAACATAAAGCAAATATCTATGTCACCATCATAATACAGTTTTATTAAACAAGCATAGTCTTGACACAAATCTAGAAAAATTTACTAGTTCAAACTTATTACAAATGAAAATATAACTCGAGTCTTCATGACATTCACACATAGGTAGCTTAGCCAACAACTTCTCAATCTTAATTACCTGAAAATGTTTAAGAAAATATGAGTTATAAGCCCAGTGAATAATAAAATAATTGAAGCATCAAAATATACAATAGGCTTGATTGACATATGACATAAATACTATTTGCATAAGATCTTGAAACAAGTAAAAGAGATATCCATATACTAAACATAAGCATACCTTTCAAAATATGCTAACTTAGTTAATACTTGCAAAATCATCTAAATATCAACATCATATATAATTCATAATGTACTCATGATCTCGACTAAACGGAAAATTCGTAACAAAACATATGCACTAGTGATGCGTAGGAAAATGACAAAAAGTCGTGAGAAACATCTTCCTAATGATATTAAGCTTTTGGCTTATTTTAAGTCCCCCGATGTAGGATCTCCGAGTATGGCAAATATATCTTTCAAAACTTATTTATTTTATACAAAATTTAATCCATGGATTTTCTTAATAGAAGAATACAATGTTTAGCATCAAAATATAGTAACTATTTTTGAAGAGTAATATAGACATATTATCATTTGCTATATAATGTTAAAATATAATTTGTAGAAAAAGAACATTTGCATTGAAAATATATATGTTTTACTTCAAATACACCATTACTCACCTCAAGTGCTTAATGCTTGAAATTCTTCTCTAAATGTTAGAACTTGATCTTCAAGAGCAACTTCCTAACATTCATTCTTCTCTCTTCACTTTGCTTAGGTTTACTTATATTCAAACCCACTCATCTACATGTACTATTTATAGGATGAAGTAAAGAAAGTTAGTTTAGTACTTTACTAATTCTTTCTTCTCCACTAATTCACTAATTTAGTGGGCTAACTTTCATTATCATTTAGATGAAAATAATCATTCCACTTATTAAGTGAAGAAACTTTATTCTCCACTCATCTAAGTGGAGTAAAACTTTCATACTACTTTGTTAAGTGCTGCCACCATTAAGTTGATAAACTTTATTTTTCACTCATCTAAGTAGAGTAAAACTTTCATGATTACTTTGCTAAGTGCTGCCACCATCAAGAGAAGAAGTTTTATTCTCCACTTATCTAAGTGGAGTAAAACTTTCATACTACTTTGTTAAGTGCTGCCACCATTAAATGAATAAACTTTATTTTTCACTCATCTAAGTAGAGTAAAACTTTCATGATTACTTTGCTAAGTGCTGCCACCATCAAGTGGAGAAGCTTTATTCTCCACTCATTTAAGTGAAGTAAAACTTTCATAATTACTTTACTAAGTGCTGCCACCATCAAGTGGAAAAGCTTTATTCTCTGCTCATCTAAGTGGAGTAAAACTTTCACGATTATTTTGCTAAGTGCTGTCACCATTTGCTCCTCTTTAGTTATGTATAAATAGAGAAGTATAAGCATAAAATCAACATATGTATAGAAAAGAATTATAGAGTGAGTGTAACTTAGTAAATGTAAGAATTCTAGAGTGTTATAAAGATAATGTAACACTCCAAAAATACTGAACAATTTCTCATATTACTTACACACAGCCTATCCTGTTGACTCTTTTAAGGCCTGACGTTATGTACTTCTATTTTGTTTGTTTTTTGTTTTTTGTGTTTTTTTTTTTTGGCGCTTTGGGAGGGGATGTAAAGTTAAGGAATTCATTGAAATTTGTAAACATGCATAAAACCTCCAGTAATAGCCCCTTCAGACAATAGCCTTAGGGATGCAGATGGTTTCAATATTCGAGGCTCGAGCAGGAGACTCGAGATTAGTTGACCAAAATGTCAGTGTCACGTAATTTTAATGACATTATTTATATAAATTTTTTAAAAGAATAATATTTTTTTATGATTTGTTGACATGGTACCGCTACAATGGATGGATGGCTAAAACTTGCATAGAAAATATAATAATAAGAAAGGGATAAATTTTAGTTGCTCATGACTGGACTTTCTACTAACTATATATGTTATCTCTTCTTGCCACTTGGTAGCAACTCGGTCTAATTTTTATATATAGTCTACTTTACAAACGATTCGACGGGATTAAAACCAAATCGAGTATTTTTTTTTTTTTTTTTGCCAAATTTAACACAAAACCAAGTTAAGAGGAAACAAAAAAAGGGAAAAACAACAAGGGTTTTGCTATATGAACAAAAAATTTATACAAAATTTTTATAAAAAATGGTATATCTGAATGAGAGTTTTTCCCTTTAAAGCAAAACAAAAAATGCTATTTTGACGAAAAATTTATATAAAATTTGCATCCAAAATGACGTGACAGTTTCAGTTTTATAATAACAAACTATTATGGTGAGTGCTTTATTTTGAAGTGAAAGACTCTCATTAAAACACATCATTTTGTATAGAAATTTTATAAGAATTTTTTGTTTGCATAGAATACCCAAACAAAATACTCACCCTAATGACTTTTAATTACAAAATTGTCATTGTTATATCATTCTTAAGAATTTCAATATAAATTTTCTTTAAGAATAACATTTTCCAAACAAAAAAGAAAATAAAAAAAGGGGAGGGACGTCTCATATTACCCTCTTTGGTCGGACCTAGTCTTCTATATCATATTCAGTGAATTTATTAAGCAAAAAAATTAAAAATTCTACTCCGAGGCGAGGGGTTAGCAAGTGCTATTGATGCCTTTACTTAGGGATGACAATTTAACTTGAAAAATCCAAATTCGTTTCACCCTCCTCCTAATAGGTAATGTTTGGAGTATGAATAAACAGGTTAAGGGGGGATTATGTAAAAGAAATATAACCCAAAACGGGTTTGAAATGGAGTAGGTTTTAGGTCACCCCATTCTAAACCCGTCCCAAATTATATTATCAAATTCCTAAATTCTTCTTTTATATTTTAACTGTACAAAATTTTCTTGATTTATATACTTGTTATTGGAATTTAGCGTGTTTCTTTATCAATTTTATATTGTGTTAGTATTTGAATAATTTACATTATTTTTCTTTTTGAGAGTTGATTTTACTTTGAAATTTTATATAAGTTTAACCATTGCAACTTGAAACTTGATTAACTCAAGTAGAGCAGTGAGGTGAAAAAATTTAACTCAGCACGAATTTTGAGCAGCACATGAGATGGAGTTTTTGCAGAACAAAATTTAGTCTAACGAGTACTGAACCTCTCTGGTTGACATCCCTGGTCTCACCCATGATTGAGGATAGTTGTTCAACTCACCCTCCTTTTTCAGGGTTTAAGCCCTCCAAAGGATAGATTTGACAGAATATCACAGACATAGGTACACAATAATTTAACAGAGAGATAAAACAGTCAAAAACAAATAACAGAAGTCATTGAATATGTCAGAGAATGAATATATTTTCCAATGGTGTGTATGATTGAACAAATATTCTGTGTCTATATCTATCTTTGTACATGCATCTTCTCTAACCTAACAAATATGCCCCCATAACCAACCTTTATGGCCTTTTGACATACTTGAAATCCACTGATGCATCAAAGCATTTCAACCTATCTCTATACTGATTCAACAATTTCAACAACTCAGTGGCCTTCTCCTTCGTTTTCTCACTACAACCCACCTGTAACAGCACTAACATCTTCTGAAAGGCACCCAACTGAAGTGCCTCAACCAGCTTATCACCAGCACCACCTCCATCTTCATTCTTGCAGAGCTTCCAAAGAATGGAGACTGAAAACTCAGTAGCCATATTCGAAACTCGCAATATCTTCTTAACTAAAACCGGCACAGTTAGCGCGTGGAAACGTGCCTTTTCAATCCCTCGGCTGCAACCACAAATACGATCTAAAACACCAAGGGCCTTCTCACACGTGCTTCTTTCGCTTCCAACAAGAATTTCTAACACCAATGATATCAAACCCAATTCCACAAATCTTGACGTGATCTTCTCACTTGTTGTGGATGGTGAGATCATGTAGTAGATGACCATTAGCGAAGCTTTGGTAGCGGCAGGGCAAATTTGTTGCTTGATTATCTTAAACAAGGCTTCATCAACACCTTCAATCTCTGCAAAGGCATTTACGTGCCTCTGATCCAAAGAAAGTAAGTCTTTCAGGACTAAAACCGCGTTTTGGAGTGTAGAAAGATCTTCCCCCTTCAAAAACCATGCCATGCAACGTAAAGCAGAGGCTGAACCTAGCTTGGATTGCCCTTCTGCACCTAGTGGGAACATCCATGCCAACGCCGACAAGGTCTCGCCCAACAAAATTTCGTTCTCTTTGATAGAAACCGATGCGAAGAACTCGAATGAAGCCGATAACACGTAGCCGGCTCCATTCTCGGCGATGCAGCGCTTGTTACGTTCGCTCTCTCTCGCCCATGTCTTGATCTTTTCCACCAATTCCAGGCACTTCTTTTGATCCCCACGTTGAGTTGCCGCCATAATCTTCAGACAAATCTCCGAGACCTCGCGAGAGGTCACCGGAATTCTCGGCGTCGGTATCCTTTCAATGCCGTGAGAACGGTTCTGGACGCACCAGTCTTGGATCATTCTTCTTATTGTATGGTTTGGTATTTGATCGGAAGTTCTCAACGCCTGATTGGTGACCGGGCAAGTTTGGTTGCCGGATTCAATCCACTTCTCGATGCTCTCTCGATCGTATGTGATCCCGGTTGATAACGTGACCGGATCTTTCATCAAATCAAGAGAGATTGGGCATCGAAAATGGCTTGGAATCGTTATCTCCATCTCCAAATTGCCTTCTGAGAGATCAATCTTGCTGGCACGATGGCCGGCTCTTTGTCTTCTCCAAGATAAAATCATGTTACACTGAAAGTTATGTTGTCTATTGCTTAAGGGTGAAGTTGATGGGTATATATATATGGAAATGAATGGGTGTGTTCATGATTTTATGATCATAAAGTTCGACGGGTGAGTCAGGTTGGACAGATTTGAGAGTAGGGAAAGAGAGAATTTGGGATGGAAACGTTCAACGTGATTAGGAATGGAGTGGAAAGGTTTAAAGGTTGTAGTATTTGAATATTGACCGTTGAAGGTTTGAATATGACCGTTGGGCAGCGAACGGTGGTTCAATGAGTATTGAAGTGATTGAGCTGAGTCGGCTAAGGTTTTGACTGGATGACCGAGTCACGGATCAACCTGACGGGTGAGCTGGCAGTTTTTGATCGTGCGGATTTTTGTCATTCGAATTTTGACCATGTATTGGTGGGGCTTCCTCCACCGTTTGTTAAAACCTATCAAGACATCCTTGATTAGGAGGATAACTTTGATCAGAAGATTAAAAAAAATAAAAAATGTCCCGTAATATCGTCAATTTTCTCTTTTTTCACTTTCTACACATAACTGAATAGATTTCAGATAAATTTATTAATATGAGTCTTACAATTTTATTTTCTAGAAGTAAGAAAAAAATTAAAAAATAAAATTACATATAACATTATTTAAAAAAAAATTCAAATGCAGCATTTAAAAGCATTTTTTTTGACAAATTTGCTTTGTTTGCTTTTTAAAAATTGCAAGGAAAAAGAAAAAAGGAAAAAAAAAGGAGAAAAGGAACAATAAAAAATGAAAGACATCTATTTTTTGAAGTTCTTTCTTTCCCATTGGTTTCTAAAAAAATTTGGCTTTTTTGTTTTCATATTTTCTGTTTTTCACAATTTTCTACACAACCACATGAGAAGAAAATGAAATCTCATATAACTTTTTCCCTTTTCTTCCTAATGTTTGCGTATCAAAAGAAAAAAATTTTAGTGGTTATAAAATGTGAAAAAAATAGAGATATTGCCAATACATTTTTATCAAACATTGAGTTTAATTTGGTCCACAACGTTAAATTTATTTAAATTTTTACTTATTGTGTCTAAACACTTTTGCTGTTTTTCCAAATAATGTATTGCATTTTAGTGCCCTGCTTGAGTGAATAAAATTTTGATTGTTAGATAATCAAATTAAACTGTTAAATATTGTGGTACACATATAAGGATGCTCTGCTCTTGTTAGGAAACTAAGGTCTAGAATCATAATAGTTGCAGCTTTGAGCCATATCAGTGGACACATCTTTAAGGTAATATTCACTCCTACTATATTGTTGTAAGGTTCTAGGCGAATCACTTTTAGAATACAACAAAAATACAATCTCTAAAGATTTTCTTTAGAATTTTTCAAAAATGAAAAATGATTTAAGACTAAGAATCTGAAAGACAAAATAAAAAATTCAGAACTGCATTTTTGTATTTTAGAATTAGCTTTTATAAATTGCAATGGGTGCCAAATCTGTCATTTTAGAAATGCGATGCCTTTTAGTTTAATTTGACAGTTATGATTGTGTCAATATTTAAATTCAAAAATTCAAAAAAAAAATAATAATAATAATTAGTCACATACCATGTGGTAAGTGTGTGTGTGTGTGAGAGATGCAAAACATTACATTATCTCCCAAAACATCTCTTTCAAGTTCTTAATCGAGTGTATAAAGCTTTAGAAAGAGAATGAGTGTCGTAAAAAAAACTTGGCATTGAAAGTATGGTTGAGAGACTCTTCACCTAATGATATATCCAAATAAATCATTAGGTGAAGAGGTAAAATAAACAAAGTCAAGAATGCGACAAAAAAGAGACAAATAGTTTTCGGTGTGAAATAGGAAGCAGCAATTTCACAAGAAATGAACATATATTGATAACATAATCTTTTGAAAAAATAATTTTGACGTAGAACAATAATATTATACGTATTAGAAAAAGGTTAATTTCTATATAGCATAATATTAAATCTATGGCATGAAGGAGCACAATTTAAACTAAAATTGCTAATGTAATTTTTTATTGCCCAAGTCTATCTATGTTTGAATGTCAATTTATAAGCTTACTGATGAAATTTTGGTAACTATTAAAAAATATGTAATTTAAGATGGATTGGACCAATTAAATAGATAAGTAATATATGAGTTTGAGTCCTACTATAGCTAGCCAAACTTGATATTACCATAAACTTATAATGAATAATTCAATATGTATCATGAGCTTGATTTGAACTAGAAAGTAATTTAACCGATGGTTTGTCACATTGATTAAATTTTAATGATCATTGCAATGATTTCAATTAAAGAAAAGGCAAAAAAAAAAAAAAAACATTTTAACTTAATTAAATTCCAAAAACAGTTGGAGTAAGAAATTCGATTAAATATTTTATATTCATTCTCAAACTTGACGAATATGCCAGCAAGCTTGTGCTGCTAATGCATATTGATGGTAGTATTATATATGTTTGTATGTCAATTTTCTAAATAGTTTGAATACTATTTTAATCTCTTTTCATGCTTATTAATTCAAATAAAAATAATTACTTTTTACTCCTTTGCGATTTGGCCTAAAAACACGAATTTCTACTGTTAAAAAATAAACATATAATTCCTAAATAATTTGTACTAAAGTGCAACCGTCAATACTCCCGACCAAATTGGTGGCTCATGTTACCATGTATTTCATGCATCGCATTTTAAAAATTTTAAATCGAATGTTGATTTTTCAATAGATTAAATGACATTTATGTCCTTAATTATTTTGCTTTCTGATTTTCTTTTCTTAATTAAAATTTCTGAAAAAATAGCATTTTTCAAATTTAAAGCCCACACGTATCTCACTTTCTCTCCTGCTACCGGCCACCCTCTAGTCCACACCCATCATTGCCGCAAACCACCATTGGCACCTCTTTCACTACCACACGCAACCACAACACCCTCTCTGATTCCATGCACCATTGCCACACCACCGGGGGATCCTATTCACCCCATCCACTGAGATTAATTAGGTTGAAAACTCAAAAGTTTGGTTATTGTTGTAAAAGATTATTTATCTTTTAAAAAAATCAATTTTGTAATAAAAATTAATTACGTTATGAACGTCATGAAGTTATTGAACTTTATGAATATTTTTTAGAAAATAAATTAGATTAATTTCCTAAATAAAAGATGAATTTGTTTGCAAAAAATATTATTGAGTATGCAAAACTAAGTTTAACATAAAGTTATTAACACTGTTGTTACTTCTGTAGAGAGCGAGAGAGCGAGAGAGCGAGAGAGATTATCTGTGAGCACTATTACTGTAAGTGTAGAAAAAGAAAGAAAAGGAAAATTATTTCCTTCATTCCATAAATTTCTAGTTCTAGAGTGAAGATAAAAAAAAAAAAGATCTAAAGAAAAATAAGAAAAAGTTATTTTTCTTCTCACTTTCCATTCATTTTTTTTCCTCTTCCCCTTTTAATAGTTGCCTATTATTTTGTTTGCCCTTCTCTTTAAATTTGTCACCTTTCCTACAAGCTCTTTCTCACTTCTTTTTGTTTTTTTTCTCTTTTCCTTTCACAAGTTCCTTATCTTTAAACTTTATAGATGTATTTTGAATATTTAAATTTATTTCTCCCCTCCTATAAAATAATTTTCATTACATACACAAAATTTTAAAAGAAAATTTGGATTTAAATTGGGATGTAACATATAATGCTTAAAGCCTTAAAGTACAACAAACTAAAAACTTTTCCCCAACTTTCCTTTCTTATTTTCCCTTATAACCAAACAGAATAAAATAGATTTTCTCTTTCTTCCATTTTAAATAAGTTTTGAGTAAATTACACTAACCTCTATTGAGATACCTTACAAAGACAAAAATACCCTTTTAACTTTTTGAAATGACATAGATTCCCTTGTCAAATTTGCCTCCAAGACGGTGTTAACGGCGTATGGCATTTCACTTCATTACTCCTAAGTTGACCGAAGATATTTTGTGCAGAAGTCCTAAAAAAAAAAAAAAAAAATTTTAAAAGATCAAAATGCCGTATCATATTTGATACCTCTCTTCAGTAATGCACCGCGCCTAGTCACCGGATCACCACGTCTCTTCCTCATTCCCTCCAACTGTCGAAAACACACGAATCTCTGTAAACACAGACCTAGGGATGGGTTCTGTAGTTGAGTGGGATGGCCGGTAGATTGGGGTTGCTGTGGGGAAAAGACAAAGTCGAAGCGAGAGGGATAGTGGGTTTGTGCAGTGTGGGAGCCCCCCACTGTCTGGTTTTTGGCCATTCTAGGATCCACTTCTCTGTATGCAAGTTCATATATATATATATATATATATGTATAGGTATATATCCTCCGCTTACATGGTAAAATAAAATAAAAAAAATAGATTTTTTCCTACCATGTTCTCCCACTGGTTATCCAAATCAAATGACCTGCTGACAACATTTAGACTAAATAATGTTCAATACACATTTTTATTTACAAATCAAGCCAATGCTTGTACATTTATTAAAAGTTAATATACAAATTTGCACACACACATATATACATACAAATATATGAATATGTTCTGCAACTCAGATTCATTCTCAAATGGCCATGGTAGGTGCCAGGTGTTGTAGAGATGGCACTGGTGGTGGCTATGGTCGTAGCAAGGCGGTGGTTTCGATGGTTGTGCCGTTGTGCACGGCAGAGAACAATGGGTGGTGATGGAGGATGGTGGTGGACTGTGTTTGTGGTGGTTGTGATGGGTGGTGACCGGTGATTCTCTTTCTCATTCATCATTGCTAGGCAAGGGCGGAGGAGGTAGGATTTTAATTTGTTCTGAACTAACCAAAATTTAATGAATTATTAAAAAATATATATATAGAATATGCATTGCAAAATTTATATGAATCATACAATTTCACACTAATATATAGCACAAGTGTGCACAAAATAATTTTTTTCTTTAAGAAAATAATTTTTTAAAAAAGTTAGATAACAACGTGAAACGTTTCAAATAATTTTTTTAATAGTTAGATAGTAGCTCTACCTCTCTTCTAGAGCACTTTTTAATAGTTAATTAATTAATTTAATTTTTATTGAGTTTAAAAATTAAGATTGAAGTTGATTGTGTTAGATAATTGGGTTAGGTGTTGGGCTGAGCAATAGAAAAAGACAAGCAGGGCAAGGCAATATTAAGGCGGGCTAAATTTAAATATTAAAAGAATTTGTACATAAAAAAACAGGGATTAGACTAGGCTCCCCTCGACTACAGTCCAGGGGAGCCTTCATATTTCCTCTGCCCTTGTTGCTATGTCTCCAGTAGGTCAATTTATTTACAGTAAATATAACAACCCAGTAATACATGGCTTGAAATAAAATCTCTTCCCAACACCCATCTCACAACAATTCACAACATATTTTGAAAACCCATGTCTCTACATACATGCACATGTGTATGCTATAATTATCAATACCGTACCGACCAAAATACCAGTTCAGCTATTGGTACGGTATGTATCGGTACCAGTGTAATACCGAGTATCGATACCAGTGTAATACTGAGTATCGTCTCAAACTTATCATTATAATATTATATACTTATAAAAAAAATATATTTATTTATAAAATATTTTCTTATAAAATTTGATATCACTCCTAACAAATATTATTGAACTTTAAATTATTTTAACATAACATAAACATGTTATTTAACCCAAATATATATTTAAAAATACTAAAAAGACATATTATTGTCTAGTATATGTTCAACGTAAGTTCTAATAGATATGTATCATTAAAATATAATAAAATAAATTACATAAAATGCAGTACGATCCAGTACAACCGGTATTGGTTAGTCTGGGCCCAATTAGAGCCAAGCCCAAAATCAGGAAAGACCAGCCCAGTGAGGTTGGCCCATGGGTGCCGACTTGTCGGACTAGGTCCATGCCGACTAGAGACAAGGACCCAAATGGGTTGACCTATGAATCTTAATTCAAAAGGTATTAGGACTAATGAAATCCATAATACAAATCATATTCCTAAGTAAATTATGACAAATAAAAGATATGTCCAATACATCAAACCTACTCAAGTAATGAAGATTCCTAGAATGAAAGTGACTCCAATTCCCAAAGGAAACATAGCATTTTGAAACCTATAAATACTCTCATGCACTAAAGGTATGAAGTACATTCATTTGAGTTCTAGTTCTCTATATTTTATTCGATTCATTATAATTAAGCTTACTAACTTAATCATCGGAGTGCCTTCAGCCTAAAGAGGGTTGAGACATTCTCATCGTTTTATTCTCTTGCAGATTGTTTGTGCTCGTCGTTTGGTTTGAGTGTTCAACTAGGTCTTCCTAAAATTCCACCTACAATTGGTGCTTTTTGTGGAAAAGTCTACACAACGATGAGTACCAGCTATCTCAGAGGGGGAGTCGATCCCACCAACAGGGAACTAGATGACGGTCATGACGTCCGTAGTCAAGACGACACTCTGTCGCGCCCAGATTTTTCGCACTCGAGGAATACTCACACAAGCGGGAAAAATGATGTACTCTCTCGTTAGAACTCACCCTCCTAGAAGAATGAAGTGCGACTAGGTTTAAATTGAAAATTTGATTTGAATAAAGGGCTTTTTGAAAAAGATTCGGAGTTGCCATTTAACTTGATTAAGGTGAGTTAGGTCACCTAAAAACTAAGAATAATCCGAAGACTACACTTAGGGTTTTTGAAAAAGGTTTTGAAAATATCACCTCGAGAGAGGGTTTTTAAGAAAAATAAGTTGTTTGGCAACCTTTGGAAAACATTTAAGCCCTTTTTAAAAAATAACTCCTTTTGGTCTTTGAAATCAGTGATCCTAGGTTCGGAGGTTGGTTATGTGTAGGGAAGACGCACTAAGCCATCACCCTACCTCGCCCTTTCGGTACCTACATGTCAATCTACCCTAGATTCACCTATGAGAGTCTTCGACTAACTATACTTCAATCCCATTCACTTTAGAAAACAATGCTTGAAAAGAAACTAACATGATGCATGATATGCAAGTACAAAATAAGAGAGAGTTGGAGAATAGATTTGAAAATAAATTTGAAAAGAAATTGATTTGATTTGAAAGAGATTTGAAATTGGATAGATTTGATATTGAAAAGTTTTGAAAATTGAAAGTAGAGATTTGAAAATAAAAATTTGAAATTAGAAATTTGAAAATAGATTGGAGATTTGGAAAGATTTTAGAATTTGAAAATTGGAAAATATGGAGGAATTTGAAATTTGAAAAAGATTGTGGAATTTGAGATTTGAAGAAAGTTGTGACCGCACCTATGAAGGTTGCCTACGTATCCTTTTGGGGGAATCAGGTCAGTCATAGTTCGGACAAGAGTCTGATTGAAAATAGAAGAGTTGATTTGAAAAAAGAGATTGAATTGGAAATTGGATTTGATTTGAAATTGGAAGAGGAGATTGGAATTTGAAATTTTGAAAAAGATTGGACTTTGATTTGAAAAGATAGAACTTGAAAGAAAGATTTAGACTTATTTTGGAGAGACGAAGGTTTAGGAAACCTAGACTTAGGAAAGAGAGGAGACTTTGGAAAGATTCGACTTGACTTGGAAGGTTTAGGAGATTAGGAAAGATTGGATTTTAGGAAATGCTCGAATTAGGAAAGGTCCGATTTATGAAAGTTTCGAATTAGGGAAGTTTCATTTTCGGAAAGTTTTAAAATTGGAAAGTTTGGTTTTAAGAAAGGTTTTGAAATAGGAAAGTATTGAATTTAGAAATGTTTTGAATTAGGAGAAGTTTAGTTTGAGAAAGGTTTAGAATTTAGAAAGTTTCAAGTTAAAAAAGTTTTGAATTTTGGAATGTTTTGAAATAGAGAAGTTTTGAAAGTGGGAAAGTTTAGAAAACAAGGAAGTTTTGAAAATAAGAAAGTTTTGAGTTTAGAAAGCTTTGGAAATATTTAGATTTGAAGCTTTAGGAAAGTTTAGAATTTAGAAAGTTTGGAAATTTAGAAAGATTTGAAAACTTAGTTTTGAAAAGTTAAGATTTGAAAAGAAGGTAGAGTTAGAAAAGGGTTGAATTTTAGAATTTTAGGAAAGATTTTTATGTTCAAGTTTTGGAAACTTAAGATTTAGGAAAGGAGAAGCTTAGGAAGGATTTGAATTAGGAAAGAGTTGGATTAAGAAGGGATTGGATTTGGTTTCTAAAAGAGAAGGTTGGATTTTGTTTCCAAAAACGGAGGACGGAATCTAGTTTCCTAAACGGAGAGATTTGATTTGATTTCCTAAAGGGGAGATAGGATCTGGTAAGGATTTGGAAAGGGAGATTCTAGAACCCCTAGATTTGGAAAATTATAGTTTCGACATAGAAAATGGGTTTTGGAAACGTTATAGTTTGGATGTGAAAACAAGAGGTTTTAGAAACCTAGGTTTGGGGCAAAGTTTGAAAATCATGTTTTTGGAAAGAAAATTAGGGTTTCCTAATTGTGAGTTCTAGGGCTTGACTTGGGCTGTCATAAATGATCTAGGACCAGGTTTTTATACTTAGTTTTTTTTTTTATTTTCCTTCAGTACTTTGCAGTTTGGAGTGGCATCAAATTTGTTGAGTAGCTTCCAATTTCATTGATTTGTGTAAAGATTACATATTTGTTGGAGGAAGCTACATCCTTCTAAGAACAAACTACAGGCAGATACATCCTTTGAAAATAAGAAGGTCCTACTAGTAGAATTTCCTGAGATTATTTGCATTCCAAGGTCGGGATAGTTGTCGTCCTTCTTCGACAGTTTTCAGTAGATATGCCCCCACGCCGACTTGGGAGATAATTCTGTAGGGACCCTCTTAGTTAGGGCCTAGCTTCCCGCCCATTGGATTTTTCGTTGCATATTTTTGGTGATCTGATTCACTACTTAGCTGGGAATTTGAGTAAATCATGATTTCGACAATTTTTTAGATCAATAGCTCGGCACAACCCTGCGAGCATAGCCTCATATTCTGACTCATCGTTTGAAGTAGCGAACTCCAGCTTCATAGCCTGCTCCGATGCCATACTGTATGAGAACTATCCTTAAATTTGCCCCTGGTGTTTAACTGCCGTTTTGTTGCTGATCTCCCTGTTGAAGTAGCACGGTACTGGCCGCATGCTCCAAAACTGCGGGGTAAAGGACGAGCTCTTCATGCTTTTGTTGCTCATGCCGTAAGGAAGAACTGTTTGGCAGTGACTTGGTCCCCTCTTATCTCGTGCACCTCCTCTAGGGAGGAGAACTGAATCAATTGGTGGTAGGAGGATGGGATAGCCTTCATAAGATGCAACCATGTTCGACCCATGATTGCATTATATGGGGATAGTACGTTTACCACCAGGAATTCTATCTACAGAGTAATCCCTCCCGCTGTGATAGGGATAGTTATCTTTCCAAGTGGCCAAACTGGATCGGAGCTAAACCCAATCAATAGTTTGAGTGAGGGCTGGAGGTCAGTATCCTTCAGCTCTAGCTTCTTGAACAGGTCGTAGTACATAACCTCGGAGAAGTTTCCCTGGTCAATAAGTAGCCTCTTCACGTCACAACCTACCATGCGTAGGGTTACGACTAGTGCGTCATTGTGGGGAGTTTAAACTCCTACAAGATCTTCGTCAGTAAAGGTTATGTCTGCAGTATCATTGCCGACTTTAACCTTTTCGGAGGGGGGCCTATCTACATCACCTCCCTCAAATACACACCCTTTTAAATATCGGCCCGGTATTTGTGTCGATCGATAACTTTTAATTTCGCCGATCTATGCAACACATTGATCACCCAGACTGGTTCAACTCTGTCTTCTTTCTGTGCGCAGGGGGGGGGGGCCTCCAGCCTTGGTTGCTCGGCCTCCCGTTTTATTTTTTCTCTATCGATATACTGGTCAAGATGGCCAGCCTTCGGCAAATCTTCAAGGTGATTTTTTAGATGTCGGCAATTTGCCATTTGATGCCCCTCTCCTTGTGATAGAAGCAAAACTTCCTTTGGTCTCGGGTTGTAGGGTCTCCTCTTAACTTTGGGGGTCATTTGAAGAACGGCTTGTCGCGGATTTGGGGCAAAATCTTATAAATGGGGTCTTTGAAGACAGTGTAGTCCCCATTGTTTGCCTTCTTGCTCCGGCCGTTATTGTCTTCTCACCGAAACTTCTTTGCATCCCGCCCATTCTTCTTTTCGCCAATAATGTCGACCTTCTCAAGAGCAAGCTGTGGTACATCCTCTTCCAACCTCGCATATCACTAGATTTTCGACATTAATTCTTGTATTATGAGGTTTGGCTTCTTCATTAAGGACTGTCGTAGGCGGTGCTCTCTAGACAAGCCAATTTTGAACTAAGTTACAGCTAGCTGTTCACTGCACTCATCAATCTCATTGTAGGCTGCCCAGTAGTGTTGCGCATACGTCTGTAATCCCTCTCCATCATTCTTCTTTAAGGTGAGTAGGAAGTCTATTTTCCTAAGCTGCTTGCTATTAGCTATGAAGCGAGCAGTGAACAGTTTGGCAAGTTGTCTCTAGTTTGATACTGATTTGGATGACAACTTGTCGAACCATCGTAGGGCCACTTCTCCTAGACTGGATGGGAATACTCGCCATATCATGGGTTGGTCTCCACTCCAGAGTGCCATCATTTGCTTGTAGTAGCGGACATGACTGATTGGATTGGCCTTTCCGTTGTATGGTGTGAACTTTGGCGGAGCGAACTTTCTCGGAGGTCGGCGGCTTTCAATCTCCTCTGTGAAAGGTGTGGATGCTATCTAATCCAGGGTTTTGCTGACCACGTCTTGAGTAGTACATGCTTTGGGGAGCTGCTCTCTGCTATTAAGTTCCTCATTTAGCCACCTTTCCCATTCCTTCTGTTACTGACTGGTTCTAAGCTGATCCTTGTACTGCCGTGTCCGGCTTCACCTGTGGTGCTGATCATCTCGTCTTTTACTGTTACGGCCGGTGCTGGAGGCATGGTTCCTAACAATGTGCATCGGCGTTGAACTTCTGCTTTTGGGATCTCGACTCTTTCTTTCATTGCAATGGGCCAGTGATCCTTCTCTGGCTCTGTCATCCCTCCTGGATATTACATCCCTCATTGCTCTGACTTGGGAAGTAAGCCTGGCAATTTTGTTGTCACGTCGCCGAAGTTTCCTTTCAGTAGCATGAAGTGAATGGTCACTAGGCACACGTCCACTGGAAAGTGAAGGGCCCAAGTCTCGGTGATAATCTCTATGGAGATTGGGTCCCCTGGCGTAGTATAGATCCCTCCGTAACTCATCTCATGATCCTCAGTGGCTTTTAGTAAGGGATCGGGTCTCCGACCTCCTCGTCCGACCCCTATTGCTTCTTTCCAGGGTGGTTTGGTGGCTAGCCGAGTTGGTATTATTATTGCCGGAGGGAGTTTCGTTCCCTCGTCCGGTGGTATAGACTCATCTTCTCCCTAAGAAGTTGGTACTCATGATTACTTGGACCTTCCCACAGATGGTGCCAATTGTAAGTGGGATTTCTGGGAAGGCTTGACCGATTACTTGGACCACTATCAATGAGTTTTCAACCTACTGTAAAGAGACGAAAGAGTTAGAATGGGTCGACCTTCTTTGGGCCGATCACACTCCGACAGTCAAGTTAGCAATCTTAATCAGGAATGAAGTAAAAATAATAAATGTGTATAGCTTAATTGGATTAATCATACCTTGCTTTTTGAAGCTCTAGTATTTATAGTGTAGCGCTCTCTGTTGAGTCTACTCCGATAATTATGACTTACTGCACAGGTCTATGTCGGCTGATCGGATGTAATTTTACCTTTATCGCCATGCTCGAAGTTAACTGACTGGACGTGAGCATCGTCATTGTGCAGCGCCTCCTTCGTATTGAATGCGGGTCTGTTCTTTATTAAATATTCTGACTCTCCGCATAATTATATTCGTAAGTTGGGCTGAGAGAATTTTAGTTTGGGTTGATAGAATGACCTATGCTTGTGTTGTAATAATTACCCCTAGGCTGCTTAGGCCTAATTTAACAGTACTAATTTTTTTAGACTTGTAAACCGATTTAAACCAACATTTACTTGACCCACGGGTCTTATTTTGTTCTTGGTTCTCCCATCCGGTCACCTGTTGGAGTATTTAAACTGAATGCCACGCGTCTATATAGCAGAGTGAGTGTTAGAAAGGCATTGTTAGAGTGACTGATGCTAGCATTGTCCTGTGATACCATTGCCCACCGGCCCAATCTCTCTCTCTCTCTATATGTAACTGTCAAACTTTGTTTGCGTTCAATTTTACACAATCCATCTTTCATATTGTGGAGCACCCTCGTGCAGAGGAGGATAATAGATATATATACGCATCTACTAATATTGCGAATATAAACCTTTTTTTTTTTATTTTTATCTTTCTTGTTTTAAAAATTGTGGCCTGGTGAAATGGAAAATATTCATCTGTCCTCACAACACTATCTATTCCAGACCTTTTTGCACAGGTGCAGCCTTTTTTATATATTTTTTTACCACTCATAGCATGAAATTTTTATTTTTATTTTTATGATGACGACCCACTTCCGGGTAGAGTCACATTGGACTCACCCAAGTAATATAAATCCCAAATACCTGTAGGGTTAAGTTTGAGATTGAACAACGAAAATCAAACTCAAGATATCGAGTTTACTGTTCATTCTCAGAGTTCAACCCCTTTACCGGTTGATATTATAGACTTCGCTTAATAGTAGCCTTCATATTTTTGTGCATACAATATGTACGTTTTTTTTAAGGCAGAGAATTTTTTTATTTTTTATTTTGGGGGTTGGAGAAAAAATACTGTAGTGAGATGAGAAAATAATTAAGGACTCCAATGTGCACCAAGCAATTTGCCAACATTAGAACAGCCTGTACTTAGGTGTAGCCATATAAGCGCAATGATTATGCAACCATGTCAAGTGTGGTTGAGCGCATTTCCAATCTGCTCTGTCATCATATATAATAGCAGTTTGCAGTTCCATCTAGCATAACTTTTGAGAATTCTCTGATTGCTTTCCCCAACTCCCACTCTTTGAATTCCCTTTCTCAAAAGCCATGAGAAAAAAGAAATAACAAAGAAAGATTCCACGGGACCACGATCCATTGGCAACTTTATTTCCAAAGTGAAGAGATAACAAGCCCTTCGTCAACCTTTAAAAGGATTAGAAGTCTGCAAAACAGAAGCTAAAAGATGAAAGACATACAACCTTTCCTTGAGAAAGCTCTTTCACTGCAGCATTACAAAAGCAAGTGGAAAATTATTCCAAACTACATCACTGAAAGCCTGAACAAATTGGAGACACTAAAAGCTCATATCTATATAGATTACAGCAAGAAAGAAGCAAAAATAGAATGAACATTACAAAATCAACCATAATCACACCACCACCGTAACCCCCCAACTCCTCACCTCCCATCCGCAGACGTCAATGACTCTGCAAATCCATACGGCCGAGTTGGTATGCTGGTCTGAGTGTTGTCCAGGCTCGGGAGGAATGAGGACGAAGAGGAATCCATGTTACTTCTTCCTTCAAAAGCTTGCCACTTCTTAAGTGCTTGTGGCAAAGACATCTCGAGGTCAATACCATACACGTCCTCGGAACTCTGATCAGACGGTTTCCAGAGTTCTGCCAGAGAAGACAGCACATTCACGGCATGACCCATGTCTGGCCTTTGATAGGGCTCCCTCGCGCTGCAGTGCCCTGCCAGTTCAGCAACGGTGCTGATACTGGTGAGTGTTTCTTCAGCGAGGTCAATAGTGGGGTCGATGGCCTTGCGGAATGTGTCCTTGTTAAGATGCATTCTCCGGAACCATGTTACGAGGTGCACGCTCTCCTCAGGCTGGCTCTCGTCGAGTGCTTTTCTTCCCGTGATTAGCTCCATCAAAATTACCCCAAAACTGAAAACATCAACTTTAGTAGTCACTCGCCCTGTCACTGCACATCGCAAAGTTGAAAAAGAGGAGGCTTATATTACAAACCTATAATGCTACTAACAGGAAAACAAATTGCATTCCCCTATTAGGTGATGCAAAATGCCACATTAACAAGGAAGCTGAATGAGAAATTGTTAAATGACAAATTACCAAGCTCTTGTATCTTCAAGCAGTACATATGTATTTGGGTTTGTGAACTTACTCTCGTCCCAAAACTCATACCATCAGAGACCATTAAGAGGTAAATTGTTTGAGAGGGTGCTTATGAGCTATGACTAATATTCATGACTGTTAAAAACTAGGAAAAAATTTGCAATCGTAAAGCTGATGCAACTACTGTCAATTGGGCAGAGTAGCTAACATTGTAAGGGACTTGAATGCCAGGACCCGGTTTGGTGGGAAAGCACAGAATATTTGACAAGGTGACAATAATACTACTATCTGATATTATAACTTCCTCGGTTCCTCCATAATAAACTTTTAGCCTATTCATGGAGGGTGCTTAATTGGAAGATCAAAACGATCAACAGTGCTAAAAAGATTTCTCACTGCTACTATACTAGTTAATGATGAGAAGAAATTAATTCTACTACTTCCAGAAATGGATCCTAAGGTGCAAACTTACTACAAAAGCAATCTTGCTACAAGAAATCAAAACACGAATCTATTAGCTAATTTAATTTCTGCAGCCTCCATTTTCTGGCCTGGTTCACGTGTTTTTTGCGTTAGTGACAAATAGTCATGCACACCATTTAGTTTCTAACACATTTGGTTTACATACTGAAACATAGGAGAGCACTCAAAAGAATCATATATCTAAAGTAAAGTTAGCCAGGATGGTTAGCTGAAGAACAATTACCTGCATATTCTGGCGCTAGATACCCAAAAGTTCCAGCAATTCTGGTTTCAATGGAGCCTTTCCCGTCAGGAGCAAGACGCACAAGACCAAAATCAGAAACCTTAGCCCGCATATCATCCCCAAGAAGAATGTTGGAGGGCTTTAGGTCTCTGTGTATAAAGCTTTGATGGGCCAAACCATGGAGATATTCCACACCCCTTGCCACATCCAAGGCAATTGTTAACCTTCTCGTCCATTCCAACGGTTGCAATCCTTCTTCTGCCCAGTTGAAAAGATGCCTACTGAGAGTCCCCTGAGCCATGTATTCATAAACAAGAAGCTTCTCATTCCCATCCAAACAGTAGCCAAGAAGAGCAACAAGATGCCGGTGTCTAACCTTAGTCAAAACAGCAATCTCAGACTTAAATTCTGCCAGACCTTTTCCGGTAATTACCCCAGACTCCATTCTTTTCACAGCAATTTTTGTTCCATCATGCAATTCCCCTTTGTAGACAGTCCCAAAACCACCTTGTCCCAATATGTTGTCTTCACTGAAATTGTTCGTCACATTTCTCAGGACTTGAATAGAAATTACCATGTTTCCTGCTTCGACCATTTGGATGTCGCTGGTCTCACTGCCAGGAATAGTATGGGTCTCACTAACTGCACCAACGCTAACACTTGATCCTGCAACTGTGATCTTCACACTCTCATTATCAGATCCTGAATGGCGAGGATGGACTATCATTGCATTTGGGCTCTGTACTCTGCTAAACCGCTTTTGTTTGCTTTTGTACAGACAGAAAGCAGCCAAACCAATCAAGAAAATCATAAAGATTATGGAGAACACCAGGAGTCCAATCAAATTCCTCGATTTCTTACCACTTTTGGAACTGCCATTATTTTCAGAACCAGCATTTGTTGATGAACCAGATCCCCCAGAAGATGGGCCTGAAGATGCAGAATCACTTTTCTCCTTCCCAATATCCGGGTTACCATTTGTGTTCACTATCAAATTACTCTTGAAGGCTGGTACTTTTCCGTAAAGCTTGTTATTTGCCACATCAAGTTCGGTAAGTGCAGGCAGAGTTGTGAGCTCCTCAGGAATCGTACCAGTAAGATTGTTATCAGCAAGAACCAGTCTTTGCAGTGATTTAAGTGAAGCGACTTCAGGAGAAATGGTACCTGTAAGACCCACCTTCTGAAAATTAACAATGGTAATGTTTCCACTGTTGCAAGTAATCCCAAACCAACCAGCGCAGGGATCATTTCCCTTCCAATTCTCAGCAAACTTTGTTGGATAACCCATGGATTTCACAATCAAAAGCAATGTATTCACTTTTGGATCACAATCATCAGGTTCTGGCAAACAGAAGCTGTTTGTATCCTTAGTCATATCCACAGCAACTGAATCACTGAACTTGGGCGTTGGTCCTTGAAGCAAATTATTGGTCAAATTGACAACTTTTAGTGATCCAAGATTCACCAAAGACAATGGAACAGGACCCGTAAATGAATTATCTCTAAGACTCAAGCTTTCCAAGTCCTTCAACATCGAAAAATCAGGCAATGGACCAGAAAATGCATTGGAATGCAACCAAACCTCCTTCAAGAATGTCATGTTCCGTATAACATCAATTACTCCACCAAGTTTACCATTACTCTGCCCGTTAACCCACAAGGACTCAATTTGAGACCCAGAAAAGCTTGCGGGCAATTCGCCTTCAAAGCCATTGAAAGCTAAATGCAAATTAATCAACCCTGGAAACTCATTAGGGCCGAAAAAGACTGGTATTTTTCCGGTGATATTCGCAGAATTAGCTGAGAAATTCTGGAGGGTTGAGGCATTTCGGAGGCTTTCGGGGATTTCCCAACCCGAAAATGGATTGTTATCAATCTCAACAGATTGTAGTGATGACATACCAGTGAAAAAATCTATAGGAATTGAACCAAACTGGTTATTGCTAAGCATTAACACTTGTAATGAGCTCAACCCATTCAAGCTTGGTAGTGAACCTGAAATGTTGTTCCACTGAAGCTCTAAGCGCTGTAGTTCAGTGAGGTTTGAGAGGTTTGAAGGAAGTGTACCTTGGAGGTTTTGGTGCCCGATTTGGATCCGAATGATCCGTTTGTCGTCCGAGCAGGCCACATGGTTCCACTTGCACGGATCTGGGTCCGACCACCCGAGTTGTTCAGGTGGGTTTAAGCTCTTCTTGAGAGCTAACATGACCGCAGCATCATCTGGGTTGGTCTGAGACACTCCATGTGTGAAGATTGAAGACAACCCAACAAGAAAGAAAGCTAAAAGCTTGAACCCAAGATGGATTTTCATCTTAGGAAGCTAGCTAGAGAGAGAAAAGGAGGAAGAGTCTCAGAGAGAGAGTGGGTGGTTCTCAGGGGCTGTTACAGAAATGTCGTCAAGGGTTCATTAGGAGCATTGGATGCTGAAGATAGAAGCATAGAAGAACATGCAGAGGAGAGAGAGAGAGAGAGAGAGAGAGATTATAAGTATTGATGAGAGAGTGCAGTAGGGAGTAGGGTTTGAGTAATGCACATGATTTTGGGGGACCGCAGATCTGGAAAGCTTAACATGGCTGTCAATGGAAGTGTTAAAAGCTGGACATGAAGCGGCTGATTCTTCATTCTCCAATAAAAAATAAAAAATAAAAAATAAAAGAGTTTTGGCTTTGATTATTTGGTTGAATAACAACTACCATGTCAATGGCCAACTTGGCAATGGTGTTTTTCATTTTGGCTGCAAGTCTGTCTGGGCATGTGTGTCCCCAGCTTCTACACCCAATCCTCTGCTGTTGTGCGCCACAAAATTGTGAGGTGGCACATCTCAAGTGGTTGTAGTGGTGGCTCCAGAGGGTCCTTTCTGGGAAATTGCAGCATAGTATTCTAATGCCACGAGGTGTGTAGCCTATGGTTTATCCGTTGGCTATATCCCATAAATAACAAGGAAAAGTACCCTACGCTTATCCATTGGCTACCCGTTAACTAACAACTCTTTGACCTGCTACGTACCTATAACAAAATTGGAGACCTTCGATTGATTCCATCACATTAGGATCAAAATAGACCAAAGTTAATAATGAGTAAACTTTAATTCCTTTTAACAAAATTTACTAAGTAATCAAATATCATTTCAGTTGGGCAGAGGGTTAGTTACATGGTAACTGACGTACCTACTTATAATTAAAATTATGAATTCAATTCATCCTTTTTTTCATAAAGTTTTAACTCTTTAATAATATATATATATATATATATATTTAGGTTGGGTTTTGGTGAATGCATTTAAAATCAATAGATTTACGGTTCAAATTCAAAGGATGATGAATTATATATCGAAGTTGTACTAAAGAATTTGAGGAAAAAGATAAAAGTATATGTCTAAGTGTTATATCGAATTATATTACTTATATCTGTGGAAGCCTTAGTTACAAGTAACAATTTTAATCTAGTTATTTTAAATTCAAAATATTCAACTGTTAAACTCATGACACTTTAGGAGTTAGAACTCTCTCTTAAGAAATCCAGATGTTTCATTTCTTTTTTTCGTATTAATAGATGTCTAGCAAATGTATTTTACGTCTCAAATGTGAACATATATATATATATATATATGTAGGTATGTGTGTGTCTGTGTAACATGGTAAATGTTTACCAAAAAAATAAAAGAAAATCCCAGATTCCAATATGGTCAATAGGAAAGATGCTTACACATGCAGTCTCATATGGGAAGTGAGCTTTGGGTTATTGACAATGCTATTTTATTTAAATTCAAACGAACTGGAGTCGAAGTAGTTATGGTCAAGAATGGAAGGGTGATAGGTGGACTTGTTCCGCATGCATAGATGCTTATTTTGAAGCATTTTACATACGAATATATATATATATATATGTATATATAAATATAAATATGATGACATGCAAACATACATATAAATTACAAAATAGAGATGTATTGGCTAGCTTGTTGACAACTAATTACTAGCTAAGTTTGGTAATTGCAAAACTTACTTAAGGCATATATTATGTTTTGATATTAATAGTGATTTAGATCGAATAAGCTTGCACGATCTTTGGGTGACTGTCGAACACATTCCAGAATAATAAAATTTAATTATCTAATTAATGATTTTCCTTTTCATTTTTGTATATTAGTCGTGCATTTGTATATGGTTAAACACATCATTTAGATATGAAGAAGACAGATCTAAGTTCTACTTACTCTGGAGCGAATTTCATACCTTTTCTTCACCACCAGACAACTATTTTCTGTATGCATTTTAGTAATCATTTGCAGCTCCTATGTGGAGCACGAAGTTCATGCCTTCAGTATAATTATCACACTATTTCTTAAAGGAAAATTGTATATCACAGAATTTTGTAAAGCAAACTCTTATCATAATGAAGTAACAATTTTTATGTTATGAGCCAAGATAGTGTGAGTATTTTGGTTTGAAATTAAAATGATGCAAACAGCCATATCATTTTGTATATAAATTTTGTCAAAAAATTTATTTGTATATATAGCATTCCTTAAATTTTGTTGAACCCATATGAAGGGGCGGAACTAATTAAGATTTTGTCTTGAAAGATGTCAAAACTTGAAATTCAAATTTTCACTTATTATATTTTTAAAATTTCTTTACACATAGTTTTATGTTCAAGCATAATAAATATACTGAGATGCAAAATTAAATTTCTAAACAAAAATAAAATCAGCTTCTATTTCGCGTCAATAAAATATGATGACAAAATAATTTCTTGTAAGTAATTGGAATGCGTAAAAAAAAAGTGCCATAAAATGGGGCGCACCCCATACCACCAACAAATAAAAGACCTTTTTATATTTATAAACATTTAATCAAAAAATAAAAAATAAATTTAATTACTTCTTCATATATTAATCCTTTATAAAAGTGGAACTCAACATTCTATCAAATAATCATTTCATGCATGTTTGATGAGTAAGTCCCACTTGTTAAATAAACTCAACACTATTAAGCAAAAGTTCACAAATTGTTAATTTTATTGAGTTAAGATGTACAAAGACAAAATTAGTAGACTCATGCTCCAATATTATACAAAGATATTGATACTTTATTGGATTAGGGCCTTAAGTTTTAAATTGGGAGGGGTGCCAATAGAATATATTGTTAGAATATTACATATTTAAACTACATAAAGAACTATTATACGAAACATGAAGGGTGTCCTGACACCCCCACAGCTCTATGTAGCTCTGCTCCTGCTCATATGAAATTTGCATGTTATAAATTTTGCTAAACTCGTATGTTACATTCATGTTAATGAACATTTAAGAAGTTCCATTATTGAAGTCGGAAAGATTTGCCGTGGACAATTATGAAGAACAAAATTTATGCCTTCAAGAAGGTGTTTATGAAGTACAAATTATCCTATAGCCCCATGGACACATATATTCGATCTATAAATATAACAGACATATTAGCATAGTTATCAGAATATGATCGGATTGGCCGGTTCAATTGGTTGAACCAAAACTAAATCATGAACCGATATAGTTTAATTTATTTATCAAAATACATGTAAACTGGGTTGAACCGACCAATTTTTTAGAAAATTGGTGAACTAACAGGCTGGTTCAACCGAAAAAATCGTTGACCAATTTTGACTTTTTACCCTTTTTAAAAAATTTGAACTTGGGAGCTTAGGGTAAAATTAAACAACACTTACCACAGCTCTACTTAATTTCTTGTATTTTAATTTATAATATAAATTATATTTACGGTAAAATATATATATAAATTAATAAAATATATTTAATTTATAATACCGGTTGAACCAATTAAACCAATAAACTGTGAACCAATAGTCTCACCAGTTTGATGATCGATTTAGTTCTAATAACTATGCATATTAGATAATAAATCTACACTTATCTAATATGTTTTCTTTTGATGGTGGAGGACATGTTTCGCCTATGGTATAGTAGTTCGTTTATGAAGTACAAAATGTGGTTCGAAGAGAGAGAATACAATCTTGACAAACTTGGTTTGCGCCGAAGGCCTATTTGTTAAATAGTATTGACTTTTAGCACTATACAACTATTTGTGAAGATTTCACCGCACCTATGTGGAAATCGAAACTTTAGCCTCACTACATGCTTTGGACAATGTAAGTTTAACCTTACCAAAAAGTTATGAAGACTTAAACTCACAGAACCAACCACTGGACCGTGACTTTTTTTTCCTAGGTACATGAATTTTTTTATTTTTTTATTTTTGGAGAGAGTGATAAAGTTGAATCTTAGAGAAGGCGAGTGAAAATATTTTTGCTCAATAAAATTGGATGGAGGGGCAACCAATGCATGCTAATCCTTCCTAGGTATGATTAAAGCAATCCTACCGACTATGAGCTTGACAGAAGAGAAGAGGCCTAAACAGGCCCTGAGAAGGTAGAGGGGTCCGCAGGTGCTCACCCAACTCGAGCTTGAGGATGCAATTATGAATTACCTTTTGATAACGTGCTAAGCACAGGCCTGGGCACAGGCTAGCTTGTTGAATGAATTACCTATTTTGGTTGGGCCTCAGGTTGGGCATCTGGTGTATTTCAGATTCAACTTCTGATTTTTGTGATCTATTCCTTCTACGTGCAATTTGTGGTGAACTACAGGCCCAAGCTCCATTGGAGTACAGTTACTGTTTTAAGCTGACTTTGGTGGTCATTAACCAATGAGGCCTACATTTATCTGACCATTAATTCCTGCAACTTTCTAATACTACTATTTGTCCTCTGACTTGTTGGGATTAATAATACTACATGTGTGATTAATAGTGTGTTGCGTCGTAATGGATTCGGCCATTCAATTAGCAGATATTAAGGGCCCCAACTGGAAAAATATGACCAGTGAAATTCACTTCATTTACGACAAGTTGAATTTGACGACTTCTTTTTTAGACAAGGAATTACCTAATCTCCATTTAATAAATTCAAAATCTCTTATGTTCAGACTTCTTTTAACTCTTTCACATAGTTACATCGTTTGAAGTAGTTAATTACTCATAATAATAATAATAATAATAATGAAGGGTTTGAAGTAGTTTATTCAAAATGTAGTGATTAATTCATGAAAATAAGACGATTCATACAATCAAGTGGGCCGTATTAGTGTTGTTCAATCAGCAGTCCACCAATAGCCGCATGCAATCTCTTTTGGGTTCACTGTGGCTTGGGGCCATGAATATATATATATATATATATAAAATATAAAGTCAAATAAAGTGGGAAGATATGGGTGTGATGCATAAATGATGCGATGAATGTCATTTCTTGAATGCGGAAACATTACCTGCAATTAAGTCAATTTTTTCGTATGTTCCAAGAGAAATTATTCAATGCTCAGATACTGGTGTGATGCATAAATGATGCGATGATTGTCATTTCTTGAAAGTGGCAACATTACCTGCAATTAAGCCAATTTTTTCGTACGTTCATGATGTGAGCATTGAATAATTTTCATGTTCCAAAGGTCCATACTCCATAGAAGGGGGACCTATGGCGTCTCTAAAATAATTGGAATGTCCGTTTTTGGTTGACTTAGAGCTCATTATGTTTTGGGTAGGATTTAGGCTATAATTTGGATGGCTGAAATTGTGAGGTGGAATGGTTATGCCAAGTCTACCTCATTCCGTCATTTAGGTGCGTAAAGACATGAAATGTAATTTTCAATTATCTTCTTAAGGTGGAATGAGATTAATATCAAATGGGACACTCGTTCACACATCCCTTTATGGAATCTGATGTTCTTGGAGGAATGAAACTATCTAAGAGTAAATAAAACAAATGAGCCCACAGTATTTAAATTTTTATTTTTTGTTTTTTTATCATCTTCTCTCGGAGTATTTAAAATTTTTTTATCGTCTTCCCTTGGAGAGTTTGTAACAAACAAAAGGCTCAGATTGCATTGCCAAGAAAATCATATTACTAACGACGGAGTTCCAAAATCATATTACCAGCGATGAAACTAGGGGTGGGCCAATGATGGCCTAACCCCCTATTTTCAAAAACCCTATTTAGTTCAACTCTCTTTCAAAGACCAATTTACCAAAAAAATCCTTATCTTCAGTGCTACCTACGCTATTGGCCTCCTCAAGGATAAAATCATAACTTTGTTACTGCATATTACTAATGCTGGCGCTTCTGGTAATGATATACATACATTTCTTTTTTATTCTTATCATTCAAACATAGCCTTATGTATTTTCACATAACAAGAAGAGTTGAAGGTCCATGAGTATTTGAAATAACAAGAAGAAGACAGTTTACTGTATTTAAAGTAACAACAAAACTTGAGCGCATCAAAATTAACAAGTAAATTTATGGCAATGATAATTAGAGTGTAATGGTGTTTTTTCTACCAAACTTTCAAATCAGAAAGCGATTGGTTTGGTGGTTAAGAATTCGGTTTTCCTCTATTAATGTTTGTGTTTGAGTCTCCATAATATTTAGGTAAGACTAAACCTAATTTTCAGCACTTAGATAAGCAGTGATGGACTTGGGATTTTACGAGGAGGGCAAGGTGAACAATTTTTTTGTTCAAAGGTGGGTAAAGTAAAATTATTTATATTTTAGGGGCTATTACCCTATATATTTTTAAATATACAAAAATCTATGGGAGTTTAAGGAAAATTTAAAACTTTTGGAGGGCCGTGGCCCTGCTCACCCCCTCTCTTCATCCGCTATTAAATCTAAATTTCGACTCCAATATTAGTGTGGTGACGTTTTTCACAAATGATTGTATGATACTGAACAAAAATACTTTATAACATATATGTGAAGTAATTGTCTCTGATTCTCCATATCTTTTTTATAAACACATAAAAACAAAAAAGAAGGAAAAAAGCCCCCACCACTGGGCCACTAGTTTGGCCAAACCATCTCCCGGCTTCTCCACTAGGCCACTAATTATCCCCCACCCTGTCCTCCAAGGTCCTTTGTGATGATGATGATGGCAAGCAGCAGAGAGAAAAAAGGAACTTTGATTTTGCAGCGCTTTGGGTAAGTCTTTGTCGGCTGCCTTGTTTATAAGGAGATTGATCAACTTGGCCGCAGCCCGTGGAACTGCCTATTTGGTGAAGAAAGTTCAAATTCAACTGGCCTCATTCTCTTTCCTTTTTGTTTTGTAAAAAAAAAAAAAAAAAAAAAAAAAACTTGGCCTCAGCCAACAAATCAAGATTATGTTGACAATCGTTTTCAAAATTTTTATTTTATTTTTATTTTTTAATTTAAAAATAAAAACAATCAAAATTATAAAAACGCCGTTGTTTTTAAAAAATAGGGCGTTTTCATAAAAAAAAAAAATTTAAAACAAAATTTGAAACTAATTTACTAAATATGATCTCATTGATTTTCAAAAAACAAACCCACTAGACTGGAACTTGGGCTATTGCATTGATGAGAGAAATGAAGAAACATCAAAGAATGCTTTTCTATGAAAGTGAGCGAAAACGCAAAATGATGACAGCAATTTTTGTGACTTGTTACATTACTCAAATTAGTATCCTTATACTTATTTTTACTTTCTAAGGGAAAACTTAATTTTTTTCCTTCTGGTTTAGACGTGTATCAGTTTTGTCCTCTTACTTTGGAGATACCTTAATAATTCATTTTTGATCCACTTCTTCATAAATATAACAAACATGCTTCTGAAAATAGCATTTTAACAACCAGTCTTCATTCTCTTCTATTTTGTTCCACATAAATAGGAGTTAGAAGATGAATTTTTATGATTTTATGCTTTATTTATTTTTAGTTATCTATATATAAAATAGAAATTATTTTATTCTTTATAGTTTATTTTAGTGTATTCAAGTATTTACATTTCATTGGTAAGTTATAATCTGTTCTTATTTTTATTTTTGACTTGAATAATAGAGCTAATAATTAAGTTGTTATAGAATAGTAAAAACACTATTCTAGATCATAATACAATTTTTACTACAAAAAATTTATAATTTAGTGTTAACTTTGAGAAAATTAAACAAATTAAATAAAAATAATAATTACCACTAATATGTGGAATACCAAAAAATTGACATTAAGTGGCTTGACTATCATTTAGGTTGGTAAAATACGTTAGCGGGTATTGTAGGAAAGTGACTACAAAGTGTCATTGAAAATAGGGCAAAAGTGATAAAGGAAATATTTGTGAAATGATAAGGGAAAAAGTGGATGTTTTTCACATTAACTAATAACCCAAAAATATAATATTTTAATTCAACACCTCTCCTGCCTTTCCAAAAATAGGATAAAAATGAAAAAAAAGACTAACTTCAAATTTCCTTTTATGGGAACTAGTAAGAGCTAGTCTGAGGAGAATTTAGATCCACCATTCGCTCACCGACGAATCACAGGGCCACCAAAGGGGTAAAACTTGTAAGTATTTCCTTCCCTCTCCTCCTGAAGAAGGTTGGAATATACATTTCATTGACTACGAAATTAAGTTTAAAGTTTTGGGATTTACGCCTTTTCAATAGTACTATATTGCCTATATTGTAAGTATAAAGAATCGCTTATGATGTTCATAGAAAGTAAGGTCTATTTGAAATTGAGAGGCGACAATTTTGCAAAAAAGTGTAGCTATAAAAATAGAAAAAATAATTACGAAATTTGTATACAAAATGATGTGGCTGAATTAAGAATGTATAATTTTAAAATAAAGTATAGATCAAAATTATTATTATTTTTTAAAAATGCTTTTAGTAGAGGATTCTATATGAAAATGCTATAAGATTTGGGCCGAAAAAGAAGAAGAAATCTTCCATTGGTTTTAAGAATTACAAATAACCCCTTATCAGAATTAGTAGGCAATGGAGTCTAACAAAGGATATAAAATTATTCTATTACCTGTTGTAAATATATGCATTAGTGGATGAGCACCCTGATGACCAATATATTTAGTCTTTCACCTTTTGATGGTCCTGTAGACATTACCCATATTAACGTTTTTAATTTTCTTGGTGATTCTAATAGAAAATTTTATATTTTAATTGGTAATGGGTTTGTTTACATCAATTAACCTTATTTACTTGTCTTCTTATTTTTTTCATCATTTCTATAATAATTTTTTTATTGTGCACCTTTTTGTTTTCTTATGTATAATATCATTCAAAATTTTAATATTTTGCATATAGTGAGTATGGATCGTCCTAATGCATTAATTGATTCCAAGATGAATGCTGATAATATATGGTTGACAGACAGTATAACAACACATACAATTCTCCATGATAAGAAATATATCTTATCTTTAACAGTAGCTTAATCTAATGTCAATATAACATTAGGCATTATAAAATTGATTGAAGGCTCCGAAAGAGCTCAAATCATGTTACTGAAAGGAATAAAACTTTATATTAATGATACCTTATATTCTACCAGATCTAAAAAAAAATCTACTCAGTTTTAAAGATATTCGCCGAATGGATATCATATGAAGACTATAAATGAATGTAATAGAGAATATCTTTACATTAATTATGTGATTTTAGGCCAGAAGCTTATCTTAGAAAGCTTTTGCTTTCTATTCTGAGTTATATTATACGGCCATATGCATTATAGAATCACTTGTTATGATGTACCATAAGTACTTTAATAAAAATATTTTTATATGTTGGTGTGATCGTTTTGATCATCTAGGATCAATAATGATGCATCGAATAATTGAAAATTCACATAGATATTTGCTCAAGAACTAGAGATTCTTTTATTAAATGATTATTTTTGTATTGCTTGTTCACAAGGTAATCTGGTGGTTAAACAATCACCTTAAAAGATTGTTGTTGAATCTCCAAGTTTTTATACAACAGATTTAAGGGGATATATATGGACCAATTCAACCTTAATGTGGATAATTTCATTATTTTATAGTATCGATAAATGTAGCTACACGATAGTCACATGTTTATTTTTACTTTATACTAAAAATATTACATTTGCTAAACTATTTGACCAAACATTCGATTACGGGCAAAGTTTTCAAACTTTCCAATTAAGTTAATTAGACTAGACAATACTGTTGAGTTTACTTCCCAAACTTTTGATGACTATTATATATCTATAGGGATTGATGTTGAACATCATGTTGTACACAATCACATACAAAATAGTTTGGTTGAACCTTTTTATCAAATGTCTTCACTTAATTGCTTGACTCTTACATATAAGAACCAAATTATGTATTTTTTGCTTGGGGGCATGTCATATTGCATGTTGCATCATTAGTTCGTGTCCGCTTAATTGCTTACTATCAATATTTACCATTACAATTTGTTTTTTGTTAACAATCAAATATTTCATATTTAAAAGTTTTTGGTTGTGCTGTACAAGTTCAAATTTCACTCCCGTAGCTATTAAGATAGGTCCCTAACATCAACTTTGAATTTACGTCGGTTTTGATTCTCTATTTATTATTAGATATCTCAAACCTTTAATAGGTGATATATTTAAAGCACGTTTTGCAGATTGTCATTTTGATGAGTTTACTGTTCCACCATTGGGGGACATAAGATGTAAATAGAAAAGAAGTGTGAGATCAGTAGGATTGCTAAAACATTATCGCATTTTTATCTTTGTACAGGTCAATGTGAACTAGAAGTTTAAAGGATTATTTCATTGTAAAGTGTTACAAATCAATTGCCAGAGGTATTTACCGATACAAACAAAGTTACGAAATCACATATACCTGCTACAAATATTTCATTTATAATTGATGTCCATGTAAGACAATCTGTCAATATACCAGCTAATGAATCTCAAACATGCATAAAGCATGAGAGACTTATTGGTGCAAAAAAATGTGATTCCTAAAAAGAGAATGACACAAGGCAAAACAAATAAGGAAGTTAACACTCTTGAAGATACTATAGCGATATTAGTAAGAGTTGGTACTCTTGAAGGGACTACTTCTGTAAAACAAACAATGAGACAACTGAACTAATAACCCCTGAAGTGGTAAATATACTTGAAAATGATGAGATCTTGATAAATTATTTATATATTGGATAAGATGGGATATAAATCAAATTGTTGTTGACAATATATTATCCTTTTTTGTTGCTTTTGACATTTTAAATACTGATAAGCTTAAACCCAAATCTATCGAAGAATGTTGACATAGAGATAATTGGCCAAAGTGAAAAGAAGCAATTAAGGTAGAATTGAGCTCATCGACAAAGCATAAAGCTTTTGGATCTGTAGTTCAAACACTTAAAGATGTTCAACCAGTGTAATACAAATGGGTATTTGTGCGAAAATGAAATGAGAAGAATGAAATTGTGCGATATAAAGTACGACTTATAGCACAAACTTTCTTGCAGTGACCGAGTATTGATTACGAGGAGACATACTTTTTCGTAATGGATGCAATTACATTTTGGATTTTAATTAATTTGGCAGTCATAGAAAGACTGGATATGCCTCTAATGAATGTTGTTATAGCATATTTATAAGTGTCATTAGATAATGACATATATATGAAGATCTCTAAAGAATTTAAAATGCTTGGAGCATATAACTCATAACCTTGAAGTTTGTATTCTCTCGAACTTCAACGATTATTGTATGGGTTAAAACAATTTGGACACGTGTGGTATAATCGACTCAGTGAATATCTATTGAAAAAAGGATATGTGAATGATCCAATTTGTCCATGTGTTTTCATTAGAAAATCAGACTCTATTTTTATTATTATTGCTATATATGTTGACGATTTGAATCTTGTTGGAACTCTAAAAGAGTTTATTAAGGTTGCAAGTTATTTAAAGAAAGAGTTTGAGATGAAAGATCTTGGGCAAATGAAATTTTGCCTTTGCCAATTGAGCACTTGTCAAGTGGAATCCTCATATAAAACTCATCCATTGAGTTGTCCAATGGTTGCTTGGTTACTAAACGTACAGAAAGATAATTTTCGTCTTCAATAAGAGAATGACGAACTCCTTGGTTCTGAAGCGCCAGTTTCTAGTGCAATACGTGCTCTTATGTATCTTGCAAATTACACAAGACCTGACATAGCAGTTTTTGTTAACTAATTGGCAAGATATAGTTCTGCACCAACCCAAAGACATTAGAAATGAATCAAACATATATTCCGTTATCTTCAAGAAAAACTGATATGGGTTTATTCTATGTAAATGGGTCAAAGCCGCAGTTAATTGAATATAGAGATGTTGGTTATCTATCTAATCCACATAAAACTCGATTACAAAAGTGATATCTATTTATAAAATTTTGACACCGCTATGTCAAGGAGATTTGTGGAACATACAATGACTGTAATTTTGTCAAATCATTATGAAATAAAATATATGAAGCAAGTATAGAATACATTTGGTTGATATTTTTGGTCCAAAATATTCAACAAAAGTGTGCATTAAGCTAAGCCCAAAGATATTACAATAGTGTTATATGAAGGCAATGTCGCGTGTATTGCACAAATCAAAGGAAGCTACATTAAAGGTGATAGAAATAAACATATTTCACCAAAATTCTTCTACACATGTGAGCTCCAAAAGAAAGGTGAAATTGATGTTCAACAGATACGTTCTAGTGCAATTTGGCTAATTTATTTATCAAAACTTTGCCAACTACAACACTCAGAGAAACTAGTGCACAACATTAGAATGTCTCGTCTCAAGAAATTTCATGTAGAATAATTGCAACAAACCAATTCTTGTTGGGTTTGCTCATGAGGGAGAGATGTTATGGGGTATGCGTACTGTACTCTCTTTCCTTCATCAAGTTTTTACCCTACTGGGTTTTCTTGGCAATATTTTAACGAGGCAATCTTAACACACCCAGTTCCATCATACTCTACACAAGAATCTTGTAGTCTTTTTTCTTCGCCAAGAATTGAGTTTTTTCTAGCAAGGTTTTAATGAGACACATTCTTTGTGAGATAGTCATCCAAGGAGAAGTGTAGTAAATACATGCATTAGTGGTAGGGTTCAAAAAATTATCCGACATGACCAGCTCGACTTAACCCAACCCAATTTGTGTGATTTCACCTGTTAGTTTTGGATGGATAACGGGTGAATTTTGACCAATCCAGATATATTCGGTTAGGGTGGTGGACCTTTGTTACTCTAATCCAACTTGACCAATCCAACCCAACCCGATTACCCTATGTGTCGGGTGTGGTTCCAAAATTCTTTAACCCGATCTGATCGGGTTGGGTGATGAGTGACTCCCCTACCCAACTCAACCCAACCTAATCTAACCCGTAAATACCCCTAATTAGTGGATGACTACCATGATCACTAATTTATTACATCTTCCACTTTTTGGTATATATGGAGGCTTTGAGAGATGAAATTGTAATGATAAGAAAATAAATAAGATGAAGTTTTGGATGATTTGGAAGATTAATTTTTAAGAGTTCCAGAAGAACTAATTTCTCTTTATCTTATATTTATCAATCTTTAGACCTTGTTAAATATTTCTTTAGTTTTATAACATTACCCTTTATTTTTTTGTACTTAATTGTTAGTCAATATTTAACCAAAATAAAAATAATAATTTGAGCCATTACTCTCTCTCTAAAACAAAGAAAAACAATAACCCTCTCTCCTTTTTTTTTTTTTTTCTTTATCCAGCTCCACCACCATCCCCAAGTCTCTACAATACCCGACTACTATAGTGATTTGGGGCCCTGCTTGCCATAAAAACAAGTCTTATTAATGAGGTAAGGCACGTAAGGGCTCAATTTCAAGGATAAAATTGTTAATGCATTAAATTAATATGCTTATATCATGTTAGTGGTCAAAGACGTTTGACTAATAGAAGGAAAATTTTGTTACTAAGTTTCAGGTAAAAAGGAAGAATTTGTAATTTTCAGAAGCTAAAAGTAACTTTGTGCATTTGAGCCAAAAGTAAAGAGAGATTGGTATAATTTGTCCTAAGATTTGATATTCTTATCTATATCAACCAACGTAAAATGCCCTAGCAATTACCGGTTCAAGCCGGCTGGATCAGTGCAATTTGCCCTAATGATTTTTTTTTTTGCCAATTGATAATAGATAATTACATCATGAGAAATACATTATATTAAACATTTAATTATGTGAGAAAAATTTAATAATTACAACAAATCTAACAATTACAAATACCTATAATATAGTCCACTACGAAGGAGAGTCGAACTCAAAACCTCAACGAGCTACTCTAGCAGTTAACTTGATGCCACTAAACCACTATTGACATGGATAGTGATCAAATCATCATTAACTTTTGTCTCAATTGCAAGTTAACTAAAGTATTGCTTTTTTGACCCAAAAAAGAGCACTTACCTCAAACGAACCTTTTGTATGTCGTGATTTAATTAGTTTAGTTTACAATTTTATTATGATGTTATTTCATGTTCTTTATTTAGTTTATGTGTATGAAGAAATTTTATGCTACAATATAGGTTCATTGGGTAGGGCTTATTTTTATTTTTTTTCTAAGGTTTTTTTTTTTTTTTTGCTTATAAATAAAAAAGTTAAAATTTTCAGGTTTTTTGCTTTTTATTTTTTTTGCTTTTATGCTAGTCATACCTTATAAAAAAGAAAAAGCTAAAATAAAGTTATACCAAATGGGCCCGCCCATAGTGTGATACCCATTGTAAAGACCAAAATTTTTGCTTTTCCTAACTAAGATGATCCTTAGGCCTTGATTTGTCCTCCATGAAATGTAAATTCTTTTTGGCAGGCTCCTATTATTGTTTGATAATCTTTAGTTTTTGATCATTAGATGTAAATATTGGTGTATTTCTTTCCCGCAGAATTTAACTCAAACACTTGCAATAAGAATAATGTATTGGGAGGAGAAGTAGTTTGCCAGGCTGGGCTACTCTTGTGCATTGTCTGACCTTATTATTATTATTATTATTTTGCTCTTTTTTTCTTGGTACATTGGAGAGCCAAAGCTGTAGAGAGGGAGGACATGAGTTAATCCCATAACATCGATTGCTTGGAATTATGATTAAAAAATGCATGAATTTGGGATAAAATTCAATTAAAGTATTTATCTTAATAAAATGTTAGAAGTTTGAGCATGTATGCCTCCAAACAGTCTTAATATTATGATAGAGATTATACTATAAGGATGATGTATACACCACAATGTATAATGAGGAGAATAAATAGGTTGTTTACTTCTAAGATAATCCGTCTATCTCTTAATTAATGTGTTAACAACTATAGTCAATAATGTTGGAAATAATGTTTCCCTATTAAATCGTGTGTGTAATAAGTATTCTAACCAAATAAAGTAACTAGCAACTAGATGGCAACTATAAGCAATTCCGCAGATACCAATACAGAACTTAAACAATGTACCCGATTGTCATATTTAAATCAGAAATCTTGAAGATGAATAGAAGATCGAAGAATTGAAAGTTAGATCGAGTCGAGTGTGTGACATTCTCTCCTTAAAGACAGATGCGCCCCCCACAGTCAGTGCTCACGGGTAGATGCGTGTCTACCTCCTAAGATGAAACGATCTAAGTAGATTCTAAGCAGCACTTCAATAAAATCAGCTTGGTAGAAACCAGATGATTTTGCACTTGCTTGGAGGATAATGGGAGGAGGAAGAATATGCAGTGTAGAAAAAACCATGCAATGCAATTTTGGGAAAAATTTGTAACCATGAATGCAAGATTCAGTTCTATTTATAGAGCCCAGGTGCTTGTTCATTGCACCCGTTCGAATAGGTACTAGCAGCCAAACAGTCCCTGACCGGAAGGACACATCACTTTGCTGGAAACAAAGAAACATAACTCTTCGTCGGAACGACACCAGTTAATGGACACACCTGCTCAGTCAATGGTCAGAAATAAAATTAATTAATTAATTTATATCTAACTTTGGCCTAAAAAGATAAGGGTTAAACCGAACCACGCCCCGACCTGACCTAAACCAGACCAGACGGGCGGGCGGGCGGTGGCGGCGGCTTGCGCGCGCGTGTGGAGTATTAGGGCAACCCATGGGTTTCATAGGTCCTCCCCCTTCCACAAAAGTGGGGTGCCCCTTGGGGCCCAAACCTTACTCCAAACTTGGGTTATATATGCACAACATGTTTTTCATAAGAAATTAATGTGCAATAACTCACTTTCAACTATATAACGCATATTCAAGGGGGTGACTTTGGAGGTTAATAACTCATGCAATTCTACAGGGATTTGAGCAAGTAAGTAGTCAAGATTCATCTTCTCACGGAGGTGAATCCAACGGAATAATGACTCGACACAACAGAGGTATAGGTCCTACTCTTATATTGGCTTCAAGATGAACAAAATAATGGGTTAACACCCATGTATATTGCCTCAAAGATGGACAAAACGATGGGTTACCACCCATATTTTTCTAACAATCCCCTACATGAATGAGATTGGTTGGAAATGAAAAACGCAAATGAGAATGTAGACTCAATAGAGAGATAAAGAGTACAGGTGGAAAGTTACTGCATCGGGAAAGGTGGATTTTGGCTTTGAACCTTCCCTAGTGAAATACCATCGGTTTGTTTGGCTAACCAGTAAACATAATGTCTTGAACTATTCAACCGTTTGTATAAACCAAGACAATAGTACTCACACGGTTCCTTTTCGATTATCTAGTGATCCATTCGGTTGTGTTTATTTTGGCCCTAAACAATGCTTGGTAGATTCATAAGTACTTTAGAGAAATTAGCCTTAAGAATTTCTCATAGAAGCGGCCCCTTTATACTCATATAAGTGATCTCTTATTAAGAGTATCCTGCTATACTCCACTTGGAATTCCCAAGGTATAAGAATCATTAAGAGTTACACTCATCCTGAGCACTGTCTGTAGGTTATCATTATTTTATCATAGAAATGGATAGTGGAATGAGTTTCTCAGTGATTTGTCCTAAGTCACGCACAATTCGGTTTTCCCGTTAAACCTAGATCTTGGGATATCCAATCTGCTAGGTTGGGTTGCCATTATAATGACTTTTTAAATCATAGGCTTAAGGTCCATTCCCCTTGATGAATTCTCCACTTAACCTTTTGTCAAGTCTTTTGTAAGCGGATCTGCAATGTTGTCCTTAGACTTGATGTAATCGATGGATATAATTTCATTCAAAAGCATTTGCCTTGCAGTATTGTGTTGTTGACGTATATGTCGTGACTTCCCATTATACATGTGGTTTGTACTCTTGTTATTGCACATTGACTATTGCAATATATACAGATAGCAAAGACAGGTTTAGGCCACACGAGAATATCCTTCCAAAAATTCTGAAATCATTCTGCTTCTTCTCTTGCTTTGTCTAAAGCAATAAACTCAGATTCCATGGTGGATCTAGCTATGCAAGTTTATTTCGAAGATTTCCAAGATATTGCTGTGCCTCCTGTCACGCCCAAATTTTTCGCACTCAAAGAATACTCACACAAGTGGGAAAAATGCTGTACTCTCTCGTTAGAACTCACCTTCTTAGAAGAATGAGTGCGACTAGGTTTGAATTGAAAATTGATTTGAATAAAGGGCTTTTAGAAAAAGTTTGGAGTCGCCACCTAACTTGATCAAGGTGAGTTAGGTCACCTAAAAACTAAGTATAACCCGAAAACTACACTTAGGGTTTTTGGAAAACTTTTTTGAAAATACCACCTCAAGATAGGGTTTTTAAGAAAAACAGGTTGTTCGACAACCCTTAGAAAACATTTAGCCCTTTTTGAAAATAACTCCGTTTTGCTCTATGAAAACAGTGATCCTAGGTTCGGAGATTGGTTACATGTAGGGAAGACGCATTAAGCCATCACCCTACCCCGCCCTTTCGGTACCTATATATCAATCTACCCTAGATTCACCTATGAGAGTCTTTAACTAACTAATGTTCAATCCTATCCACTTTGAAAAACAATATTTGAAAAGAAACTAACATGATACATGATATGCAAGTGCAAGAAAAGAGACTTGATTTGGAAATAGATTTGAAAAGAATTTGATTTGATTTAAAAAGAAAGAGATAGAAGCTTAAATTTGAAGATTGAAATTGAATTTGGAAATTGAAATTGAAGATTGAAAATAAAAATAGATCATAGAATTGAAAACTTGAAGAAAATTGTGGGATTGAAAATTGGAAAGAAATTGTAGAAATAGAAATTTGAAAAATGTTGTGGAATTTAAAATTTTAAAAATGTGGAGACCACACCCATGAGGGTTGCCTACGTATTCTTTTGGAAGAATCAGGTCAGTCGTAGTTCAGACAGGAGTCCGATAGAAAATAGAAGGTTTTGATTTGAAAAAGGAGATTGAATTGGAAATTGAATTGGAAGATTGAGATATTGAATTTTGATTGGAAGATTTGAAAAAATTTGATTTTAGAAAGCTTTGTTTTAGGAAATCTAGACTTAAGAAAGAGAGAATTTAGAAAAGACTTGAGATTAAGAAAAATTTGACTCGAATGCTGGACTTGGAAGATTTAGGAAATGTTCGAATTCGGAAAGGTCCGATTTAGGAAAGTTTCGAATTAGGGAAGTCTCATTTTTGGAAAGTTTCGAATTAAGAAAGTTTTGAATTAGGAAAGTTTCAACTTAGGAAAGTGTTGTTTTAGGAAAGTTTTTGAAATTATGAAGTTTTGAAAGTTGGAAAGTTTAGAATTTGGAAAGTTTTGAAATAGGGAAGTTTCAACTTAAGAAAGTCTTGATTTAATAAAGTTTGGAGTTTAAAAAAGTTTTAGATTTGGAAATATTTGAGTTTTAAGAAAGTTTAGAATTTAGAAAATTTTAGATTTAGAAAGTCTTAACTTAAGAAAGTTTTGAACTTGGAAAGCTTTGGATTTGGAAAGATATGGAATTTAGAAAGTTTAGGGTTTAGAAAGTTTTAGAGTTTTAGAAAATCTTGAGATTAGGAAAAGTTTGAATTTAGGAAAGATTTGAAAACTTAGGTTGGAAAAGTTAAGATTTGAAAAGGGGTAGAATTAGGAAATGGTTGAATAAGGAAAGATTTGGAAGTCGAGTTTAAGGAAAGATTTGAAAGTTTTAGGAAACTTATGATTTAGGAAGGTAGGAAATTAGGAGAAATTTGAATTAGGAAAGATTTAGATTTTAAGTCTAAAAGGGAAGGTTTGATTTTGTTTCCAAAAACGGAGGATTGGATCTAGTTTCCTAAACGGGAAGATTGGACTTGGTTTCCTAAAGGAAAAATGGGATTTGGTTTCCTAAAGGGAAGTTTGGAATTGACAAGGATTTGGAAAGGGAGGTTTTAGAAATCCTAAATTTGGAAGGCTATAGTTTTGACGTAAAAAAGAGGTTTTGGAAATATGTAAAGTTTGGATGTAAAAAGGAAGATTTTGGAAACTTAGGTTTTAAGGCAGGTTTGAAAACCATGTTTTTGGAAAGAAAACTAGGGTTTCCTAATTGTGAGTTCTAGGGCTTGACTTGGGCTCTAAGGAAAGAGTTTTTTGGAAAGTGTGTTTTTGGGAACAGAGATTTTTAGAAGGGAATCCTAGGGAGGAGTTTTCAGAAAGTGTGTTTTTGGAAACAAGTTTTTTAAAAGGAAATCCTAGAGAGGAGTTTCTAGAAGGAAGATTTTGGAAAGAGAGTTTTTAGAAAGATTTTTGGGGAACGTTTTTGAAAAGTGGATCTTGGGGAGAGTATTTTGGAAAGGAATTGAAAAAGGGAGTTTTGAAAAATAGATTTTGGGAGGGAGTTTTTAAAAACAACTTTGGAAAGAAGAGTTTGAGGAAAGTACGTTAAAAAATAGATTTTTAGGAAAAGATTTTTGAAAAGAGAGCTTTTTGAAAAGTATAAAAACGTCTCACTTTCCTAAAGCGATTCTAACCATAAGAAGGCTAGAACCACTTTAAGAAAGTGGTTTTGAAAACAACAAGGGTTGAAAATATGGACTATATTGGTCACTTTAAATGTAATACTTTCCTAAAGCAACCCTAGCCATGGAAAGGCTAGAATCACCCTAGGATTGTGATTTTGAAAACAAGTTTTGAAAAAGGGGATTTTGATGCAATTTTGAAAACAAGTTTGAAAACAATTTTGAAAACGATTTTTCGAAGATGTAAGATCATGATATGCACAATGCAAGTTTGGGGTCGTGAACATACAAGGTTAAGGCTTCACCACATAATCAAGGGGGCCGAACCCACGTGGTCTCCGATTAGCCTAAAGGAAAGCCCCCGACACGGTGACCCTCCAATAGTCTAATCCTACACATGGACCGAGAGTCCCCTTGTTTCATGCATGCAAAGAAAGGGAGGGAAAGAGATGGGGGATTAAAATAGAGAAAACCCAAGTGGGTTAGGAGAGAGAAGAGAGAGGGGGGAAGTGCAGAAATGTAAAACGAAAGCCTACCTTGTGTCTTGTTTATTTTGCACGCCTTGCTTGTCTTCGATCTTCGTCTTCAATCCTTAAGAGTTGTCTTCAATCTTCAAACTTTAGATTGCAGCTCTTCCAGTCTTCAAAGGAAGGTTGGAGGCTAGTGTATAAGTGTATGGGAGTGTGTATGAGTATATAGGAGGCTAGGGTTTAGTTTATGGTGGCTAGGGTTTGGAAAACCTAGGGAAGCTAGGGTTTAGGGAGTGTTCGAGCTCTGTATATCGAATATTGGTGTTTTTAGACTGAGTTTGCAGACCTCTTTCATACTGGAAGAGGTTCTGTATTTATAGAGAGAGGAATGCAGTGGCGCCTATTGCAGTGGCGCCAGGCCATTTTTTGGCTTGTAGTGGCACCAGCCATTTAGGAAATGTTTAAGGTCGGCAAGCAACGTATCTTTGACTAGATTTGGGCGCTTGTACTAGTGACTACCATGCAATTTTTAGCCTGGCTTCACTAGGAGTGACTTCGGAAAGTCCGGGAAGGAGTTTGGAAGACCGGGAATGGCCCAGAAAGCCGGAAAAGAGCAGGAACACTTAAAATAGTGTCCCGGAGTTATTTGACTTGAAAAATGAGGATAGGATGTGTCGGAAGGGTTGACTAGGCCTTTAGGAGCAAAACGGTCAATCGGATCGAGAAGTTGCCAGGACGGACTTGGACTGTCCTGGAAGAAGATTTAAGATTTGGAAACATTATTCAAAATGTTCCCAAAGGTTGCCGGTTTGATAACCAGAGCCAGTGTGGTCGAAAAAGGTGACCGGCTCACCAGGGGCAAAATAGTCATTTCTCACCGGATTTGCCAAAATTGACTCAGAATGATTTGGAAAGATAAAGAAAGGTTGAGAGTACTATAAAAATCATTCTCGGGAGGTTATCGGTTTGATACCCAGAGCCGGTGTGGTCAGAAAAGGAGACCGACCCACTAGGGACAAAATGGTCATTTTGTACGGGGTTGGCCGGAACTGACTCAGAATGATCCAGAAAGGTAGAGAAGGGTTGAGAATACTATAAGAAACATTCTTGGGAGGTTAGCGATTTGATACCCAGAGCGGTGTGGTTCCTAAGGCGTTCGGATGCCTAGGGGCAAAATGGTCATATTAACCGGAAAGTCTCAAAAAAGGCCCAAGGGGCAGTTTGGTCATTTTTCACCGAAGTGGGCTAGCAGGCACTGGTGTTGACCTGGGTTTTGAGTGTTTCCACCACTCTGACGGCGGTCGTCGTGACATAGGGATTTGTTGGCAATTCCTTATATCGACCTGTTTGCGAGTATTTTTGCTATTCTGGCGGTTGTGATGTTTGCGAGTATTTTCGCTACTTTGACGGTTCGCAATCATTCTCGAGATTACCTGATCTCGGGAAGCTGCTAATGGGACTTAGCGCCTAAGAAGTTAACTTTCTTGGAAGGTGTGCCTAAATGGACATTTCTGCATTGGCAGGCTAGCAGGCGCCAAAGGTGAACCGTTCTACCATCTAGGGGACTTGAGGTCTCGTCCCGGTCAATAGGTTTAAAGGGACTTACCATTTCAAAGAGATTTTCTTCAAAAAACGTGCCGATCGTCTTGATGAATAAACTGTCTCGAGAGAGGGATTGGAATTGGAAAGAGACTTACCGTCTTCGAAAAGATGTGCCTGATTGGAGTAGATTTACCGTCTCGAGGAATAAACTGTCTCGAGAGAGGGGTTAGAATTGGAAATGGGTCTTATCGTCTTCAGAAAGACGCACCTGATTTGGAACTGTCTCGAGGAATAAACTGTTTCGAGAGAGGGATTGAAATTGGAAAGGACAATGCCCGTAAGGGTATTTTAGTCATTTTGCCTCTATTTGGGCCTGGCGGGCCTGCGAAGCGATGGACAGACGGGATTTGGACTTAGAGAGTTAGTTTCAATTGGAATATGCCCACAATGACTTGAACACAAGTCTGGACGGAGTGTAGACTGCCAAGCGGTCAAAAATGCGGTGCTTACACCTCCTAGAGTAAACATATATCCACTTATGGATTTGGAGTCTCTAGTGTCAAATATTCAGTTTGCGTCTGTGTAGTCTTCTACAACAGGTGGATATCTTGTATAGTGTAGCCCTTAATTCAAGGTGAATCTTAGATGCCTAAGAACCTGAACTATGGCTTTCTAGTAATTTGACATTGGGTTACTCGTATATCTACTCAGTCTGCTTACTCTATAAGTAATATCTGGACGCGTGCAATTCATGAGATACATTAAATTGCCAATTATCCATGAGTATTCTAATTGAGATATACTCTCCTTGTTGTTTTTGTATAGATTTAGATGGCCATCTATGGGTGTGCTCGCTAGATTGTTATTAGACTTACTAAACTTATCGAGTATCTTCTCGATATAATGAGTCTATGATAATGCATATCCCTCAAATGTTTTAGTAATCTTAATACCAAGTATAATATCTGCAACACCTAGATCCTTCATGTCAAACTTAATGTTTAACATTTTTTTAGTAGCTTTAATGACATCATTAGTACTGCCGATAATAATCATATCATCTACATAAAGACAAATAATGACATAACCATTAGAAGTGTTCTTCACATAAACACACTTATTGCATTCATTTATCTTGAAGCCGTTTGACAGCATAGCATTGTCAAACTTCTCATGCCATTGTTTAAGAGCTTGTTTTAGTCCATACAAAGACTTAACAAGTTTGCATACCTGTTTCTCTTTGCTAGGAACAACGAACCCTTTAGGTTGCTCTATATAAATCTCCTCATTCAAATCTCCATTTAAGAATGCCGTCTTAACGTCTATTTGATGTATATCAAGATTATGTAAAGCCGCAAAAGGCTATTAGAATACGTATGGATGTTATTCTGGTTATAAGAAAATATGTATCAAAGTAATCCACTCATTCGGTCTGTTTGTAGCCTTTGACTATAAGTCTTGCTTTGTACATATTAATTGAACCATTTGCTTTCATCTTCCTCTTGAATATCCATTTGTATCCAAGGGGTTTGTTACTAGCTGGTAGATCCACTAGTTTCTATGTATGATTCTGCAGAATTGATTCAACTTCACTATGGATAGCCTCTTTCCATAAAGGGGCTTTCAAAGAGGACATTGATTCTTTGTAACTTTGAGATTCATTCTCTAACAAAAATGTTAGAAAGTCAGGACTAAAAGATTTTGTAACCTTTGTCCTTTTACCTCGTCTAGGTTTAATGTCGTTTTTTTTATCCACAGACCCATGCTCTTGATCTATAATAGTATCATGAGTCTGTCTAAGCGAACTTGATTCATGTGTAGATTTATACAGAAACTCCTTCTCAAAGAAGGATACATTCCTAGACTCCATTATTGTATTTACATGAATGTCTGTTATTTCAGACTTGTGAGCCAAAAACCAATATGCACTACTATGCTTGGCATAGCCAATAAATATACAATCAGCTGCCTATGGTCCTAATTTTACCTTTTTAGGTAAAGGGGCCTTTACCTTAGCCAAACAACCCCATACTTTCAAGTATTTATAGGAAGGCTCTCGACCTTTCCACAACTCATAAGGGGTTTTACTAAGTTTCTTATGGGGTATCTTGTTGAGAACATAGTTGGAGGATAGCAAAGCTTCCCCCCACAACTACTGGGGTGTCCTAAAAATTATCAACATAGCATTCATCATCTCTTTTAGAGTGCAATTCTTTCACTTAACAACTCCATTCTACTGTTTATGATTGGCATTAAAATCAAGTTTAAGCAAAAACTCTAAATTAACTAATCTATGCGTAGTATCAAAGTTAACATGATCTAATCTACCATGCCATGCATTTGAAGATTCAAGTAAGTAAATAGAATATGTAATATTATTACTGGAAGACTTAGGAGCCACATTCATTACATTAAGTTTGAAGAGCCCATCACTCAGATAACCCTTTTCCACAAACATTCCTCCCTCAGTAAGTACAAACTTATTACTCTCAAACACCAACTTAAAGCTTTTCTCACACAACAGTGAACCAAAGACTAAATTCTTGCAATTGTCTAGCACATGGAACACCTCATTGAGAGTAAGTTCTATGCTAGAAGTCGTTTTTAGAACGATCTTCCCTTGACTTTCAACTTTCGAGGTTGTCGAATTGCCCATGTAGAGTTGTTCACTGACTGTTGATTGGTAAGATGTGAATATCCACTTGTTAGCATAAATATGACTAGTGGCCCTAATGTCCACTTACCATTCTTTAGTATTGCCAACCAAGTTCACCTCAAAAACTATGGTAGAGAGATTCAAATTTTCCACATTGGCATAGAGATCCCCAATCACATTGGCTTGAGTAGATTTCTTCTTGTGGTTCTCTTGATCCTTCTTCTTAAGATCCTTATGCTTGTGACAATCCTTGGCTATATTACCAGTCTTGCTACAGACATAGCATTTCCCTTTGAACCTTTTGAAATCGCCACCATTGGAACCTCGGTTGGATCCTTGGCCATCATGCTTTCGCTTTTTGTTGTTAGGTTTGAATTGCTCTACCACGTTTGCCTTTGACACCATAGAGGTGTTGACAAACTTCTTCTTAGAAGCATAATTGTCTTCCTCAATTCTTAGCCTGACAATGAGTTCCTCAAGCCTCATCTTCTTGCCCTTATGCTTCAAATAGTTTTTGAATTCTTTCTAGGACGTCGGTAATTTTTCAATTATTGCAGCCACATGAAAAGATTCACTCAGTACTATGCCTTTGGCGTGGATGTCATAAAGTATAACTTGGAGATCCTGGACCTGGCTAATAATTATTTTAGAGTCAAACATTTTGTAATTTAGGAACTTACTGACCACAAATTTCTTTGAGCCAGCGTCTTCTGTCTTCTACTTCTTGTCTAGAGATTTTCACAGTTCTTTCACCGTTTGCATGCCACAATATACGTTATAGAGTGTATTATCTAGTTCATTGAGGATGTAGTTCCTATATAGGAAGTCGACATGTTTCCACCATTGCAACTACTTACTAGTCAGACTCATCCTCTTTCAGAGTAAGAACATATTCACGAAGAAATTTCGCCAAGTTTAGAGTCGTCAGGTAGAATAACATCTTCTGTTGCCACCTTTTAAAATCAGTTCCATTGAACTTCTTTGGCTTTTCTCCGTACTTCACCGGCACAGTTAGTGTATGCACGTGATTTACCGGCACAGTCAGTATCGGCATAGGTGTCGCAATCATAGTAGGTGTAGGAATAGGAGTAGGAGTATGAGTAAGAGTAATATCAACTATTTCTGGATTAGACAATTTTATACAAAAATTGAGCACCAATCTAGAAAAAAAATAACACGACACTAATTAACACAGTTAAAATAGGAATAGCCTCTGTCTTTAAGATTGTTGGAAATAATGTTTCCCTCAGAGGATGATGGGAGGAGGAAGAAGATGTAGCACAGAAAAAACCATGCAATGCAATTTCGGAAAAAATTCGTAACTATGAATGTAGGATTCGGCTCTATTTATAGAGCCCAGGTACTTATTCATTGCACCAGTTCAAACAGGTACCAGTAGCTAAACAGTCCTTAACCGGAGGGACACATCTCTTCGTTGAAATAGCACCAGTCAACAGACACACCTATTTAGTCAATGGTCAGAAGTAAAATTAATTAATTAATTTATATCTAACTCTGGCCTAAAAAGATAAGGGTTGAATCGAACCACACTCACGCCCCGACTTGACCTGGACCAAACGGGAGGGCCACGGTGGCGTGCGTGTGTGACGTGTTAAGTCAACCCATGGGTTCCATAGGTCCTCCCTCTTCTACAAAAGTGGGGTGCCCTTTGGGGTCCAAACCTTACTCCAAACTTAGGTTATATATGCACAACATGTTTCTCATAAGAAATCAATATGGGATAACTCACTTTTAACTACATAACCCATATTCAAGGGGGTGACTTTGAAGACCAATAACTTATTCAATCCTATACAGATTTGAGTAAGTAAATAGTCAAGATTCATCTCCTCAAAGAGGTGAATCCAATGCACCAAGGACTCGACACAATGGAGGTCTGGATCCCACTCTTATATCAGCTTAAAGATTGATAAAATAATGGATTAACACCCATATATATTGGCTCAAAGATGGACAAAACAATGGGTTGCCACCCATGTTTTTCTAACAAATAATGACTATCACTTTGAAGATACAAAAAATGAGCCCGAGTTTGCTATAATCTTCTTCAAGTTGCATAATTGATAAAACTAGATTTTTGTTCATTAGTTTTTTGTTAACTTCGTTTCTTTTTGGTTTCCCCCAAAGAAATTATAATGTTAGAAAAAATACAATAATTTAGAAATAATAGGTGGAGAAACAAAATATATTTATAAAAAAGACATATTTCTCATGATTTGTCTGGCGAGGTGAGATTAGTTCTTCAAACAAATGTAAGATGACTAATTACAAAATGCACAATGGGAAAAAACATTAAGATTTATTAACCATGAGAATACATAGATAAATTTATAGAGCAATTAATGGTCCTTTGCACGTAGCAAGGGAAGACTTATCTGCGAAATCATGGAAGAATATGAGAGCATATACTCTGCATATATTATCTTCATTAAGATATTTCAATATCTATTCATATAACACTTGATTATTTAGTTATATGAAAAACCTGATTATTTGATATGCATAGAAAACCTGAAATTTTTTTACCAGAAATCTCAATAATTGTTTTCATTGATCAAAGATGATTCAGTCATTTCTTTCCGCAGCATAAAAAAAAGAAAAGATGATTCAGTCACAACGTACCACCAATTCCGTACATAAAAGGAATATTTGGTTAGGTTCTCCAGTCTCCATAATAAACTACGCTATGTGACTGCTGGACCGTGTCGACCCTTGTAATTTTACCATTAATGGTGGATTCTGTATGAAGTTTGTAAATACTTTAATCATAATTAGCAATGAACTCATAGCACGAAAAAAGGGAATTGATACTACACATAAAATTTTTATGAAAAATATAATATCCACTAATGTCTATGCTAAAATATAAATATGCAATACAATATTAAAATAAACATTAAATTTTGATTGTAGTAAAAATCATAAACTTACAATAAGAAACACCAGTTCTAATTAATGTAAACATTCAAAGTACATGTTGATTAAATATTTAAGTTAGATATTTTAGGCGAATCATACATTTGCATTACACGTATTACTATTTTAAAACTAAAAATTTACAAAAAACAGGATTTGAATTTTTAACTTAGAAAATTTTTATTTATCACCAAACAATTAATATAATGCAATATTATTTTCACATTTATCTTAGTACAGAAACTTATGCAGAACCTTATTAATTTTTAGAATTAAGTACTCAAAATTGTTAGCAGTAATAATTCAATATCTGAGTTTTAATTATATGAAACATGTCTTTAAGCATTATTATCATCTTCTAAGAAAATTTACTTAAAATGAGCAAGTGCCAATTAAGAAAAATATAAGTAGGGGCTTTTTGCCCAGTTGCACTAACTCAACTAACATGATATTATTTTTAATCATTATAATCCTAGATTAAGATTAGTCCTATTCTAAAATAGTCATCTGCAATGATACCATGACATGTATCATAAGATCAATCATGCCTATAAGTATAACGAGGTTATGGAAAGTGAACATCTCCTTCATTGTTGATCTAATTTTATGAGTAAGAAATTGCATGTATTATTCTATAGTTGCATAACAATAATATTAAAATAAGTAATTAAACTCGGTAAGGTGATGCTAAATTTGTTGGACATAAATTCTTAAACTCATTGACCTTAACAATGGTGATCAAGCATAAACTTACTAATTTACATCTTATATTTTATTTTTATCAAAATAATCTTTTTATTTATTATTGTGTGTCAAATAATGTGAAACTATATTAAATTGTGAGGTGAAAATATGTGAATTATCTATTGTTTCTTGGTTGTTTACAGTAAGCATTTATTTTTATTTTGGAAACATAATTTGTGTTTAATAGAAATGTTTTGAAATATCATTATCAAAAAGTATTGTAAAATATTATTGTATAACCAGTTAAAATAAAGAATTGACCTTCAACTGGATTGTTGAAGATGGACACTCCAACAATAATTGAATAAGACATAAATCATCTTTTAAAAATTAATTTTATTAGACCTTCGAATGTTGGCGGGGAAAACCTCTTGCCTGTAAAATTGGTTATACTTAAAACATTATTTATCACGCAAAACCAATAAAATTTTAACACTACACTATTTATATAAACTATTTTCTAATAAATTCAATCTCTCTAACTGATTGTGAATCAAAAATGCAATTACAATACTTTAATTTGTGCTTTGTTAGTCTTAGTTTAAGAGTTTATAAACTTCTTTAGTTAGATTTTAGTATGAAGTTAATTTATTTTGTTTTGTATAGGTTTCGAGCTTAAATCGAATGACTTCGGACGCAATTCAGATGAAAAGAGAATAACTTTCAAGTAGATACTGTCAGAATACAAGCTGTTAAAACTGTAGTACAAGCTGCTAAACAGTGCAAAACTAAAATTTTGAAAGACCATATATCTCAAAGCAGAAGCGCTCTTAAGGTTCATATTATATTGATTTCATATACCTTTTTGAGATCTACAAAATCTTTCAAACGCCCGTTTGAAGGGTCAAGAAATTCTAGAGGCTTATTTTAAACTTTCAAAGTAAGTTAGCAAGCCATTTGAACAGTTCTTTAGACCGTAGGAATGGTGCTTCAACCTATTCGAACGGTTCGCGCTGACTCTGTAGTTTTCTAACCTATTTAAAGCAGTTTTGCACCTAAATTTTGGGATCTATTCTCCATCACACTAGTTTTGGGTTAGATATAGCTATTTTGAGTGCTAGGTAGAGAGAGAAACACTTATATTTCAATAGAATATATTGTTTGGTTTTTCAATTCAATTTGCATTTTCTTATGGCAATGAGTAGCTAATTTCACTCTTGGAAATAATTGTGAAGATCATCTAATGGTTCCAAGGTTTTCAATGGAGGTAAATCACAATTTCAATGTTCTATTTTCTTAAATTTTCAATTCCTAGCAATTGAAGTATAGATCTATAAGAATACTTAGATGATAGACTGTTAGTCTAGTTGGCAACCCAAGGGGGGGTGAATTGGGTTTAAATAATAATTCAATAAATAATTTTAGATTTAAAATTCTAACAATCAAATATTAATCAACCAATAATATATTGTAAATAAATATAAGCAATTCAAACTATAAAGTAAAGCAGACAGAGAGAGGAAAATATGAAACCAAGATTTATTGTGGTTCGACTTCAACTCCAAAGTCTACGTCCACTCCCCAAGGTTCCTTCCTTGAGATTTTTCTCTACTATATTCAAACCATAGATACAGTCACTAGCCTTTTAACCGAGGCTCTAGTCCCGCTTTACAACTAGTTTTTTTTTTTTTTTTCCTATAAGTGCTAGTCATACCCTTCCAATTAGTTTTTACACAAGTGCTAGTCACACCCAACCAAGTGATCCCCCACTCCAACTAGTTTTTTTTTATACAGATGCTATTCATACCCAACCCCTTGCTATTTTTCCTAGCTAGTTTTTCCCTTACAAAAAGAAAGAACAAGAGTATAACTACTATTGCTTACAAATAAATTCTCTCAAGGAGTAGATATGCCAATTTAGTGTGAGGTGGGATCCATCCACCTATGTGGGTGGGTGGACTTCCCCCTAATTTTCAAATCCCATTGACAACAGAATGAAGAAGGAGAAGATGAAATCTTCTTCTTAGCTGGCTTTTGTTGATCATCTCATGAGAAGGCCGCCGTAGAGTCTAGAAGTAGGAGGTAAATGTCAAACGCCGTCTGTCTAGAATTGTTGGCCACCGAATTCGTTAATTAAATAGTCAGACTGTTCCCACTGCTGATCACTCCATTTGTCAAAGATCGACAATGCCATTGAAGACACAACAACTTTCCTCCTCCCTTATAAATTGAGGGTAGAGTTAAGGACGAAGATAAGTATGCAATTGTAGAGAAAGGTAGAGAGATATATAGCTTTATATGTGTTTGAGTGGCTTTGTTGTATTGTGAGAGTTGAGAGTTGTAATCTCCTCCTTGAATAATGATCCCGTTGCCATGGACGCAGGCAAATTGCCGAACCACATTAATTCTTGTGTCTCTCTTTGGGTGTGTGTGTTTCTGGGTTCATTTTGCACAACATGAAGCTCTCAAATACTTTGTAGAATGAATATCACTTTGATGCACAATCTCTTATTGCTCTTGATCTTGTCTTTTGTTCCTCAAGTGTATCTCTATTTATAGATAAAGATAGAAGGATGAATTATAGCTTCAAATAGTTTATAGCCGTTGGAGAGCATTGAAGACATTTTTTTCCTATTGAGTTACTTGTTACCAAACAGGTTTTTGAATTTAAGATCAAATGCCTTCACTTTCATCTCAATTTTCTCCCTGATAAAATTCGACATGGAAGTCATCTTTTCAGAACCTCAAGAATTAGGTCGATCCAATGGTTAAAACAAAAGTTATAATCAAATTACTCGAACTGTCTCTTGGTTAATATATTTGAATTTCTACACAGCTATGTCAACTTGCATTAGCTTTTTTTATATAGCAAACGTTCGAGTTTGAAAATCTCTATAAGATACGAAATGTAGATATGAACGTTATATTTTCATATCCTTAAGAATCAAAGTATTTGAAGATTAGAGTCAAAAGATATTAGTGAATTACTCAGACTGTCTCCCAATTGCTATAAGATAACATTTGTATTTGAAAATTCATATAATATATCAAATGTATATATGGATGTTAGATTTTTATAATTTCAAGAATCAGATTATTTAGACTTTTGGATTAAAAGATATGGCTAAATAATCATGACTGTATCTTAGCTGCTATATATCAAATTTCAAATCCAATAGGTCACCTTTCAGCTCATTTTCGTTCAAGAAAACATCCTTTCTATGAAAAAAAAAAAAAAACCTCAATTAGACATTTGAGTCTTCTTTCTAATGCCATAAGAATCAGATCAATTCAACGGTTAGATCAGAAGATATAGGCAAAATACTAAGGCTGTATCATAGGATATAGTTTTATCAAATATTCAACCTTAAAAGAAAATTATATCACCTAATTTTCTTTATTGGATCAAGTTTTCTTAAAACATGATTCTCAAAGATTTAGATATTACTTTCCAAGTCTTGATATCTCTTTCAAGTGCTTTATAATCCTACAAAACTTTATTACACAAACTAAACCAAAGATTAAAAGCATTGAATATATTTAATTAAGAAAACATTTATAGATCAAAGTAAGTTATCATAAAAAACCATATATAAAATTCTATATAACTAAACTTAGGGCTAACAATCTCCCTCTTTTTGATGATAACAACCTTTGATTGATTTATTTCATAAAATCTATTCAAGCAAAATAAATGTTTTAATAAATATTTCAAGTTTAATGGAGAAGTAATATAATAGAGAGTTTTATAATCAAAACTCCCCCTTAACTACCGCATGTTCTCTTTAAATTCATATATTATAGAATTCAATATCAATCAATATATTTCTCCCCCTTTGTTATCATAAAAAAATAATCATGAATAAAACAGATAAAATTTCATAAAATATAACGACATATGTATTTTCTTTTGTTATCCACAAAATATATTCCATATATACCATACATGTATGACATATTCAATTTAATACCAAACATGCTTTATAAATCACAATATTTTATATTTCTCCCCCTTTCAATATCAAAAAATGCATGAAAAAAAGATGTAATCAAGTATAAGTAAATTCATACGTATAACTTTCAAAACATTTCAAAGCATGTCACAATTTTGTTTAAAATAATAAAAAATAAACACACACACACACACACACACAAACACACACACATATTAAAGTTTTCTTTTCGCTATCGTGTAACATCAATATAGTAGCATAACTTGCATTTTTCTTTTACCATTAAGCATAGATTGGTAACTTCATTGTTACTCTCATCTTCATTTTGTTGGTCCAAGTAGGCAACCCAATTAGAAGGGGGGAGGGGGGGATAAATTGGGTTTTATAGAATTTATATCAAACAATGCAACTAAAAACAATTTAAGTAATATAGCAATGAGCAATCAAACTAATAACTCAAGCACAAAAATAATATAATATAATGCAAGCAAGTATTGTAAGCAAGGAAGAAAAATAGAGCAAGAAATGAACAACACCAGATTTACAAAGGTTCGGCCAACCTTGCCTACGTCTTTTCTTCTTCGATCCTCTCAAAGGTATTCCGGTATGTAAATATCCTTACACAGTTACTGGTTTTGCTCTAAGTGCCTAGCTCACTCTTATAAGAGTTCTTTCCCAAGTTCTCAAACCTCAAGAGATTTTGTCCAAGCTTCTCTCAAACTTACAAGTGATTTTGTCCAAAGTTCACCCAAACTTACAAGTGATTTTGTCCAAGCTTCATTCAAACTTACAAATTTTTTTCCCAAGTTACACTCAAACTCACAAGTGTTTTTCTCAAGAACACTCAAACTTCCAAGTTTACAAACCAACCCAATAATAGATAAAGGTTGTACAATGAATAACACTCTCTCAAACAGTAGATAAACAAATTTTCAGCTCACTCAAGAACCCCCAAAATGAATAAAAACAGTGTATAAGATGTAGGAGATGAAATCTAATTTGTAGCTCATAATCTTGTGTTCTTCTCATGTTGTTCTTGTGTATATATGTGTTGGGGATCTTGTATATATAGCCTTGAATCTATTTTAGCTGTTGGAGAAGTATGAGAGTGGTATTAGTGGCAGATCACACCATTACTCCTATCAGAAAATATAGCTGTTGTTGTCGGGAGTCAACTCATTTGTTGCAAGAGTCGACTCTTTTTGTGTTTCAACATATTTTTCAAGGCTCTGTCCAAATAAGTCGACTCTTTTGTGCCAGGGGTCTACTCTTTCTGTCTGAAACTACAAAATTAACTCTTTGTTTGAATGAGTCGACTCTTTGAGAGTGAGGGGTCGGCTCTTTTGATGTTTTATCATATTTTCAGCCTTAGTTTGAATGAGTTGACTCTTTTGCTTGAGAGGGCGACTCCTTTTAGGAAAATCCTTAACTTTTGCAATACTTTTTCAATCTTCTTCAATATCTTGAAGCTCTTCAAGGATAATCCAACTAAGGTTTCTAAGGCTTGAAAAGACTTCTTCAAAGCATGTTGATTTCAAGAACACCTTTAACTCTTCAAGATGAAATCAATTCACTTTTGATTACATTTAGAGTTCTTTAATCAACATCACTTCTTCCATTGATTTAAGTCTTCTTCAAAATCTTCAAGAGAGCTTCCAAGACTTGAGATCTCTTTTCTTCAATTGATTTTTCATGCTTATTTGAACTTCTTCAATTTCTTTGCTTGATCTTCATCAATTTGATTTCTTCTATAACTTCTTCCATATATTCAAGACTTCAACATAATCTTCAATGAAGTTTCCAACTCTTGTGATTTCGTATTAATACTTTCAAGACATCTTCAAAACTTCTAAGAAAGCTTCCATGTCTTTAAGTGAGTCTCTTCTTCTTCCATTCTTGCAAGACATCTTCAAATCTTTAAGGTGAGCTTCCATGTTTTGTAAGAGTCATCTAAATGAGGTTGCAACTATGAGATTGCTGAATGTGTCAATTCATCATACTCATTGTCTCCATTGTTTCTTGACAAGCTTCTCACCACAAGTTCTTCAATATCTTCAATGTGACAAGTTCTCCATTGTTACTTAATAAGCTTCAACTTGTTGCTCCCCCTTTCTTTTATGCTTTATGCCTCAATGCATTTTTTAGATTTAGAGCAAAACAATCAACCAATTTAGAAGTTCATAGCATACATGATGCTTTAGTGGACTTAATATGGCCATGAGGATCGAGGGTCTTCATAATGAAGTGTAAACCATGTTTGTATGGTGGCAACTCTTCGGTCTTCAAGTCTATTTGAAATCCTTTGTTGTCTTTGTACTTCTATTTCTACTTTAGTCTTCAAGAATTGATTCCATGTCAACTTGAATACTTTTCAAATAATCTTGCTTGAGTGCTTTGCTTCTTTGAATAACTTCTTGAATCATCATAAGATCTTCAGTCACTTGCATCCTTTTTTTGAATACTTGTTGAACTCCTTGAGCATATTCAAATTCTTCAAGAATATGATTGCCTAAATAATCTTCTTAGTTGATACTCAACCGATTAACTCAATTATTTTCTTGTTATCAAATGAATATAATCTAATCTATATACTTAATTAAAATCATTAGATAACAACCACATGATTTTGTTATCATCAAAATCAACATGGGGATCAACCTTGAGTCAACATATTTAAGTTGCTTTATTCACTATCACTTCAAGATATCACCACGTTTTTTTCTTTTAGCCTTCTTTTTTTTTTTTACCTTCTTGAGCATTGGACATTCGGGTTTCGTGTGACTTAGTTTCTTATATTCATAACACACAATGCATTGTTCTTTGAGAAGACATTTTCACTTTACCTTTTCTTTCTTAGAAACCTTTTGAATTTCTTCATGATCACGACAAGTTTCTCATTTTCATTGCTAGTTTCTCTATCATTATAAATATCATTATTTTTAATAGATGATTTCAAAGTAAGATCCTTCTTTCTTTTACTTCTCATCTTCATCACCATTCATTATAAGTTCATTAGTCATGAGTGAATCCAATAACTCATCCATGGTAAGCTTTGCGAGGTCTTTGGTTTCGTGTATGTCGATGACTTTTGGCTCCCACTTCTTTGGTAGAGACCAAAGAATCTTTCTTACCAATTCAACATTAGTATTAGATTTTTTAAGAGATTTTAAGGCTTTTATAATATCAGTGAATCTAGTAAACATGTTAAAAATAGTTTCATCAAGATTCATTTGAAAGAACTCATATTTGTGCACATGTATACTAATCTTGGATTCCTTAATTTGATTAGTTCCCTCGTGTATAATTTTTAATTTATTCCAAATTTCTTGAGCTGATTCACAAGTAGATATATGGTTAAATTCATTCTGGTCAAAAGCACAATAAATAAGATTCATAACTCTAGCATTTAATTGAATACTCTTTATATCACTAGCATTCCATTCATTTTTTTAGTTTGAGAATATTTTTTCCTTTTACAATCTTGGTTGGTATATATGGACTACTAACAATGAACTTTCATAATTCATAGTTTATTGCTTGAATATATATTCTTATTCTAGCATTCCAATAGTTGAAATTAGTACAATTAAACAAAGGTGGTCTATTGGTTGATTGAACTTTAGCAAGTGTAGCACTAAAAATGGTTGCCATAATTTGCTCTAAGACAGTTAAGTCCATTATAAGAGTTTAAGCTCTGATACCAGGTTTAGGATCAAGCATTTACTACTGCACCAAAAACAATTACTGTTAGCCAAGGTACAACTTTATTTCTTTATATCTTAGCAGTGTAAAGTCCTGCACTAAATGGTAGGTGGGCATGAGGGTCAACGCCATGTAAGCGTCACGGGTTAACCAGTCACGTACTCCATATGGGTCCCCCATAAGACCCAATCGAGTCAAAGGTCGATTGCTGGCCCCCATAAAGCCAACAATCTCTCCCCCAGTAATGACCTTGGGACTCGAACTCGTGACCTCACTCTGATATCAGGTTTAGGATTAAGTACTTACCACTGCACCAAACGCAATTGCTGTTAGCCAAGGTGCAACTTTATACCTTATACCTTAGTAGTGTAAAGCCCCGCACTAAGCGACATGTGGGTATGAGGGTCTGTGCCATGTAAGCGCTACGGTTGGCCAGTCACGTACTCCATGTGGGTCCCCTATAAGACCCAACAGAATCAAAGGTCAATTGCTGGCCCCCATAAAGCTAACATAGACTATGTTTGATAATTTTAATGCACAACTTCTAGATTAGTATTGAAATTGCACAAATCGATAGTATTAGTCTATGATTCTCAAATTGATTGTATTTCTAGCTTCAAATTGCTATTGAATTAAATCTATGATAATCATTTTTTAAATCCTATTGAAATATTGTATTATTGACTAAGTCTTTAAGTTTTCATGTACTAATCATGAATTTGGTATGAGAGTTGCTTAGGTCGATGGTATGAATATATGAATCTGATTACTTATAAATCTAAGTTGATTATTATTAATTTTATTGTTTTAATGGTTGAAATCTTTCGAACTAAGGGCTCGCGATGAAACTAATGATTTGAGTTATAAAACCTCATTAGAACCTTGGGTGAATTAGGTGGTTGGGTCAATTGAATCCAAGTCCTTTATCTTAAAAGTTTAATTATTTTAATATTGCTTTAGTCTAGTCAAATGAATATTTCAAAATCAAGTAATTTTGATTTTACCTTTTTAAAAATAATTTCATTTGAGTTGTTGTAAATCTGGAGAGAAATGAATGCGAGTTGAAACCTATAATTCATATTGAACTTGATCTCCAAGAAGAATCAACAGCCGGACTCACCGGATTAAATTACATCGTCAATTGTACTTTTGCGGTTATATATTGTATATATTTGGAGCGATCACTCACTTAAAAATTTAAATAATTTTTAGGTAAATTTGTAAATTTTCAATTTTAAAGTAGTTCTACGTGCATTGCACTTAATGAATAACTCACCTAAACTATGTGACGATCTACTAAATCAATGTGTACTTCGAAATTATTTAAAAACTTTAATGTCTTATTGCAAGTTAATGACTTATTACAATCAAAATTTAATACTTACTTTAAGATTGTATTGCACATTTATAATTCAGTATAAATACAATTGATAATACATTTTTCCTAACAGTTTTTTTGTTTAGTACCTATTCTGTTTATTAGTGCATAGGCGCAAATATAACACAATTTCATTGGTAATTATGTGTGTATATATATAGTATCCAGGGCACTAACAAATTACAGTGCAAAGAATTTATTAATGAACAAACTTATCCGAACCGATAAAGCCTTACCTTTAGGAGACAATGACCATTTTGAATTCGGAAAAATTAGTGGCAGCATAGGGGATCACTTAAGAAGACCCCTAGGGACCTATTGTGTCGATGATTTAAAGAAATTAATATTACTCTAAACAGTAGAGAGGAATAAAATTAGGGTGGATTAAGGAGCTGGACCTTTTGCATACCAACAAAACTTTTCCCCTTGGTTATGGACTAGTCATGTTGTCAACATACAACTTTCAATTTTTTGCTCATTACATGTCAATTTTCGGAATAGGGAACAGCATTAACTAATTGGAATACCTTCAATTAGTTAATGGGATACCTTCAATTATTGAGTCTTTCTAAAAGCTAGAATAACGACTTATTATTATTTGCTTTGCTTTGCTCTAGCAGTGATGTTAATTATGTCAGCAAGTATTAGACAAAAATTAATAATAATTTTTATTGGTTGTTGCTTTCTATTTAAATGCTCGAGTAGTGAGTGTCAATGTGGTCATATATATAGATATATTATGCAATTTGTTATGGAATGTGTGAGTTAAGATGGTTGTTAGTATATATATTTTTTTGATGCTTCGGAAATAAGATGGTTGCAAGTATTGGCTGCAAATCTCAACGATCGAAGTAAATGTGTCCACCTTCAGGTTCCATCATGCACTGACCTTCATGACCTCCTCTGTACGTAATACTACGATGGTATACTAATAGATTCAGTGGCCACTCTAGGAATTTTTACCGGCCTGTCATTCGAAAGTATAAATTCTGCAAATTAAAAAATTTATTCTAACAATATTTATTACCTATTTCAGTAAATTGACCAGCTAATTTATACTTCTCAAATCATAAACAAAAGGTGATTTTTATACACTGATACAATTGTTTTAATAAAAATAAATGCAAATACATGAACTTTACAATTATTCTCGATGAGATTTTATATTCTAAAATTTTTGCATAATAAGCTTATTGTCAATACTATCAAATACATCCTTTTTAATATATGCAATCAAACAATCATTCATCTACTGAACTCCTATTTGGTTATGCAAATAGTTCTTTATGAATTTTATTGTCAAAAAACCCTTTCCACGGTTACAGTTGCAACGGGTAAAAGTAATGCTAATTTTACAAACAAATAAACTAATGGATATATTGTATCCTTCTTTGTCTCTACTAATTTTCTAGTAAGATCATTAATTCCGTTGAGTTTAAAAAACTTGTTGTTGGAGTGCATATCAACAATGTAGTTTATGAAGTTGATTGTCAAGTGCTATAAGATCTATCGTAGAAAAATTCAATGAATAAAACTCAGCAAGTTGAATCAATATTTGCTTATTAAAAGCAAAAAATAAACCATTGGGGTTCAAGTAAGCCACACAAATAAACAACTCTATATTTGCTTTGATATTAGGATAACTACTGAGTTCAAGATCAATATTCAGGGATTCAAAGAATTTATAAAAAAAATTATAAAATTTCATACAAATTATTTTTTTGACGGATTTAACTGATCTCACTGGATATAGAGTAGAGCCGGCCATGGATAGATTATCTTAATGTAATAATTCTTGCACCCTCGGATTTTTTTGTTCTAATTGTATAATCTTTATGCTTTTTCTTTTCTTTTCTTTTTTTTTTTAAATTGGTAAATCCATAGTTATTATAATTGTATTGACAGCCGTCTCTTCAAGAAGGTAAAACTTTGTTCTTTTCACTTTTCTTTTTCTCTCCTCTTTTCAGATAGTATTTGGTAGGTAGATAGTCGTAGCCTTGTCAATTAGATATTTTGCTGCAGTGAAGTTGATCAGTTAGAAGGGAGCATGAGATTTGTAGTAATTGTGGTTTGCCGCAACATTATTGGCATTACTGACAATCTAGTTAAGGGATAATAATGACTATGATTTGTGTATATATACATATGTATATATGTGCAAATGTATACATTACATTAATGGTGTATGGTTTTTGGAAGTGATGGATGATAGATGCAAAGAGAGAGAATGAGGTATAACTTTACCGAAATATACATATAAACACAGAGTAAAGATGAGACCAGAAAAGAAAGAAAGAAAAACATATTATTTTAAGCTTTGTGAATGAATAAAAGGAAAATATACTTAAATAATTCTTTTTTCTGGTCTTAACTTTTAACAATAGTGTAATGGGTGTATCGCGCCTCAGTCTATACCTCGGGTCTTTTGACTCAAGAAAAACATACTATTTTTTTTTTGTTAGAATCTACCCTCTTAGAAGGACAAGTTCGATAAGGGTTTGAACTTGAAAACTTGATTTGATTAAGGGTTTTTTAAAAAATGTTTGGAGTTCCCACTTAACATAGTTAAGGATATGCTGGGTCACCTAAAACTAAGTGTAATCCGAAGACTAAACTCAGATTTTTTAAAAATATTTTAAAAATGTCCTTCTTAAGAAGATTTTTTGAAAAAGAAATTTTTAGTAACATTTTGAAATGTTTTAAAGTCCTTTTGAAAATATTACTTTGGTTTTGGTTTTTGAAACAAAAACATCACCCTACCCTACCCTTTCAATACCTACATGTCTATTCACCCTTACTTCACGACGTTTTCTCATTGTTTCTCATGAACAGGTAACCCTTAGGGAGCTTCGAAAGATTCCGGATGACAGAGATAGTATCTTGTGAAGCGTGCATAAAAATAAGCTTTTGGAGAATTTGTGAGACGCTCTGAGAGTTTCTGAAAATGGCCATTTTTGGGCCACATGATCGTGGTTTTCAGGAAGCGACCTCTTCAATCGAACCTTACCGATAGGAAGTCCTTTGGATAAGCTTCAGGGAATTTCCTAATTTATGCATTTGTCAAGTCGTTTGACGATATATTTTAATCAAGAAATTGAAGAAAAAGTCAACTCTGGCGGAGTGTCTATGAGACTCTCTAAGGGTTTTTCAAGTGGTAACTTTTGGCCAGCGCGATTGGATGCTTTAGGAAGCAATCTTTTCAATCGAGCTGTATCGATAGAAAAACCTATGGAAAGACTTTTAGGAATTCCCTTTGCACATTTTTCAAGTCATTTGACAAAACGTTTTAATCAGGGAATCGAAGAAAAAGACAAACCTAATGGAGCGTCTATGAGACACTTTGGGAAGCTTTTGTTAACTTAGAGATGATTCGAGTAAAGGGAATCACTTCTAAATGGAAGGGAATGTTTTGAGGAGTATCCTAATGAATACCGATTTGGTACCCAAAGTCGGTATGGTTTAGAAAGTGCTCGAGCCACTAGGGGCAAAACTATTATTTGGACCGAAACTTACCAGAATTTGGCCAGGATGGATTTGAGTGGCACATTGAATATGTTGGATTGTCTAGAGACGGTTATGGAAGGGTGGAGTTACTGTGTTGAGGAATTTGTACTTTCTCGAATATATGCTAGAGTGCTCGAGGGTAAAATGGTCATTTTGATTGGGTATCACCGGAATGAGTCCAAAATCAACTTGATTGACATTTTGAACATGCCGGACTATCAAGGGATAGTCCTAGAGAGTCGACTTACCGTCTCGAGGACTTAGTACTTTTTCGAGGACGTGCTGAGTTGGTCATTTTTCACCTAGTCGGGCTAGCAGGTGCCGGTATTGACCTGGTTTTACAGTGTTTTCGTCACTCTAATGGTTGTGACAAGCTGGTTTTCAGAGGTATTTCTTATCTCCAGTAAACGTGCCACGGCCAAGAGTCTCATTTGGTCCTGTGACACTGGGTGATTTAGTGGCAAAATCCATGTCGACCTGGTGAGTGTTCTCGTCACTCCAATTGTTTAAAGGTTTGCGAGTGTTTCTGTCACTCTGACAGTATGGTATTGGTTTTGAAGACTGCTTGATCTCGAGAAACTACCAGATGCTAAGGGGTATGATGGACATTCTACATTGGTAGGCTAGCAGGAGCCAGAAATGAACAGTTTAAAGTTTGTGAAAGTTTTCGTCACTTTGACAATGGTGATTGGTTTTAGAGACTGCCTGGTCTCTAAAAGTTGCCTAGACTGCCCAAGGGTATTTTGATCCTTGGCTTTAGTTAGGCTTGATGGGCTCGGGAAGCAATCGACTGACTAGACTGGAGTTTGAAAAGCCAGTTTGGGCTTGATAGTGTTGTCATGTTTGTCTGGTGTGCCAGGTTATATCGAAGATTGCTGAGGACCAAATATGGGGTGCTTACAGGGTCATTTTATTTGAATTTGGATTCTCTCCATTCCGTGATTTGGAATGGAGATCTCCATTCCATTGATTGAGTAGTTAACACATCAGCTAACATAAAAATAAAGAGTTCATACTAGTTGACTTAAAATTTATTTAAATATAAATAATTTTATAATTATGTATAAGGAAATAAATTTTAATACAAAACGGCAAAGTTTTAGTAAGATATATGATAAGATTACATCTAGTTTATTGATTATGGAATGGAGATTTTCATTCCAAATCATGGAATGGAGAGAATCCAAATCCATTTTATTATCAAGGATTTTTACTTCATTGGCCCTTAATATGGTGCTGTATGATACTTCTTAATGATCGAAAGAAGAAACTATGCCTTCATACTTCGAACATCCCATAAATTTTCTCTATTAATGTAAGCACGGCATTTTTGCCTGCTCGACGATCTCTGATCTGATCAGGCTCACTTTCAAACTCCACAAGCATATAAAGACCCAAATTGGCCCTTCCAAACTCCAATCTAGTCTATTGGTTGCTTCCTAGGCCCGTTGGGCCCAGTTAAAGCTAAATGACCAAAATGCCCCTAAGGCATCAACTAGTCCAATTCCATCCAGCACGCTCTTCGAGAGGATACCAAAGTCCTCAGAGTGATAAATCCATCCCTTCCAGGATTGTCCCAGACAATCCTGCATGCTTAGATTTCCATTTGAACCAATTTTGGACCCATTCCTAGGACTTCTGGTTAAAATGACCATTTTACCCCGGGTGCCCGATCGCCTTTGTCAACCACACTAACTCTAGGTATCAAACCGGTAAGTCCTCGGGGTACTCCCATGAGTATCCTCGATCTCCAAATCTCATTCCAGTCAATTCTGGGCCTATTTCGAGGTTTCTTAATTTAAATGACTGTTTTACCACTAGTGGCAGGTTATCCTTTTCAACCGTGCTGACTTTGTGTATCAAATCGGTAATCTTTTGGAACACTCTTAGTAGTGTTTCTAACCTTTGAATCCTCTTCCGATCAAGTCTAAACCAATTTTGATGTTTTTTGGTTCAAATAACCGTTTTGCCTTTAGCAGACCAGTCATCCTTTTCAACCACACCAGCTTTGGGTATCGAATCAGTAAACCCCCGGGGCACTCTCATGAGTATCCCCAATCTCCAAGTGCCATCCTGGTCCATTCCAGACCCATTCAGGTATTTTTTAGTCCAAATAACCATTTTGCCCCTAGTAGACCGGTCATCTTTTTCAACCATTCCAGGTCTGGGTATTAACTTGGCAACCCCCCGGTGCCCTACCCTTTTCCAGTGGGGCCTCGCAGCCTGGTGCCTTTCTAGATCAAACCGGAGTCACTTACAGTGGAGCCAAGCCAAAAAATGGTTTAGAGCCACTAGCAGTGGCGCCCAGATCTTTGCCTTGTGGCCCAAGTCAAATCAAATCTTTCAAATCATTGCCATACCAGGGTGGCGCTACTTCTAGTAGTTCTTGGCCAAAGGTTGGCTTGACGCCACTAGTAGTGGTGCCTAGCCAAAAAGTAGAAAAATGGCTAAGCACCACTTCTAGTGGCGCCACCTCCTAAAAAATTTGCTTATAAATATAGTTCACCCTCCAGCATGTTCAAGGTTGAAAAAATTACAAAGAAATGCTGCCTCTCTCAAAATAGCCTCCGAAATCCTTCAAAAGCTGTAATTCACTCAAGGCTCTCTCTCAAGCCCTAGCCCCCTCTAGCCCTAAACACTAAAACCCTAGCTTCCTAACTTCATTGAAGGACAAGTCTAGCCCTTAGAAGCTCTTGAAGGCCATCTCAAAGTTTAAGAAAGTCCTCCATTAACGCATTCAAGCAAACAAGAAGAGAAACTAAGGATTCTATTTTACTTTTTATGCTCTCCCACTCCTCTTTTCCCTTCTATTCCACTTGGACTATTAGTCTATTTTTATCCTTATCTCTAAACCCCCTCTTCTTGTATGCTTGAAACAAGAGGACCTTAGATGCATGCCTTGGGGAAGATTTGGGGAGCTCACCATGTCGAGGATTTTCCTTTAGCCTAACCAATCATGGTATGGTTTTAAGGCTCCTTGCAATGTGGTGAAACATTCGACCTTGTATGTTCACTACCTCTATACATTATACTTGTCATGTTCATGCAATGTTCTTATTTTCAAACTCACAATCCTAGGGTGATTCTAACCTCCTCATGGTTAGGGTTTTCCTAGGAAAGTGACATATTCAAAGTAGCCACTAAGGTCCACATTATGGTTTCAAGCCCTAACTTGTTTTTAAAATCACAAGCTTAAAGTGATTATAACTTTTTCATGGTTAAGATTGCTTTAGAAAAGTGGCATATTCAAAGAAGCCTTTGAAGACCACATTAGGGTTTTAAGCCCTAAAACCTCTCTTTCAAACTTTTGTTTTCAAACCCTTCAAAATTCTATGTTCAAATGATTTTTCAAAAATTGGTCAAAGAGTTATTTTCTTGAAGCCCTAGAAGTCCATGTTTTAGGAAGCCTAGTTTTGCTCCCTAACCTTCATTCTTGCATCCTTGCATTCAAAATGGTTTTCAATATTTTTGATGCCTCATGTTTTCAAAAATTGTAATATTCACTTGGGTTGTTTCCTAAAAGTCACACATAACTCATAGGATTTTCAATTCAAATCTTCATTTTTCAATTCCACATCAAATCTTTCCATTTCAGAGACAAATCAAATCTATCCATTTCAAAAACAAATTAAATCTTTCCATTTTGGAAACCAAATCAAATCTTTTCATTTTAGAAACCCAATCAATTCTCCTATTTGGGAAACAAAATCTATTCCTTTATTTTTGGAAACAAAATCAAAACTTTCCTTTTCGAAAAACCTTCCCAAAACAACACCTTCCATTTTTCAAAACTTTCCTAAATTGAAACTTTCCTTTTTCAAAATTTTCCTAAAACAAAACTTTCCTAAAATGAAACTTTCCTTTTTTGAAACTTTCTTAAAACAAAACTCTCCTAAAGTGAAACTTTCTGATGTCAAAACTTTCCTAAAATAAAACTTTCCTTTTCAAAACTTTCCAAAAATAGAATTTTCATTTCTCAGCTAAAAATCATATCTTTTCCATATTGCATCAAATCAAATATTTCTATTGCAAGGCATCTTTCCTAAACCCTAGACTACTTGCATCCCAAGTCACTTCCAACCCTAGGTTGTCTAACCTTAGGTCAACCAAACCCTAGAAGGTCGAACCCTAGGTCATTCAAACTCTCAGTCGACCTAACCCTGAGTCAACTTGGCCCTAGGTTAGCTTAACCCTAGTTTGCCCTAACCTAGGTTTTCAAGATTGTAACTCTGGGATCCTTTTTCAAACCCCAACTCCATTCAAAGAGGTTTTCAAAAGCTCTTTTAAACTTGTCTCAATCTAAAATGGCTAGACACTGACCATTTTTTTGAAAACTATTTCTAAAATGACTTAAAAAACTCATAACTCTAAGGTGAGCCTAACCCTTTCTTGGTTAGGGTTTCCTAAGAAAGGTTATACACCAAATAAGGTTCATATTAGGGTTTCAAATCACAAATGTTCTACAAAATCGTTTTCCAAAAACAATGTTCAAACATGACATTCTTGAAATGACCATAGGCCTTCTATGGTTATGATCGTTCAAGATCAAGTTCCGAACAAGGGAGGTTTTTAGCTTATTTTTCCAAAAGTGCTTTCTAAAACTCATGGTCTTGAAGGAGTATAGTTCTTATATAACTAACCTCTCAAAGCCTTTCATAAAGTACATAAAAAACAATTTTTAGAAACCTTTTCAAGACGAGTTCACAAGGGCTTTTTAGAATCCAATCTCAACTTTCTCCTAAACTCTTTTTTAACTTGTATCATGTATCATTATTTCCAAAAGTGATGAAAAAAATTCATTTTTCAAAGTCTTTTTAAGTGGATATAATTGAACATTTAGTAACCGGAGATTCAAGTGAGTGAAACTTAGGGTGAATAGATATATAGGTACCGCAAGGGTAGAATAGGGTGATAGTCTTCGATCTTTTTCCCTATACGTAACCAACCTTTGAACCTAGAATCACTGTTTTTAAAGACCATAATAGAGTCATTTTCTAAAAGGGCTTAAACATTCTCCAAAGGTCGCCAACCAACTTGTTCTCCCAACAACCCTCTCTCAAGGTTGTTCAAAACCCTTTTCAAAAATCCTAAAGTTAGTCTTTGAGCTTTACTTCATTTTTGGTGACCTAACACACTTTTATCAAAGTTAGGTGGCGACTCCAACACTTTTTCAAAAAGACCTCAACCAAATCAACTTCAAGTTCAAACCCTGTGGCACTCGTCCTCTTAGGATGGTGAGTTCTAATAAATAGAGTATCAGGTTTCTATTTCAAGTCAAGACCCAGACTCGGGACCGAAAACTAAGGTGCGACCCTTAATATATAAGGTAAACAATCATTTTGTCTAGGGGTGGACATTGGACAGGCCGGGCCTACACAAAACAAAATTTCCAAAACCAAATCCCGAGCTCCCCTAACTAAAAAAATTGCATTCCCAACCCCGTCCAAGCCTGCCCATTTAACATAAATTTTTTTAATATATAATTTTTTTCTATAAATAATATTGAATAACATAAAATTTAATTAAACATATAAATATATATAATATATAAAATGTATTATTTTATATATTTTTGGGGCGGACTTTAAAGACAATTTCCAAGCCCGTCCATTAAACTAATCGGGCCTAAAAAACTTTTTCGAGCCCTATAGTTTATGGGCGGGCTTAGGTGGGCCTATAGGGCTCTTGGGCCCATGGCCACCCCTAATTTTGTCCCTCTAATTGTGCTTCATATTTTAATGTTATCTTTTAACTTTGATTTCTTCTATTTAAGCCCTCCAACTTTTAAAAAAGAGTCAATGAGGTCCAATAATTTAATATTTAAGTTAGAAAAATTAAAGATTAATTACACTTTTACTCTCTAAACTATAATTTCATTTCAATTTACCCACTAATCTAAAAGGCATTACTTTTTTTTTTTTAATCCTTAAACCACTAGAATAAAGGTTTATTGTAACACTATTAAAGAGACAAATTTAACACTTATGGCATTGTTGATCTGATATAATATAAGATCTTTTGTCTTGGGTTAATAAATATGTAGTTTCAAAAATGTCCTTAATATTGACAGAGCCATAATTGGTAGTCCACATGTAAGGTTCCTATTTGTGCCCATTTGACAATCTCCTGTCCAAACTGATCCTCCAGTAAAACGGCACAACACTATAAGCCCAAACTGGATTTTCAAAACTCTACTCCAATCAAAGTAGTAGCTTCCTGGACCCGAGGGCCCCATTGAAGCTAGAATGACCAAAATGCCACTAAGCTTTCCAAGATCTGGCGATCTTTGGAACTATCGCCAACACCTTCGGAGTGACAAAAACACTTATAAACCTCAAACAGTTCACTTCTGGTGCTTGCTAGTCTGCTAATGTAGAATGTCCGTCATGGCCCTTGCCATTTTATAGCTTCTCGAGATCAGATAGTCTCTGGAACCAACGTCAAAATCGCCAGAGTGGTGGAAACACTTACAAACCATTAAGCTGCCAGAGTGGCGAGGTATCACTCACAAATAAGTCGACACGGGTACGCTGTAAATAACCCAGTGTAATGGGACTAAAAGAGCCCACTTTTCAAAAAAAGGGAGACCTTCGAAAATCAACTCATCACAACCATCAGAGTGATAGAAACACTCATAAACCCAGGTCAACATTGGCACCTGCTAACCTAACACGGTAAAAATTGACCATTCTATCCCAAGGCAGACCGACACTTCTTTGAGAAAGTACTAAGTCCTAATGACGGTATGTCCATATTTCCAAGACTATCCCTAGACAGTTCGGTATGTTTAATATGCCATTCTAGCTGACTCTAGACCTATTTCAGTGATACTCAATCAAAATGACTGTCTTACCCCCGGGCACTTCAGCGCATCTTCGAGAAAGTACTAAGTCGTCAAGACAGTAAGTCCATCTTTTAGAACTGTCCTTGGATAGTCTGATATGTTCAATGTATAATTCCAGTTCATTCCAGCCCCATACAGGCAAGTTCTGATTAAAATGATTGTTTTGCCTCTGACAGCCCAGACACCCTTTTAAACCACACCAATTTTGGGAATCAAACTGACTTTTACTGGGATACTCCAAAGAGGAACCCTTTCCATTTCAAAGCGAGTCTCTTGACTCAAAACACTCCTTAAGTTAGCAAAAGCTTTGTGGAGCATGTCGGAGATGCTCTGCCAAAGTTGACTTTTTCCTTCACTTCCATAGTTATAATGCACCATCAAATGACTTGAGAAACCTTAAAATAAAGGATTCTCCGAAGCCTGAGTGATAGGCTTTCCATCGGTATGGTCCAATGGTCAATAACATTCCCCGAAGTTCACGATTGTATGGCCCAAGGAGGGGTACTTTTCTAACACTTAGGAAAAATAAAAGTACACCTCTTGGCATTGGTTTAAATCCAAATTCCTTGATTAAAATACACCATCAAACAACTTGAGTAATGCAGAGATCAAGGATTTCCCCAAACCTTTCCTGGAGGACTTTTCATTGGTAAAAATTCGATTGGGATGATCGCTTCCCAAAAACCACAATTATATGGTGCGAAATCGGTTACTTTGGGAAACTAATGGAGCGTCTCATAGACACTCCCAAAATTTTATTTTTAAGCATGCTTCCCAAGGTAACATCTTTATCATATGGAACCATCCAAGGTTCCCCAAGGGCACTAACTTTAAGAGAAACTGTAGGGGAGTGTTGTGAACATAATTGATCTCCTTTGATCTTTCTCAGGTGGCACGAATACTGATGTAAAGTCAGCATAAAAGTTTTCGGTGGTAGAGCGTATGCTATATGGGCTCAAAATCTTAATCAAATCAGAAAAAACTTGCCTTACAACCCAAGCTGGAGTAGTAAAAGGGTGCCACGTGTCATCTTATAAGAGGATGACACTTAGCGCATGTACTACATTTGCCCCACCCTAATTCTTTGGCCTATAAATACCAGGCCACTCTCAACTCATTTTAGAGACAAAAGTAGTGAGGAAACCCTTCCAAAATAGTTCCAAAACCTTCGAAATTTCAAAAATTCAAAGCCTACCAAGGATTTAAGCCTCTTCAAACTTCTTTAACCCTCTTCAAGCTCAAGCCCCTTCAACCATGGTGGATTGAAGAAGTCTAAAGGCCAAAGGTAAACTTATATTAAGATTATGCTCTCCCCACTCCATCTCTTCTCCCTTCTAGCGCACTTGAGCTATGCTTCTCTTTTAAACCCTATTTTCTATCCCCTCTTCTTGTTTGTGCTCTTAGGCCATGTTTAGATGAAAGTTTATGAGAACCACTAGTTGGGGGACCTTTCACAAGCCTAATTGAAAATAGTATGGCCTTTAGGGCCTCTTAGAATGTGGTGAGGCCAAAACCTTGAATGTTCAGGACCTTTGCATCTTAGTTGTTATAATGCTCACGCTATGCTTGCAATGGTTGCATTTGTGTGTTTAAAACCCCTTTTCAAATTACTATTGATTTCATCTTCAAAGGCTTTCTAAAGTTTATGTAAAATAATTTTCAAAAAGTGCCTCTAAAGTTCTTCAAATTAGAGTTTCTTGAAGTTTTAGCTAAGAACACTAGATTTCCAAGCCTTAAGATATTTTCTGAAACCCTAATCTCTACCTTCCATTCGTGTAGCTCTCTTGTTTTTCCAAAAAAATGGTTTTCGAAACCACCCTCAAAGGGTTTTTCAAGTTTTGCTCTCTTAAGTTTGCATAAAATGGTTTTCATGATTTTCAAAGTTTTCAAAACAACCCTCTCATTTGGGAGATTTTCAATGTTTTTGCTCTCCTGAATTTTGAGGTTGGAATGGTTCCAAGGAAACTCTCTCTTGAGTGATTTCTATAAAAAAAAAACCATAAAGCCATTGCTCACTAGAGTGGTTTTCAAATGCTTATGTAAGCACCCCATTTTTTCCGACTCGACAATCTCCGGCCCGATCGGACTCACTTTCAAATACCATAGCACATTCAAGCTCAAATCGACCTTTCAAACTTCAATCCAGTCAACTGGTCGCTTCCTAGGCCCATCAGGCCCACTCGAAGCCAAATGACCAAAATGTTCCTGAGGCATCATCAAAGCTAATTTAATCTGGCACGCTCTTCACAAAGGTACCTAGGTGCTCAGAGCAATAAGTCTATCCATTCCAAGATTGTCCTAGACATTCTGGCATGCTCAAAATGCCATTCAAACCAATTTTGGACCCATTCTAGTGGTTCCTGGTCAAAATGATAATTTACCCCTAGGCGCCCGATCACCCTCGTCAACTACACTGGCTCTAGGTATAAAACCAGTAAACCTCCAGGGCTACTCCCATGAGTATCCCAAACCTCAAAATCTCCGTCCAGTCAATTCTGGACCCGTTATAATATTTTCTAATTAAAATGATCATGTTGCCGCTAGTGAACTGGTCATCCCTTTCAACCACCCCAGCCTTGGGTATTAAATCGGTAAATCTCTGGGGCAGTCACACGAGTATCCCCAGTCTTCGAGTGCCATCCCGGTCCATTTCGAGACCATTCTGGTGAACTTTAGTCAAAATGACCATTTTGCCCCTAGTGGGTTGGTCGTCCATTTCAACCATACCTGCTCTGGATATCAAATTGAAAACTCTTGGGACGCTCTTGAGTGCCCCTATTTCTTTTCCAGTAGGGTCCTATAGCCTTTCAAATCAAAACGGAGCCACTTGTAGTGGAGCTAGGCCAAAAAATGGTTGGGAGCCACTAGATGTGGCCCCCGAATATTTGCTTTGCAGCCCAAGATCGAATCAAATCAAATCTTTAAAGAAATAAAGTTGTGCCTTGGCTAATAGCAATTGCTTTTGGTGCAGTGGTAAGCGCTTAATCCTAAACCAAAATTATTGGTCCTAAGTTTATTTATATGAAATTTTATATATGGTTTTGATGATAACTTACTTTGATTTATAAATGTTTTGTTGATTAAAAATATTCAATGCTTTTAATCCTTAGTCTAGTTCGTATAATAAAGTTTTGCAAGATTATGAAACATTTGAAAGAGAGATCAAGACTTGAAAAGTAATATCGAAATCCTTGAGAATCATGTTTTAAGGAAACTTGATTCAAGAAAGATAATTAGAAGACATATTTTTCTTCTAAGGTTGAAAATTCGATGAAACTATATTCTATGATATAGTCATAATATTTTGCCCATATCTTTTCATCCAACTGTTGGATTGATATGATTCTTGAAGTTAGGAAAATCTAACTTCCATGTCCTCAAATTTTCACCTATATACATTTTCAAATTCGAACATTATAAGTGAGAAAATCGAAGTGGAAGTGAAGGCAACTTTGCAAAAATTCAAATATGCCAACTGGGAGAAAGTTTTAGTATTTTGATCATAACGTTTGATCTGACCATTGGATCTTCCTGATTCTTAAGGTTCTGAAAATATGACTTTCATATCTACGACTTTTCTGTTATATTCATTTTCAAATTCGAATGTTATCAAGGAGAAAATCGAGTTGGAAGTGAAGTCATCTGATAAAAAATTCAATAACAAATTTGGCAGCAACTTGCTTAACGGGAATAATTGTTTTAAATGCTCTCTAACGGCTAGAAACTCATTTGAAGCTACAAACTAGCCTTCTATATTTATCTATAAATAGAGATACACTTGAGGAGCAACTAAGAATAACAAGAGCAATAAGAGTTTGTGCATCAAAGTGATATTCATCCTTCAAGTCTTTGAGAGCTTAATTATCTTTTATCTTGTAATGATTTGAGAGCTTTATTGGCATATTTATTATTTGAGAGAATTTATTTGTAAGCAAGAGTGGTTGTACTCTTGTTTTTTCTTCTTGTAAGGGAGAGACTAGCTAAGGGTTGGGTGTGACTAGCATCCGTATAAAAACTAGTTGGAGTGAGGGATCACTTAGTTGGGTGTGACTTGCACCTATATAAAAACTAGTCGATGGGGTGTGAATCGCATCAGGAAAAATCACTAGTTGTAAAGGAGGACTAGCACCTGGGTTAAAAGGCTAGTGACTATATCTACACTTTGGATATAGTGGAGAAAAATCTCAAGGAAGGAGTCTTAAGGAGTGGATGTAGAATTTGGAGCTAAAGTCGAACCACGATAAATCTTGGTATCGTATTCTCTTCTCTCTATCTCCTTTACTTTATAGTTTAAATTGCTTGCATTTATTTATAACATATTATTGGTTGACTAATATTTGTTTGAATATGTAGTTAGAAATTTTAAATCTGAAATTATTTGTGGAATTATTGTTTAGATCTAATTCACCCCCCTCTTGGGTTGCCACCTAGACTAACATCCCTAAGTTTAGTCTTTGGGCTCTACTTAGCTTTAGGTGACCTAACACACCTTTATCAAAATTTGATGGTGACTCCAAACATGTCTCTAAAAGCGCTTAGCCCAATCAATTTCAAGTCCAAACCTTGTCGCACTTGTCCTCTTAGGAGGGTAAGTTTTAACACGATAGAGCACTGTGTTTCTCCTCCCCTGGGTTGCGGAGACCTCGGCGAGGCTGAAAAATTAGGGCATGACACGTTAAAAGTGGTTTTCTAAAACATTTCTTTCCAAAAAATAGTTTTCAAAAATTCGTTCTCTTTAGTTTACGATCAAAGTAGTTTTCAACACTACCTATTCTATATTGATTTTTAGAAGTTTAATCTCTTGAGTTAGTGGTTGAAATGGTTCCAAGACAGCCCTCTCTTAAGTTATTTCCAAATACCAACCATATGAACCTTACACTCACTTGAGTGGTTTTCATAAAATGATTTCAAAACTCACAACTCTCTTGATTTGGTTTTCTAAAAAATTTCTTACATAAAATGATAAGATTTTTATATGAAATTATGGTTTTTCAAAACACCTTTTCAAGTTTCACGTGTAAAACCACTTTTTCAAGCCTTCCAAAACCGATAAGTCCAAACCCTAGTTTGAACCCACCTTTCCAAAACCATTAGGTCAAAACCCTAGTTCAAAACCATTTTTTCAAAACCACTAGACCCAAATCCTAGTTCAAAACCACATTTCCAAAACCCAACCCTAGTTGGCTAACCTTAGGACACCTCCAAACCCTAGGTTAACCTAACCCAAGTTAGTAAATCATAGGTCAATATAACCCTAGTTAGTTAACCCTAAGTCATCCTAACCCTAGTTGTCCAATCCTAGGCTAACCTAACCCTAATTAGTTAAGCTTAGGTCATCCTAACCCTAGTTACCCTAACCAAGGTTAGTGAGCTTCAAGTCTCCAATCCCAATCCTCACTCAAACCACCTTTTTCAAAATTCCAAATGATCTTTCAACAAAGTTTCCAAAAACATCCAACTCACTTGAGTTTTCAAAAATTATGAATCTAAAAGTCTTTTCAAATGTTTCCATTCCTCTCAAAAATATTTTCAAGAGTTCTTTTAAACTTGTCTAAAGTAAAAGTAGCTAGATACTTAACATTTTCAAAATGTTTTCAAAAGTTCATAACCCTGAGGTGATCCTAACCCTCTCATGGTTAGAGTTTCTAAGGAAAAGTGATGCATGAAATGAAATCTTCAAGGTTCTTAGTAAGTTTCCAATACCCTAATTGTTTTCAAAAACCCTTTTTGAAAAATGATTTCCAAGAATAACACTCTTGAGGCAATCCTAGTGCTTCCATGTTTTAAAACTCTCTTTAGTTGTTTCATAAAATATTTTAAAAAATCGCTTATGTTGCTTTAAAAAATATTTCAAAAACTCCATTGAATTGTTTAAGAAATATTCTAAAACTCTCTTGAGTTGTTTAAAAATATTTCAAAACTCTCTTGAGTTGTTTTAAAAAACATTCTAATACTCCCTTGTGTTGTTTCAAAAATATTTCAAAACTCTTTTGAGTTGCTTTTAAAAACCTTCCAGCATTCCCTTGAGTTGTTTAAAAAACATTCCAATACTCTCTTGAGTTGCTTTCAAAAGCATTCCAAACTCCTTTGAGTTGTTCCAAAAATATTTTCAAATTCCCTGAAGTTGTTTCAAAAACTTCTAAAACTCTCTCAAGTGGATTTCAAAAACTTTTCAAAACTCTCTAAAATTTAAGTCCAAGTCAAAACTCTCTTAAGTTCAGGTCTAAAAAACCTTCCAAAGCTCTCATGAATCCACTTTCAAATCGTGCTCTTGTACAAATTACGAATGACTTGATTCTTGCTAAATAAGATACGTAGGCAACCTTCATAGGTGCGGTCGTAACCCTTATTTCAAGTCAAATGTCCATTTTAAAACATTCCTTCTTTCAAAACTATCTTTCAAAAATGTGCGTCATGCATCATTTTTCGAAAGTGATGACCTAATCCCTTTTTCAAAACTTTAAGTAGATATAAGTGGATAATTAGTAACTGATGATTTAATTAAGTGAATTAAGGGTGAATAGATATTTAGGTACCGAAAAAGTGGGGTAGAGTGATGATCTTAGGATATCTTCCTTACACGTAACTAACTCCATACCATAGATTTTTGTTTTAATGACCAAAGCCATAGTCACATTTCAAAAGGGGTTTAAGAATTTCAAAAGGTTGCTAACAAATCTCTTTTTCAAAAAACCTTCTTAAGAAGGTGATTTTCACAAAATCAAAATATAGTCTTCGTATTATGCTTAGATTTTAGGTGATCTAGTACATTTTTAACTATGTTAGATGGTGACTCCAAACTTTTTCAAAAAGTCTTTGTTCAAATCAAGATTCCAAGTTCAAACCCCCGTCGCACTTGTGCTTCTAGGAGGGTGAGTTCTAATAGAGAGAGTACCGTGCTTTTTCTATAGCCAAGATGGGCTTGAGGTAAAAAATCAAGGTACGACAGCTGGCTACTCCGTTGGGGAGTGCTAAGGGAGTCAGGTCATTAGCATGTCTTTTCACCCTTCATTCACACAGATTCTTCAGTTACTTTGTCTAGTTTTATCCATTTTTTAAAATTTTTCAAAACAAGCTTTCAGAAATTTTTTTAAAATCATAAGTTTTTTAAGTCAAACTTTATTTTTCAAAAATTTTTTCAAAAAGTGTCGTCACTTGCATTCATTGTCTATATTCATGCTCTTGCATTGACTTCTACTTTCATGCTCTTGCATTGATTTCTATGCTTATGCTCTTGCATTAATTTTCATATTCATGCTCCTGCATTGATCATCTATTCATCTTGTTTTGAGTTTGTCAAGCAGTACTAACTTTTTATATTTGTTTTGTAGGTGAACCCTTGTTCACATTTACTTTATGTTATGTGAATGCCTTAACTACCATGAATGGTACAGGATGGATGAAATATGTTGATGGGCTCTTTCCTCTAATTGAAAAATTTCACACACACATGGCGTGAATCACAAAGCATTTGCATGCATACTTGCATTTAACCTATTACTACCTTCTAATTAGGAAGGGGAACAATAGTGGCTGTCAGCAGATGTAGGTTTGCTTCTTACTTGACGGCTTATCGATAGTTCCCTTACTTGAATCACCGACTAACGATTGGGATCACCCTTTCGGGGGTGGATGCTGGAGGTCTGAAGATTCAGGAACGGGGCCTTTTAGGAAGCATTATTGAACCCTAATGCCAAAACTTGACGGCTCATGTTGCATGTAGCACCCCTTGTATAGCCAAAACTTTGCCAGAATTAAGACCCACTAGTTAATTTCAAAAACCAAAGTGGAGCGAGCGACTGTCTTTACATTTCCTTACTGCTGTCTATTCAATTGCTTATTTACTACCATTATACCGTCCATGCATTGTTATCCATTTTTCGACATGAACTCCAAAGAAATTCAACGTCATTGCATTCTCATGCACAAAATCAACCCAAAGAGAATGATCTAAGACCAATCTCATCAAAGCCTACCCCAAACTCCTAAGGGTTTCTCATAACCCTAAAGACTCATGGCATATGTCCAAATGGCATCTTGTAAAGATAGGCTCTAATCCCTCTTTGTTCATGAAGATAAGATTGTTAAGAAGATATGGGGCAACCAAGAAGCAGGGTCGCTTACCGACCCACATCTAAGCAAAAAGAAGGCCAATCTGAAGACTTACAAGTAGTTTAGAAAGCCAATATGTAGAGTGAGGCAAAAGATCTTATGAAAAATATTTCCCTCTCCCTACGATATATTTTCAATTTTGTTTACAAAAACTAAATCAATACAATAAAGTTGTCATTTTTTGATTCTTTTTGAATGAATGGATGTATGAATGAATGAATGAATGCCACAGGATACATGTATGGAACTACATATAGGGCCAAGACTTTACCTCCAAATATGAACAAATCATCATGCTTAATCCCCTAAAAAATTTGGGGTATCGCTAAGACATGCATTGCATAAATTTTTTCCAAATCAAGGCACTAATTTTACCTTTGTTTCTTGTTTTGTACCTTTTTCTCTATTTCCTCCCTCGTCCCCAAAAATTAAAAAACCAAAAGATGTAAGAGGTTAGTAGGGGTATTCTTTACATGAGGTTGCCTCCTTAGGTAAATGGAGGACATGATGAATATTGAAAGCACCGAAAACAAAGTATTGACCATCATAGTCGCCACTAACCAAGCTGTAGAGGTTGGGAAAGTTGAGGAAAATTTGGAGATTGTATCCACATTGTTGAAAACTGTAGCACACAGATTGCAACAATACAGGTTGAAAAGGAGAGTTGGGACCCTAATAAATCTGAGCATAATGGCAAGGAAGTGCCTAGTCACCCTCAGGAGGTTTTCATTCGTAAATGAGCCTCCTTCCGAGTAATGATCAAAGAATCAAGAGACCAAGGCAGGTCACTCAATCATTTACTCATAGTTTAACCTCAACAAACCAACATAAGCCTATTTGTCGACACCTTACCCCACTTCCCTCACTTTCTTATCATCCTTACTCCATATCCTAAACTTGAACCCATGGTCGCAGTGGCCGAATTTGTTCTTTAGACTAACCATAGGTGAGCCATGAGACCTTTGCGACCACCTATGCTTCAGAGTATCCCACCACCACCCATCACCACACCTATCTTCTCTAACATTTTGCCAATCCCAAAAATTACCCCTTTTACCCACACCTAGAAAGGTAGTCTTACCTTTGTTGTTGGAATAGGATATACCCAAGCCTTGCACATAACTGTTAAAAACCAAGGGAATGATCTTATTAAGAGTCATGGTAGATAGTGGGTCGGCAGCAAATGTTTGCCCGTATTCAACTTTGGAAAGTCTTGGAATGGACCAGTCATACTTGAGCCACAACAGTACCATTATACGGGCATTCAATGGGTTGAGAAGAGAGACCATGGGGGAAGTCGAGATACCAATTGAAATAGGACCAATAACCTTCCCTATTAGATATCAAGTCTTATAAATACCCTCAGCTTACAACATGCTTCTGGGACGACCTTAGATTCACTTAGTGGGAGTAGTGACATCCAGTCTTCATCAAAACATCAAATTCATTATCAATGCAAAGTTGATCTCCATTTATGCCAGGAAAGAGTTTGTGATCTACAAAGCAAATACAGTCCCATGTGCTGAAGTGGCTGCTCCATGCTACTTCCAATGATTAGAGTACGTCACTGTGATATAAGAGGGGGATATGATCGAACCAAGGTATTCCGACAATGCTCAAATGGTCATCTATTACTTCAAAAAGAATGAGTACCATCCAGGAAAAGGATTAGGAAAGGAGTTGCAAGGAGAACCTGAGACCTAAGACATACCTTCACAAAAGCATACTTTTGGTTTGGGGTAAAAGCTCACAAGAAGGGAAATCAGAGAACAATTCCAGAGAAAGAGAAGAGACTGCTAGGCAGCTATTGCTGAAGAAGTCAGAGTAGCTAAGAAGAATGGGGAGGGGAGAAGAATAATCCACAAATTCAATTAACTATGTGTATTCGAAAATGGAGAAAGTTCCACCTTCAAAATTGGTCAAGAGGAAGAAGAGTTTCAACTTGAAATCTAGGCCAATCTATTTTAAGGAAGAGATATTATGATGATTCGAGCACCCTCACCTCAAGGAGATGAAGCAACAAGTGACACCACCATCCGACTGGCCTACCTTAGAGAAAAGCTTGACAATTGGGACAGTAAAAGCCTTTTCTGGGCCTATAAGTTTTGGTATAGGCTTGTCAGGGCAATCTATGAGCTTCTAGCTCACTTTAAATAAAATTTGTCTTTATTATTGTAGTTTTCTATTTTGCAAGAATCATGAACTACAATCCCTCCTTTTGAATGATTTCTTTGTTTGCTCCTTATTAGGGACCCTTATATTCATTGCCTTGGCCAATTAATTAAAAGAATGCCTATTTTGACAATTCATGACTTCAAGACCGACATTGACTATTGACTCTTGGGGTTTAAACTTGATATGAACCACACAAATGAAATCCCAGTGGAAATTCGAGAGCATGTAGAAATTATGCGAGCCACAAAACTCCTAAGATTGAGGAAACAGAGACAGTAAACTTAGGCAGCAAGGACACCCCGAAAGAAGTTGAGATTGGCACTGGGATGGATAAATGGCAACGCAGAGAAATGCTGAAGCAACTGGCCACTTGCCTAGAAATTTTCACATGGTTTTACCAGGACATGCTGGGATTAGACAAATCCATCGTTAAGCACAGGTTACCCTTGGATCCCTAGATGAAACCCATGAAGCAAAAATTACGAAGGCTGAAACCTGAATGGAGCTTGAAAGTCAAAGAGGAGGTGGTCAAGCAATTCCAAGCAGGATTTTTACAAGTAGTTGAGTTCTCCCAATAGTTAACAAACATTGTTCCTATTCCCAAGAAGGATGACAAAGTCCTGATCTGTATTGATTTTTGAGACCTCAACAAAGCAAGCCCAAAAGACAATTTTCCCCACCCTCATATAGACCTCTTGGTCAACAACACTGCTGGACACAAAATGTTTTTGTTCATGGATGGGTTTTTCGATTAATCAAGATAGCGAAAGAAGACTGAGAGAAAACCACTTTTATCACACCATGGGGGGTATATTGTTACCGAGTGATGTCCTTTGGATTAAAGAATGTAAAAGCGACTTACCAGAAAGCCATGGTTACCCTGTTTCATGACATGATGCACCAAGAAGTGGAAGTTTATGTAGATGATATGATTGTAAAGTCTAGGGTATAGGAAGATCATTTCTTCAACTTGCGGAAGGTATTTGACCGACTTTACAAATATCACCTCAAACTCAATCATGCCAAATGCACCATCGAGCTATTCTTTGATAAGCTACTTAGATTAATTGTCAACAAGAAGGGGATAGAGATTGATTCAGCCAAAGTTAAGTCCATCGTTGAAATGCTACCACCGCAAGGAGAAACTGAGATCTGATCTTTCTTAGGAAAGCTAAACTTCATGAGTAGATCATCACTCAAATGACCAATCTTTGTGAGCTAGTCTTTAAGCTACTCAAGAAAGATGTTTTGAAAGAATGGAACAAAGACTGTCAACAGGTCTTCGAGAAGATCAAAGAATATCTCCTAAACCCCTCAATTCTAGTTGTACCGGTTTCTTAGAAACCCCTCCTAATGTTCTTGATTATCCTCAAAACTTCCATAGGATGTGTAATGGGGTAGCACGACGAGATGGGAAAAAGGGAGCAAGCCATTTATTATCTTAGCAAAAAGTTCACGCTTTATGAGGTCAAATATACAGCACTTTAGAAAACTTATTGTGCCCTAGCTTGGGTAGCTTATCGGCTTTGACATTATATGCTATACCACACCACTTTCCTTATCTCTCAGATGGACTTGATCAAGTTCATTTTCGAGAAACCCACTCTGTCTAGCCAAATTGCGAGATGACACATAATCCTATCCGAATTTGATAGTCTTCACGACTCGCAAACTAGTCAACGGGCAAGTAATAGCTGATTACTTTGCAAAAAAATCCCATAAAAAATTACTGGTCCATGGAACCCTGTTTCACAGATGAAGACATCATATACAAAGAATCTGAGGTTAAAAGATAAGAAGATCATAGCTAGAAGATGTACTTTAATGGAGCCTTGAACAAAAATGGGGCTAGAATTGGGCAGTAGTAGTATTTGAAATAGGTAGCCACTACTCCATTGTTGCTATGTTAAAGCTTCATCTTTGCACCAACAATAGTGCTGAATACCATGCCTTGCATCCTAGCATTGAGACTAGTAGTAAAAATGAAGATCGAGGAGTTGATTAATTTCGGAGATTCTGACCTCATAATCTAACAGTCAAAGGATGTATACCAAACTTGGGGCACAAAGCTTGCCTATGATCAACAAGTCAAGGACCTTTGTCAGTTATTCCAAAAAATAGATTTCTACTACATTCTCAAGACCAAAAACAACTTTGCTAATGCCTTAGCAACCTTGGTCGCCGCCATTAAGGTCGATGATGGCATTAGAATTCCTCCTTTCCAAATCTTCATTTAGAATGCACCATCTCATTCCCTCAATGCCTCCTCAGAACCCAATGGACAGGCATGGTTCCATGATATGAAGAGATGTTTGCAGACTTGAGAATTCCTCATCCAAGTCTCCTAGAATGACAGGAAGACAATAAGAAGAATGAGCACCCAGTACTTTGTAGCCAGGAATGAGCTTTTCAAAAGATCCATACTGGGGCCTCTAAAGTGCGTAGACGCGATCAAAGCTACGAAAATCATGAAGGAACTTGCGGTCCCTGCACGAACTGTCATACCCTCTTCATGAAAATTCTCAAGATTGGCTACTATTGGACCACCATTAAGTTTGATTGTATCAAGTATGTTCTCCAGTGCAACAAATATCAAATACACAAGGATATGATCAAGGCCCCGCCTATGAAACTTTGACCAATGATGGCAACCTAGACCTTTTCTATGTGGGGGATGGATGTGATTGGTCCTATTACTCCAAAAGCCTCAAATGGATATCGACTCATTATGATCACCATTGACTATTTCACTAAATGGCTCGAAGCGGCCTCCTATGTCCATGTTACTAAGAAGGTGGTGAACAGATTCATCAAGAACCCTATTATCTACCAGTATGGGATTCTGGAATCTCTCATCACAGATAATGCAAGTAACCTAAACAATGACATGTACTCAGCTATACCAAAATTTCAACATCACTTATCGGAACTCTATAAGTTATTGGCCACAAATGAATAAGGCAGTAGAAGCATCTAACAAGAACATCAAGATGATTATCCATAAAATGATCAACAATTACAAGGATTGGCACAAGAAGCTCCCTTTTGCACTTATGGCTTACTGGGCAATAATGAAACTCTCCACCGGTGCCACACCATATGAATTGGTCTACGGGAATGAGGTTGTCCTCCCTATTGAGATTGAAATCCCTTCCCTGAGGATCCTAATGAAAACTAAGCTGGATGAGGCAGAATGGATCAAAGACTGGCATGCTTAAATATGCCTGTTGGATGAGAAATGGTTGGTGTATCAACCATGTACAGTGTTACAAAAGATGATTACCAAGAGTCTTTCACAAAAAGTTCGACCTCGTGGTTTTTAGCTTGGAGATCTAGTGTTGAAGAAAATCTTTATCAACCAAGAGGAAGCTCAAGGGAAGTTCGCTCCAAATTATGAATGGTCTTTTATAGTCAAGAAAGTTCTGACAGGTAGAGCACTCATCTTGAAAGAAATGGATGGCCAAGAATTTCCCAGCCCCGTGAATTCTGATACAGTCAAATGTTACTTTGTATAAAGAAAAGCTCAGGTTTCCTTGATTGAGCAATGAAAATTTTTTCTTAGAATGAAAAAGAGTAGTCATTTCACTGAATCCCCAAATAGCATCTCCTGAGTAACCCTTTTGAGCCAATCATGGGTGAACCCCTCTAAGTAGCAAAATAATTCCTTAAGGCGTTGTCAAAATTTTACAAAAAGCTTTATGGACTAAGCAATTTAACATAAAATGAAGAGAGGCACTCAATTCATCTACCATACAGTAAAAAGCACCCCTTTGCAAAGTTCTCTTGAGCTGGTTATATTCTTTTAGAAAATTGACCCAGTGATTACCGCCCATAATGGGTCAAAATAGAATGAAGAAAAAAATGAAAAGTGGACGTGGATTTAAAGGAAAGAAGAGGAGAAAAAAAAAGGGAAGAAGAAGGGATTTAGTGATGAGAAGCATAAGAACCAAGATAGTGTCCAATCTTGGAGGGCAAGAGAATTCAAGGAAAAGGAATGAAGGAGGCTCACAAAAGTGAGCAAAAGCAAGAAAGAAGGGAAAAGAAAGATGAATAGGTAAAAGTGATCACAGGTTTTAAGAAGCCTAGTAAATGCAAAATGTTTTGAGCCTTTATCCCTTTATTTCAAATACCCCATAAACTAGTTCACATTATGGTCCAAATTAAAGCCCTCTTTAAAGAAAATTGCTTAGTACAAATGAGCTTAAACAAAAAGTGTTAGTTTCTAAGGGTAAATGAATGACAGGGCTGCTTTTTTTCCCCCGAATCATAAAAAGGGTTCATGATCCCTATAACCCAATGCTATGAAAATTCAAGCCTTTAGAAACCCCTCCGACATTAACCTTAGCCTTGCCCATATTCGAGCCTCAGACTAAGTCTCTTCGAATTAAGATAGAGCTCCTCATTGCTCAATACGGAAAACATAATTCAGTACTATAGCAAAGAAGATATTGACCTTCACAAAAATGACAAAACATTATATAACATAACCTTGAAGTTGCAGTGAAAACTTGAAAGGGCGCTGTGGGTAAAAAGGTAAAGACATGGCAAGATACAAAGGTTGTCAACCTGGTGAAAATTGGTAAGGGCGCTATGGTGCAAAAATGATAAAGCTGGGACTAGTGAAAGCCCCACAAGGGTAATGTAAGCACCCTAGTTTTGCCCACTCAGCAATCTTTGGCCTGACTGAACTCCCTTTTAAAATCCAACAGGAATATCCAAGCCCAAACCAACCTTCAAACCTCTGTCTAATCAAGTCAACCGCTTCTCGGGCCCTCCGGGCCCACCAGAAGCCCAATGATCAAACCTGCCTCTTGGGCCTCCAAATATGTTTTTGAGAAAGTTCAAAATTTCTCAAGATGGTAAGTCCACCATTCCAAAATGTTCCTAGATAGTGAGGCGTACTTAATAAGCCATCTTATCCAATTTCGGTCCTATCCTGGTCAGCTTTGGTCAGAATGACAATTTTACGCCTAGACACCCAAGCACATTATAAATCCCACCAAACAGCAAAAACATCCTCCAAGAGCGTCCCTGAACCATCCGGCATGCTTAGCATGCCACTCTAATCCATCCTAACCCTTTTCGACCAATCCTAGTCAAAATGACTATTTTACCCCTGGCAGCTTGAACGCACCCCGAAACTACACCAGCTCTAGGTATTAAACAGAAGATCTCATTATACATCCTTGTTTAACCCAAGGTAGGTACTGTGACTCTAAACACTTCCAGCTCAACGAGATTCCCCTGGAGCATCTTGCAGACGCTCCGTTGAGGTTGTCTTTTTTCTCAATTCCCTGATTATATCGCACTGTCAAATGACTTGAGAAATGTGCAAATAAGAGAATTCTCAGAAGCCCATCCATAGGTCTTTTCATTGATACGGCTTGATTGAATAGATCTCTTCTCGAAGTCACCGATCGCACGACTTGAAAACTGTAACTTTTAGTAACTCCTAGAGCATCTCACAAATGCTCCGCCAAGGTTGGCTTTTTCTTCAATTCCCTAATTTTAATGCATCATCAAATGACTTGAGAAATGTGTAAATTAGGAAATTCCTGAAAGTATTTCCAGAACACTTTACATCAGTACGGTCTGATCGGAGAAATCGCTTCGCGAAGGCCCCGATCATGTGGCCCAAAAATGGCTACTTTTGAACATCCGCGGAGCGGATCATAGACGCTCCACAAAAGTGTGTTTTTGTACACACTTTTCGAGATGATATCTCACTTTTTCGAAAACCTTTCAAGCTTCCCGAAAATGCTAGGTTCTTGAGAAACAATAGAAAAACATCGTGGACACAACCGATTTTCCTAAATCTTTCCCGAATTGCATAATTATCGAGGCAAAGTTTAAACGAACATTCCCAGTGGTGGAGTGTATGCCACATGCACCCAGATTTTGATCAGATCGATCAAAACTTTGCTTGCTTTCTAAGTTGAGCCAGTATAGAGTGTGTCACGTGGCGCTCAAAGAGAGGAACAATACTGGGGGCAAAATTTACCCAGGCGCATGTGCTGCATGCGCCAGCCCCCAAGGATTTTGCCTATAAATACAGGCTTCGCCCTTTGCATATTCCAAAATCGAAATTGACAGTGAAGCTCTGCAAAAACTGCTCTAGAAATCCAAAATCCTATATACACCTCACCCCCCACACACTTAGGTTAAATTCTACCTTTCTATAGCTTATATACTTTCTCTACAAAGACCCTAATGCCCTAAATAAATCACTTCTAGCCTCTTTAAGCCTCCTCAAGGCCCTTCAAGTTTAAGAGAAGTCATCCATGGAAGCTTGAAGTTGTTTTGAAGATGAAAGGTAGTATTATCTTTACATTTTGGAATCCCCACTCCTATCTGCTCCTTCCTAGCCTACTTAGGCTATTATCTATTTTAACCTCTATCTTCTACCCCTTTTCTTGCATGCTTGAAACAAAGGAGCTTTTAGTTCATGCCTAGAGGAAAGTTTGTGAGAGCCACAATGTATGGAATCTCTTATAAACCTACTTTAAGATGGTATGGCCTTGGAGCACCTTGCAATTTGGTGAAGCTTCTAGCCTTGTATGATTCCATGACCTCTTTACATTTGGTTATCTTGTTCATGTTTTGCATGCTTGGTTTTGTTTTCATGTTCACAACTATTTTTCCAAAACTTTCACTCTCTTTTCTATATCATTCATAAAGCTCCATATTCAAATGATTCCTTACAAAATGATTCTAGAGTTGGTTCCTTGAAGTCTAGGTCAAACCCTCAATTTCTATTCCTTAGAAAACCCTCTTTAAGTCCCTTGACTTTATTTTTCTACCTTACATTTGATTACTTTTCAAAGTTGCACTAAAACGGCTTTCAAACCCTCTTCTTCTATTTTGATTTTCAAGGATTTTACTCTCTTGAACTTTGTGGTTGAAATGGTCCCTTGGAACGCTCTCTTGAGTGGTTTTCTTATTATCTTAACCATATGAACCCTAGTTCATTAGAATTGGTTCTCTAGATCCCAAAAAAGGTTTTCAAGACAACCCTCTTCAAGAAGGGTTCTCAAATTTCACTCTCTTTAATTTGCATGGAAATGATATCCCTAAACCACTATTTTCACCTTGATTTTTAAATGTCTTGCTCTCTCTTGAAGATTGTGGTTGGAATGGTCCTATAAAATCCTCTTTGGAGTGATTTCCCTCAAATCAACCACATGAACCCTTATTCTTTAGAGTGGTTTTCAAAATCTTAAAAGTGGTTTTCCAAAACTTCCTTTCTAAAACTAATTTTCAAAGGTTCATTCTCTTTAATTTTTCAAGTCTTCAAAACTATCTTTTCAATGTTGATTTTCACAAGTTCTACTCTCTTGAGTTAGTGGGTGAAATGGTTCCAAGGCAACCCTCTCTTAAGTGGTTTCCAGATACCAACCATAAGAACCCAATACTCACTTGAGTAGTTTTCATAGTTTTCATAAAATGGTTTTTAAAACACATTCTCAAGTTCTATGCATAAAACTACATTTCCAAAACTCCTATGTCAAAACCCTAGTTCAAAACCACCTTTTAACCCTAGGTTAACTTGACCCTAGTTGTCCAACCTAAGTTTAACCAAATCCTAGGTTAACTTAACCTTAGTTAGTTAACCCTAAGTCACCTTAACCCTAAGTTAACCTAAACTTAGTTAGTTAACCCTAGGTAAGCCCAACTCTAGGTTAACCTAACCTTAGTTAGTTAACCATAGGTCACCTTAACCCTAAGTTAGTTAACCCTAGGTCACCATAATCCTAAGTTTACCTAACTCAAGTTAGTTAACCTTAGGTCAACCCAACCTAAGTTAGTAAGCTTCAAAGTTACAATTCAAGGACCTCTTTTCAAATAATCTTTCAACTCAAAAACTATTTTCATAACATACTTTCCAAAAACATCCTACTCTCTTAAGATTTAAAAAATCAACTCCATAACCTTTTCAAACATTCCCACACTCTATCTTCGAAAATGTCTCCAAGAAGTTTTCTTAAACTTATTTTAACTAAAATGGCTAGACACTTAACATTTTACAAAAACTATTTTCAAAATATTTTCAAAAACTCACAAGCCTAATGTGTCCCTACCCCTCTATGGTTAGGGATTTGAAGGGAGGGTGATACATTAAGTACAATCTCCAAGGTTGTCCATATTAGGGTTCCAAAACCCTAAGTGTTTCTAAAAGTTCTTTTCAAAAATGATTTTCAAACATCACATTCTTGAAACAATCCTAATCCTTCCATGGTTAGGATTGTTCAAGTGTAAGCGAGACATTAAAAAAGGGTTCTATAACCCTAAAAGCTTTAAAAAAAAAAACCAAAAGGAAGTTTCTAGCCCCCTATTCCAAACTTGTTTTCAGAACTCATAACCCTAAAAGAGTTTAGTTCTTCAATTACTAACCTCTTAATGTGATGAGACATTAAACACGCCTTTCCCAAGGTATTCCAAAAACTACTTTCAAAAGCATTTCAAAGACAAGTTCATAAGAGCATTTCCAATCCAAACTATACCTCCAAGGTTTTCAAAACAAGTCTTCAAAACATTTCAAAACTCCCTTGAGTTGTTTCAAAAATATTTCAAAACTCCCTTGAGTTAATTGCAAAAATGTTCAAAATCATCTTCAATCTCAATTCCAAAAAAAACTTCAAACATTCCAAGTCCTATTTTAAAGGCATTTTCTCTTAATTCTATAGTTTTCTTTTCCAAAGACCTCAAAATGTCTTTAAATTTTTCCAAAGATCTCAAAGTGTCTTCAAATCTTTCCAAAGATCTCAATGTGTCTTCAAAACTTTTCAATGCCCTCAATGTGCCTCTTTTCTATCGGGCCCTTGTCAGAACTACGAATGACCTGATTCTCGCCAGATGAGATATTTCAACTGAAGTTCCCTTTCCAAAATTTTATATCCATCCAAGATTTCTATCTCAAATTCCTTCACAACATTTTTCTCAAAACCTGCATCATGCATAATTCGTAAAACAAGTGATGACCAAATCCCATTTTCAACATTCTAAAGTGGATATTAAGTGGATAATAGTAACTGGCTATTCAAGTGAGTGAATTTAGGGTGATTAGTCGTGACCTAACTCACCTTAATCAAGTTAGGTGGCGACTTCAAACTTTTTCAAAATCCCTTAAATCAAATCACGTTTTCAAGGTCAAACCTAATCATTTTCGTCCTTTTAAGAGGATGAGTTCTAACGAGAGAATACTGTGTTTTTCCCAAGTCTAGTAAGGCTTGGTGGTGGTTAAAAACCGAGAAGCGACAAGTAATGGTAGTTAAAAAAGCCAAAAAAAAAAAAACCCTCCCTCCTTTGCACTTTTGATCGTCATCATGGGTTTCAGCAAGATGATTCCAAGTTTTGGTGGGCAAAATAGGGCAAAAAGTCATGAAAGTCAAGAAATGCATTATTCCAAATTTAAATGGGCCGGTGAAGTTAGCAATGAGGACCCCTTTCGAGAGTGTGGCAACAATTCTATCATTACTTTCCAAGGGAGTGCCTTTTTCCATGTGCGTATATACTTTGTTTTGACTAACAAATCATGCAGGAAATGAAAAACAGGAGCAACAATAAAGAGGAAGGAGTAAAAACAAAGAGCTATGTTCCTCTGAAAAATTTCCTTTGCCTCAATAGGAAGAGAAGTCACCAACACACACATCGTAGTCATATACACAAAGTAAACTAAAAGTCAAAATATCTTTGAAATGTAAGAATCAAAAACAACGGAAAGGACCAAATAAGCTGCAGTTACATCAAGAGCGGGGACCCAGGATGTAGCGATCTACATCCCCCCTCTCCTGAGAAAGGGTTTGCACTGCGTCCTGGTAGACATGATAAAAGGTCAGCTCCTCGTTACGCGATAAAAAGGCCGGTTTAGCCTATGACACTGACAATTGGCCAAAAGCTCACGCCTTTCCTGAGAAAAGGTCTGCACTGTATCTATCAAGAATAAAATTTGCTCATCATGAGGATCAGCCTCAATGGATGAGGAAGAGATATCGGGGGAACCTTGGGACCTCTTTTGACCCCAGGAAACATCAATATGTAGACTGCCCCTCACGGATAGAGACGCCACAGGTCGTTTCTCTAAGGTAGACAATAGTTCCTCGCTGGCTCTTAGTTAGGTAGATAACTCACTAGCATGGCACGGGCACATCTCTAGTGATGGCAACCCCGGACCATGTTGATGGCAAGAAAATTCACATACCTTACCGGGGGTAGAGGAGTTGTAAGGAGAGGTTCACTAATCTCAGCATCACCTAATACATATATGTGGAAACAAGCCCAACAATCCTCAATTGCCATTGAATCAGAAGAAAATTGTCCATCTGAGCCATTATGAGCAGGCAGAGTACATTATACTACCATCACTCTGCTCACAAGCTCCTTTGGAATCTCGTTGAAAAAATACAAGTAGAGCTCAATAGCCACTGATGAATAGGGAACATCCTGCTCTCGACCTAACTGTTGAAGAACCCAAATCTCGACTGTCGCGTCCAGATTTTTTGCACTCAAGGAATACACACACAAGCGAGAAAAATGTTGTACTCCCTCGTCATAACTCACCCTCCTAAAAGAATGAGTGCAACTAGGTTTGAATTGAAAATTGGTTTGAATAAAGGGCTTTTGAAAAAGATTTGGAGTCGCCACCTAACTTGATTAAGGTGAGTTAGGTCACCTAAAAACTAAGAATAATCCGAAGACTGCACTTAGGGTTTTTGAAAAAGGATTTTAAAAATATCTCCTCAAGAGAGGGTTTTTGAGAAAAACAGGTTGCTTGGCAACCTTTGAAAAACATTTAGCCCTTTTTGAAAAATAACTCCTTTTGGTATTTTGAAAACAGTGATTCTAGGTTCGAAGGTTGGTTACGTGTAGGGAAGCCGCACTAAGCCATCACCTTAACTCGCCCTTTCGGTACCTACATGTTAATCTATCCTAGATTCACCTATGAGAGTCTTTAACTAATTATTGTTCAATCCTATCCACTTTGAAAAATGAATGTTTAAAAAGACATGATGCATGATATGCAAGTACAAGATAAGAGAATTGAAAAATAGATTTGAAAAGAAGAATTTGATTTGATTTTAGAAGAAAGATTTGAGAAGATAGATTTGAAATTGGAAAGTTTTAGAATTTGAAAATTGAGATTTGAAAATAGATTTTTGGAATTGGAAATTGGAAATAAAACATAGAATTGGAAACTTGAAGAAGATTGTAGAATTGGAGGTTTGAAAGAGGTTGTAGAATTAGAATTTGAAAAATGTTGTAGAATTTGAGATTTGAAAAATGTGGAGGAATTTGAAATTTGAAAGAAGTTGTGAAATTGGAAATTTGAAAAATGTGGAGACCGCATCCATGAGGGTTGCTTACGTATCCTTTTGGAGCAATCAAGTTAGTCGTAGTTCGGACAAGAGTCCGATAGAAGATAGAAGGTTGGATTAGAAAAAGAGATTGAATTGGAATTTTTGGAATTGAGAAGATTGGACTTTGATTGGAAGATTTGAAAAGATTTGATTTTGAAAAACTTGATTTTAGGAAACCTAGAAAGACTTGAGACTTAGAAAAGAAGGCTTGGATTTCACTTGGAAAGAGCTTAGAGAAGAATTGACTTGAATACTTGGACTTGGAAGATTAGGAAAGCTTGGAATTTTGAAAAGATTCGGATTAGGAAAGTGTCATTTTAGAAAAGTTCTGTTTTAGGAAAGTTTTGAATTAGGAAAATTTTCAATTAGGGAAGTTTTTAAATTAAGAAAGTTTTGAAACTAGGAAAGTTTTGAATTAAGAAAGTTTCAACTTAGGAAATTTTTAGGTTTAGGAAAGTTTTGAAATTGGAAAGTTTTGTTTTAAGAAAGGTCTTGAAATAGGAAAATGTTGAATTTAGAAATGTTTTGAATTAGGAAAAGTTTAGTTTAAGAAAGGTTTAGAATTTGGAAAATTTCAACTTAAGAAAGTTTTGAATTAAGAAAGTTTCAACTTAGGAAATTTTTAGGTTTAGGAAAGTTTTGAAATTGGAAAGTTTCGTTTTAAGAAAGGTCTTGAAATAGGAAAGTGTTGAATTTAGAAATGTTTTGAATTAGGAAAAGTTTAGTTTAAGAAAGGTTTAGAATTTGGAAAATTTCAACTTAAGAAAGTTTTGAATTAGGAAAGTTTCATTTTAAGAAAGGTTTTAAAAATAAGAAAGTTTTGAAAATAAGAAAGTTTTAGATTTGGAAAGTTTTGAAGTTTTAAGAAAGTTTAGAATTTAGAAAGTTTTAGATTTAGAAAGTCTTGAGATTAGTAAAAGTTTGAGTTTAGGAAAGATTTGAAAACTTGAACTTGGAAAGTTAAGATTTGGAAATGGGCAAAATTAGGAAAGGATTGAATTATGAAAGATGTCGAAGTTAAGTTTTAAAATTTAGAAAAGATTTTTATGTTCAAGTTTTGGAAACTTTAAGATTTAGGAAAGTAGAAGTTTAGGAAGGATTTGAATTAGGAAAGATTTGGATTAGGAAGGGATTGGATTTTGTTTTTAAAAAGAAAAGGTTTGATTTTGTTTTTAAAAACGGAGGATTGGATCTAGTTTCCTAAACGGAAGATTGGATTTGGTTTCCTAAATGGGAAAATGGGATTTGACAAGGATTTAGAAAGGTAGAGTTTTAGAAACCCTAGATTTGGGAAGACCATAGTTTTGACATAGAAAAATAGGTTTATGGAAATATGTAGAGTTTGGATGTGAAAAGGGAGATTTTGGAAACCTAGGTTTTAAGGCAAGTTTGAAAACCATATTTTTGGAAAGAAAATTAGGGTTTCCTAATTGTAGGTTCTAGGGCTTGATTTGGGCTCCAAGAAAAAAGATTTTTGAAAGTGCGTTTTTGGAAACAAGTTTTTGGAAGGAAATCCTAGAGAGGAGTTTCTAAAGGGAAGATTTTGGAAATAGAGTTTTTTAGAAATACTTTTGGAAGGAGATTGTTGGAGAGAATTTTTAGAAAAGATTTTTTCTAGGGAGTGTTTTTAGAAAGGAAACCTAGGGAATGTTTTCGGAAAGTGGACTTTGAAGAGAGCATTTTGGAAAGTGATTTAAAAAGAGAAGTTTTGGAAAATAGATTTTTAGAGCGAGTTTTTAGAAAATAATTTTGGAAAAAAGAGCTTTTGGAAAGCATGTTGGAGAAAAGATTTTTAGGAAGAGATTTTTTTTTTTTTTGAAAAGAGAGCTTTTTGGAAAGGATAAAAACATCTCACTTTCCTAAAACGATTCTAACTATAAGAAGGTTAGAACCACTTTAAGAAAGTGGTTTTGAAAACAACAAGATTTGAAAATATGGACCATGAAAGTCACTTTAAATGTAACACTTTCCTAAAGCAATCCTAGTTATGGAAAGGCTAGAATCACCCTAGGATTGTGATTTTGAAAACAATTTTTGAAAAAGAGATTTTGATGCAATTTTGAAAACAAGTTGAATGCAAGTTTTGAAAACGAGTTTGAAAACGATTTTTGGAAGATGCGAGATCATGATATGCACAATGCAAATTTGGAGTCGTGAACATACAAGGTTAAGGCTTCAACACATAATCAAGGGGGCCGAACCCACGTGGTCTCCGATTAGACTAAAAGAAAGCCTTCGACACGGTGATCCTCCAATAGTCTAATCCTACACATGGACCGGGAGTCCCCTTGTTTCAAGCATGCAAAGAAAGGGGGGGGGGGGGGGAAAGAGATGTGGGATTAAAATAGAGAAAACCCAAGTGGGTTAGGAGAGAGAAGAGAGAGGGAGAAGTGTAGAAACGTAAAATGAAAACCTACCTTGTGTCTTGTTTATTTTGCGCGCCTTGCTTGTCTTCGATCTTCGTCTTCAATCCTCAAGAGTTGTCTTCAATCTTCAAACTTCATATTGCAGCTTTTCAAGTCTTCAAAGGAGGGTTGGAGGCTAGTGTATAAGTGTATGGGAATTTGTATGAGTGTATATGAGGCTTAGGGTTTATATATGGTGGCTAGGGTTGGAAAGCCTAAAGAAGCTAGGGTTTTTGAAGTGTTCGAGCTCTGTATATTGAATTTTGGTGTTTTTAGACTGAGTTTGCGAACCCCTTTCACGTTGGAAAAGGCTCTGTATTTATAGAGGTGAGATAGACCTGGCGCCTGTTGCAGCGGCGCTAGGGCAAAATTCCTCTTGGCGCCACTAGGAGTGGCGCCAGGCCATTTCTTGGCTTAGTGCCACTGCTAGTGGCACCAGCCAATTAGGAAGGTATTTAGGTCGGCAAGCAACGTATCTTTGACTAGATTTGGGTGCTTGTACTAGTGACTATCATGCAATTTTCAACCTGGCTTTATTAGGAGTGATTCCGGAAAGTCCAGGAATGATTTTGGAAGACCGGGAATGACCCGGAAGGTTAGAAAAGAGCAGGAACACTTAAAAAAGTGTCCTAGAAGTATTTGACTTGAAAAGTGAGGATAGAATGTGTCGGAAGGGTTACCGGGCCTTTAGGGGCAAAACGGTCAATCGGACCGAAAAGCTACCGGGACGGACTCGAACTGTCCCGGAAGAAGACTCGAGAATTGGAAACATTATTTAGAATGTTTTCGAAGGTTGCCGGTTTGATTCCCAAAGCTGGTGTGGTCGGAAAAGGTGACCGGCCCACTAGGGGCAAAACGATCATGTCGCATCGGGTTTGCTGGAACTGACTCGGAATGATCCGAAAGGACAAAGAAAGGTTGAGAATACTATAAAAAGTATTCTCAAGAAGTTACCGGTTTGATACCCAGAGCCGGTGTGATCAGAAAATGCGACTGGCCCTCTAGGGGCAAAACGGTCATTTTGTACCGGGTTTGCTGGAATTGACTTGGAATGATCCGGAAGGATAAAGAAGGGTTGAGAATACTATCAGAAGCAATCTCAGGAGGTTACCGGTTTGATACCCAGAGCCGGTGTGGTTCCCGGGGCGTTCGGATGCCTAGGGGGAAAATGGTCATCTTGACCGAAAAGTCTCGGAAAAGGCCTAAGGGGCAGTTTGGTCATTTTTCACCGAAGTGGGCTAGCAGGCACCGGTGTTGACCTGGGTTTTGAGTGTTTCTGTTGTTGCGCTCAGATTTTTCGCACTCGAGGAATACTCACACAAGTGGGAAAAATGTTATACTCTCTCGTTAGAACTCACCCTCCTAGAAGAATGAGTGCGACTAGATGTTTGAATAAAGGGCTTTTGAAAAAGATTCGGAGTCATCACCTAACTTGATTAAGGTGAGTTAGGTCACCTAAAAAACTAAGAGTAATCCGAGGACTACACTTAGGGTTTTTGGAGAACGATTTGAAAATGTCTCCTCAAGAGAGGGTTTTTAAGAAAACGAGTTGTTTGGTAACCTTTGAAAAACATTTAGCCCTTTTTAGAAAAATAACCCCGTTTTGGTCTTTGAAATCAGTGATCCTAGGTTCGGAGGTTGGTTACGTGTAGGGAAGATGCACTAAGCTATCACCCTACCCCGCCCTTTCGGTACCTACATGTCAATCTACCCTAGATAAGCCTATGAGAGTCTTCAACCAACTATAGTTCAATCCTATTCACTTTGAAAGACAATGTTTGAAAAGGAACTAACATGATGCATGATATGCAAGTGCAAGTTAAGAGAATTGGAAAATAGAAATTGATTTGATTTGAAAATAGATTTGAAGAAATAGAATTGAAATTGGAAAGTTTTAAATTTGAAAATAGAAATTTTGAAATTGGAATTTGAAAATTGATTGGAATTTGAAATTTGGAAAGATTTTGGAAACCGCACCCATGAGGGTGGAATTGAAAGTTTGAAAAGTGTTGTGACCGCACCTATGAAGGTTGCCTACGTATCCCTTTGGGGGAATCAGGTCAGTCGTAGTTCGGACCGGAGTCCGATTGAAAATAGAAGGTTTAATTTGAAAAGAGATTGAATTGAAAATTGAATTTGACTTGAAATTAGAGGAGGAGATTGAATTTGAGAAGATTGGACTTGCTTTGGAAAGATTGATTTTGGAAAGACTTTGGTTTTAGGAAACCTAGACTTAGGAAAGAGAAGAGACTTAGAAAATATTTGACTTGACTTGGAAGGTTTAGGAAATTATGGAAGATTGGATTTAGGAAATGTTTGAATTAAGAAAGGTTCGATTTAGGAAAGTGTCATTTTTGGAAAGTTTTGAATTAGGAAAATTTTTGACTTAGGAAAGTTTTGAAAATTTGGAAAGTTTTGAAATAGGGAAGTTTTGAAAATTGGAAAGTTTCGTTTTTGGAAAGGTTTGAAAAAGGGAAGTTTTCAACTTAGGAAATGTCTTAAATTAAGAAAGTTTCAACTTAAGAAAGTCTTAAATTAAGAAAGTTTTGAGTTTAGAAAAGCCTTAGATTTAGGAAGATGTTGAAGTTTTGGAAAGTTTAGAATTTTGGAGAGATTTAGGTTTAGAAAGATTTAACTTGAGAAAGTTTCAAATTTAGAAAGTTTTGAATTTGGAAAGATTTGAAATTTAGAAAGTTTAGGATTTAGAAAGTTTTAGAAGTTTAGAAAATCTTGAGATTAGAAAAGATTTGAGTTTAGGAAAAGGTTTGAAAACTTGAGTTTAGAAAGTTAAGATTTGGAAAGGGGGTTGAATTAGGAAAGATTTTTATGTTCAAGTTTTTGGAAACTTAGGGTTTAGGAAAATGGAAGTTTAGGAAGGATTTGAATTAGGAAAGGTTTGGATTAGGAAAAGATTGGATTTTGTTTTGAAAAGAGGAGGTTTGATTTTATTTCCAAAAACGGAGGATATGATCTAGTTTCCTAAACGGGAGGATTTGATTTGGTTTCCTAAAGGGAAGATAGGATTTGGCAAGGATTTGGAAAGGGAGATTCTAGAAACCCTAGATTTGAAAAATTATAGTTTTGATGTAGAAAATAGGTTTTGAAAACGTGTAGAGTTTGGATGTGAAAACAAAAGGTTTTGGAAACTTAGGTTTGGGGCAAAGTTTGGAAAATCACGTTTTTGGAAAGAAAATTAGGGTTTCCTAATTGTAGGTTCTAGGGCTTGACTTAGGCTCTAAGGAAAGAGTTTTTGGAAAACGTGTTTTTGGAAACGAAGGTTTTCTAGAAGGGAATCTTGGGGAGGAGTTTTTGGAAAGTGTGTTTGGAAAGAGAGTTTTTGGAATGATTTTTGGAAAGAGGGAATTTTTGAAAAGTGTGTTTTTGGAAACATAGATTTTGGAAGCAAAAATCTTAGAGGGGAGTTTCTAGAAGGAAAATTTTTGGAAAGAGAGTTTTTAAAAAGATTTTTGGAGAGAGTTTTTAGGAAGGTGAATCTAGGGAGTGTTTTTAGAAAGTGAATTTTGAGGAAAAGATTTTGGAAAGGAGTTGAAAAAGAGATTTTAGGAATAGATTTTTGAAGAGAGAGTTTTGGAAAGTATGAAAACGTTTCACTTTCCTAAAACGATTCTAGCCATAAGAAGGCTAGAACCACTTTAAGGAAGTGGTTTTGAAAACAATAAGGTTTGAAAATATGGACCAAAAAGGTCACTTTTAATGTAACACTTTCCTAAAGCAACCCTAGCCATGGAAATGCTAGAATCACTCTAGAATTGTGGTTTTGAAAACAAGTTTTTGAAAAAGAGATTTTGATGCAATTTTGAAAACAAGTTTGAAAACGTTTTGAAAAACAACTTTGAAAACGGTTTTTAGAAGATGCAAGACTATGATATGCACAATGCAATTTGGGGTCGTGAACATACAAGGCTAAGGCTTCACCACATAATCAAGGGGGCCGGACCCACATGGTCTTTGGTTAGACTAGAAGAAAGCCCTCGACACGGTGACTCTCCAATAGTCTAATCCTACACATGAACCGGGAGTCCCCTTGTTTCAAGCATGAAAAGAAAGGGGGGGAAAGAGATGGGGGACTAAAATAGAGAAAACCTAAGTGGGTTGGAGAGAGAAGAGAGAGGGGGGAAGTGCAGAAAATTAAAGAGAAAGTCTTCCGTATGTCTTCTTTATTTTGCGCACCGCGTTGTCTTCGGTCTTCGATCTTTGTCTTGATCTTCACCTTCAGTCTTCAAGAGTTGTCTTCAAGCTTTGGATGGTAGCTCTTCAAGTCTTCAAAGAGTGGTTGAAGGCTAGTGTATGAGTGTATAGGGGAGTGTATGAGTGTATAGGAGGCTAGGGTTTGTGTATAGTGACTAGGGTTTGGGAAAACCTAGGGAGGCTAGGGTTTTGGAGATGCTCGAGCTCTGTATATCAAAATATAGGATTTTTAGGTTAAGTTTGCAGACCTCTTTCACGTTGAATAAGGTTTTGTATTTATAGAGGTTGGACAAAATTGGCGTCTGTTGCAGTGGCGCCAGGCCAAATTCTACACTGGCGCCACTAGGAGTGGCGCCAGGCCATTTTTTGGCTTGGCGCCACTACTAGTGGCGCCAGCCAATTAGGAAAGATTTAAGGTCGGCAAGCAACGTATCTTTGACTAGATTTGGGCGCCTGTACTAGTGACTACCATGCAATTTTTAGCCTGGCTTTACTAGGAGTGACTCCGGAAAGTCCGAGAATGATTTGAAAGAGCCGAGAATGACCCGGAAGGCCGGAAAGGAGTAGGAACACTTAAAATAGTGTCCTGGAGGTATTTGACTTGGAAAGTGAGGATAAGGTGGGTCGGAAAGGTTGACCGGGCCTTTAGGGGCAAAACGGTCAATCGGACTGGAAAACTGTCGGGGCAAACTCAGATTGTCCCGGAAAAAGACTTGGGATTTGGAAACATTATTTAGAATGTTCTCAGAGGTTGCCGGTTTGATTCCTAGAGCCGGCGTGGTCGGAAAAGGAGACCGGCCCACTAGGGGCAAAACGGTCATTTTGTACCGGATTTGCCGGAACTGACTCGGAATGATCCGGAAAGGTAAGGGGAGGTTGAGAACACTACAAAAGGTATTCTCAAGTCATTACCGGTTTGATACCCAGAGCCGGTGTGGTCGGAAAGGGAGACCGGCCCACCAGGGGCAAAACGGTAATTTTGTACCGGGTTGGCCGGAACTGACTCGGAATGATCCGAAAAGGTAAAGGAAGATTGAGAATACTATAAAAAGTATTCTCGGGACATTACCGGTTTGATACCCAGAGCCGGTGTGGTCCCCGGGGCATTCGGATGCTTAGGGGCAAAATGGTCATCTTGACCGGAAAGTCTCGGAAAAGGTCCTAAGGGTAGTCTGGTCATTTTTCACCGAAGTGAGCTAACAGACACGGGTGTTGACCTAGGTTTTGAGTGTCTCCACCACTCTAACGGTGTGAGTATTTCCGCTACTCGGACGAGGTTGATGATTTGGGAGTATTTCCGCTACTCGGACGGGGTTGAGTATTTCCGCTACTCTAACGGCTTTGTGAGTATTTCCGCTACTCTAACGGTTTTATGAGTAGTTTTGCTACTCTAATGGCTTTGTGAGTAGTTTTGCTACTCTAACGGCTTTGTGAGTATTTTCGCTACTCTAACGGTTTTGTGAGTAGTTTTGCTACTTAGACCGTCTCGAGGAATAAACTGTCTCGAGAGAGGGATTGGAAAGGGGTCTTACCGTCTCCGAAGAGACGTGCCTAGATTGGAACTGTCTCGAGGAATAAACTGTCTCGAGAGTGGGATTGGAAAGGGTTCTTACCGTCTCCGAAGAGACGTGCCTGGATTGGAACCGTCTCGAGGAATAAACTGTCTCGAGAGTGGGATTGGAAAGGGGTCTTACCGTCTCCGAAGAGACGTGGCTGGATTGGAACCGTCTCGAGGAATAAACTGTCTCGAGAGTGGGATTGGAAAGGGGTCTTACCGTCTCCGAAGAAACGTGCCTGAATTGTGAGTGTTTCCGCCACTCTAACGGTTTTGTGAGTACTTCCGCTACTCTAACGGTTTTGTGAGTATTTCCGTTACTCTAACGATTTTGTGAGTAGTTTTGCTACTCGGACCGTCTCGAGGAATAAGCTGTCTCGAGAGAGGGATTGGGATTGGGATAAGAAAGGATAATGCCCCTAAGGGCATTTTGGTCATTTTGCCTCTATTTGGGCCTGACAGGCCCGCGAAGCGATGGAAAGACGGAATTTGGACCTAGAGGATTGGTTTCGATTGGAATATGCCCAAAATGACTTGAAAACAAGTCTGGACGGAGTGTAGACTGCCGAGCGGTCAAAAATGGGGTGCTTACATCCGTCACTCTAACGGTGGTCACGTGATATAGGGGTTTGTTGGCAATTCCCTATATCGACCTGTTTGCGAGTATTTCCTTTACTCTGACGGTTGTGATGTTTGTGAGTATTTTCGCTACTCTGACGGTTCGCGATCATTCTCGAGACTGCTTGATCTCGGAAAGCTGCTAAAGGGACTTAGCGCTTGAGAAGTCAACTTTCTCGAAAGGCGTGCCTAAACAGACATTTCTGCATTGGCGAGCTAGCAGGCACGAAAGGTGGACCGTTCTACCATCTAGGGGACTTGGGGTCTCATCCCGGTTGACAAGTTTAAAGGAACTTACCGTTTCAAAGAGATTTTCTTTGAAAAACGCGTCGGACCATCTCGAGGAATAAACTATCTCGAGAGTGGGATTGGAATTGGAAAGGGGTCTTATCGTCTTCGGAAAGATGTGCCTGATTTGGAACCGTGTCGAGAAATAAACTGTCTCGAGAGAGGGATTGGAATTGAAAAGGGGTCTTATCGTCTTCGGAAAGACGTGCCTGATTTGGAATTGGAAAGGGGACTTACCATCTTCGAAAAGACGTGCTTGGTTTGGAATAGATTTACTATCTCGAGGAATCAATTGTCTCGAGAGAGGGGTTGGAATTGGAAAGGACAATGCCCCTTAGGGCATTTTGGTCATTTTGCCTTTATTTAGGCCCGGTGGGCCCGCGAAGCGATAGACAGACGGGATTTGGATTTTAGAGAGTTGGTTTCGATTGGAATACGTTCATATTGACTTGAGTACAAGTCTGGACCGAGCGTAGACTGTCGAGCGGTTAAAAATGGGGTGCTTACATCGAAGAAAGGGGCAATCCCTCTCAGACCAACCAGGGGTACAAGATCCTCTCGAGGGTCCGTACTTTCAAGGAATCCATGTTGTATAAGTTGATAAACCACTGAACTAGATCATATCTCCTCCCCCGAAGGAATGCAGTCCATGCCAAGAAAGTGTCAAGAATATCCTCACCGTCTATTATAACCTGCTTAGACTCTACTAGAGTACTGATAGGATCTATCCCCCAGTACTATATATGCCAAGTAGGACGATCGGTGAAAAGATGCTCAATTGCCCAGAACTAGAAGAGTGTAGTACACCCCTAAAACTGAATGCCATCACCATGTTGAAGCTAAGAAAAGCTAATATACGTCTCACCAACCACCATGGGAGCGTAGGAGTACCCCCAACTTATCAAAGGAAGGAAGGTGCAGAGTCTGTATTTAACTAAGCCATCCTCACGCGGAAAAATTAGAAGACTCAGCAAAATTAGAGCTAGGGCATTCATTGCCAGTCATCAGGGTAGGCATCTCGGCTGGTGGAAAGCTTAAAGTGGTCCAACAGATATCCCATTTGAAGGAAAGGGAAGGATGGGTGAAGGTCTGGACTGAGAACGCAGTGCTTAAGGCCCAACTAATCAGAGATAGTGGATGAGAAACCACTAGGAAAGATAGGACCTACAATCCCAGCCATGCCACTCCTTAAATATAGCATGCGTCCATACTCATGTGTCGTGGGTGTCATCTCGCAGTCCCTAAAACGGAAGAGGCTCAGCTCGGGGTGCCAGATGGAGACCACCGCCTCAATTAGACCAGACACTAGGTGTACAGTAAGTAGGGAGCCAAGGTAGTCGAAAGACTCACAGAAGGTCTCCCGCTCCTTGGGAGTATAGCGGTCATACCAAGCTCTAAAGCGGAGCATGGTATCCTCATCTCCCACGTTAGCCATCCTGAAGATAAGATAGAAGAAAAGGGGAAATGGTAAGGGTTTGCCAACAAGTAAGGTATGTATATGCATAACAAAGAAAAATAGTGAGAAAAAAAGGAGGAAGAAGGAAAAGAAAAATGGAGAAGGAAAAAAAAAAGAGGAAAAAAAAAGAGAAGAAGAAAAAAAAGAGTAGAGGTTTAAGTTAAAATGTTTTTCCTAAAAACTTTTTCCTTCAAAGGTTTCAAATTCCAAGATTAAAAACAAGTTTTCTAAAAACTCTTTTCTAAAAAGTGTTTCAAGCAGAAGTGTCTTCCCTTGGTTCCCCTTTTAAAATGTTTTGAAAGGTTTCAAAAAGCCCCACTTTCAAAGTGTTTCCAGGTTTTCTGAGATTTTTTCTTCAAAAGCTCCGTTTTTAAAATTTTTTTTAAAGGTTTTTGAACTTTTACCTTAAAAAGTTTTACTTTCAAAATGTTTTCGGGTTTCATGAGTTTTTTCTTTCAAAAGCTCCATCTTCAAAAGAGTTTCAAAATTTTTTAAGGTTTCCTGAGTTTTCCCTTTTAAAAAAAATCCCATTTCCAAAAAAAAAAAGGAAGAAGAAAGGAGGTTTTAAAGGTTTTCAAACTTTTTACCGTAAAAGGTTTCCAAACCCCGTTTCCAAAATGTTTTTTCCTTCAAAAGCTCCATTTCCAAAATATTTCAAATGTTTCATGCTTTTCACTTTGAAAGAAAGTCTTATTTCAAAGAATCTATGGGTTTCCCAAGATTTTTCCCTTAAAAAGCTCCGGTTTCAAAATTTTTAAAAGTTTCCAAAATCTTTACTTTTAGAAGGTCTAGTTTCAAAAATGTTCTCAAAGGTTTTTTGAGCCTTTCCACAAAAAGTTTAAATTTTCAAAGAAATTTTCTAAAAGTTTTTCTCACAAGTTTTACAAAGGCCTATGGTCCCCATGGCATCTCGACCATCCAACTAAGGCAATCAACCCAATCCGATCCTCCACAAGCCCATAAAGTACAAGCCAATATTCCAAATATTCAATATTCAAGCAAGAATGTATTTTCAAAAATCAATATTTCAAGAAAATAAAAAAAAACATGCAAAATCACCATAACACACTCAAAATGTTATCAAAACTCAAAACCAATCCGCCGGTTGCATTTAGAATGCCCAAAACTCCAAGATAAGCTATCAATATGCAAAGTTCTGTCATCTAGGTGAAGAAATGAACAAAAGGTTAAGAAATCTCACCAAGAATTTTGGCGACAACGATCGCTTCTAGAATAGACCTGACGTCTCCCAAGCCTTCCCTAACAAAACCCAAAGGTTTTGCCTTAAAAAATATTTGCAATGGAGCTCTCAAAGTATCAAAACACAACAAACCCGCAAGCTACCTCACGGGTTTTGCTTATGTTTTATCAGCAACCTTGGCGCGTGTGCTACACGCACCATAAGGAATTTCTAATTGGCACATATAGCACATACTCTAGGGCCATATTTGGCCAAGCGCGTGTGTTACTCGCGCTAGTCTGGCCAGTTTTCCACCGAATCCAGTTTTAAAAATATCAGTTTTTAAACCTCAAAACTCCAAGTCAAGATATTTTAGTCCCTCCAATCACTTTGTGGACAAAATGGTACCCTTAATTAATTATTTTCTGCCTTCGACAAGCAAAGACAAAAAAAGAGGAGTAGCTGTAAATGTCCCATTTTTGCTCACTTGGTAATCTTCGGTCCAAACCGTTTCTCCAGTAAAACAGCACAATACTTTAAAGCCCAAACTGGCTTTTCAAAACTCTACTCTAGTTAAAGCAGTTGCTTTCGAGACTCAAGGGCCCCACTAAAGGCAAAATAACCAAAATACCCCTAGGCTTTCTAGGAAGCTTCCTGAGATTTGGTGATCTCTGAAACCATCGCCAATGTCGTCAGAGTGACAGAGACACCCACGAACCTTAAATGGTTCACTTCCGGCGTTTGCTAGCCCACTAATATAGAATGTCCGTTATACCCTTGGCATACGATAGCTTCCCAAGATAAGACAGTCTCCAAAACCAACATCAAAACTGTTGGAGTGGTAGAAACACTCACAATCCATTAAGCCGCTAGAGTGGTGAGAAATCACTCATAAACAGGTTGACATGGGTATGCCATAAACAGCCTAGTGTCGCGGGACCAAAAGAGCCCCTTGGCCGTGGCACGTCTTTCAAAGAAAAGAGAGACCTTAAAAAACTAACTCATTATAACAGTTAGAGTGACAAAAACACTTGTTAACCCAGGTCAATACTGGGGCTTGTTAGCCCGATACGATGAAAAATGACTATTCTGCCTCTTGGCAGACCGACGCATTTTAGAAAAGTACTAAGTGCTTAAGATGGTAAGTCTACCTTTCCAGGGCTGTCCCTAGACAACCAGCATGTTTAAAATACCATTCCATCCAACTTTGAACCCAATTCGGTGATACCCGGTCAAAATAATCGTTTTGCCGTCGAGCACTCCGACACGTGTTCAAGAAAGTACTAAGTTCTCAAGACGGTAAGTCCACCTTTCTAGGATTTTCCCTAGACAGGTCGACATATTCAATATGGCATTCCAGTCCATTTTGGCCCCATCACAGCAAGTTGTGGTTAAAATGACCATTTTGCCTTGATAGCCTGAACACCTTTTTAAACCACACAAGCTCTGGGAATCAAATCGGCTTCCATCAGGATACTCCACAGAGGATCCTTGTCCATTTCCAAGTGAGTCTCTTGACCCAAAACACTCTTTAAGTCATTAAAAGCTTCGCGAAGGGTGTCGTAGACGTTCTGCCAAATTTGACTTTTCCTTGACTTCCCTAATTAAAATGTACAGTCAAACGACTTAAGAAATATATAAAATAAGGAATTCCTAAAAGCTTGAGTAATAGCCTTTCCATAGGTATGGTTAACATTCCCTAAAGGTCGTGCTAGTATGGACCAAGAAGGGATACTTTTCTAACATTTGAGTAAAACACACTGTCAAACGTCTTAAGTAATGTGTACATCAGAAAATTCTCCAAACTTTTTCCAGAGGACTTTCCATCAGTATAGTTCGATTGGGATGATCACTTCCTAAAAGCCCTAATAGTGTGGTGCGAAAACGACTACTTTGGGAAATTAACGGAGCATCTCGTAGACGCTCCCAAAAGCTTATTTTTAAGCATGCTTCTCAAGGTAGTATCTTTAACATCTGGAACCATTCAAGGTTCCTTGAGGACACTAAGTTGAAGAAAAACTATAGGGAAACGTCGTGAATGCAATCAATCTTCTTTGAAGTTTCTTGGGTGTCACAAATATTGAGGCAAAGTCAGCATATTTTTTTTCTGATGGTAGAGCATATGTTATATGCGCCCAAAAGCTTGATCAGATTAGACAAAACTTGCCTTGCATCCCAAGCTAGAGTAGTACAAGGTTGCCACGTGTTATTTTATGTGAAGATGACACTTGGCGTATGTACTGCATGCGCCCCACCCTAATTGTTTAGTCTATAAAAAGCCACCCCCAATTCATTCCAAGGATGAAAATAGTTAGGGAACTCTACCAAAATAGCTCTAGAACATCTAAAATTCCAAAAATTGTAAGTCTCTCAAGGATTCAAGCCTTATGAAGCTCAAGCCCCTTCAACAATGGTGGATTAAAGAAGTCTAAAGTCTAATGGTCAACTTCTATTGAAGATTATGCTCTCCACACCATCTCTTCTCCCTCCTAGCTCATTTGAGATATGTTTCTCTTTCAAACCCCATCTTTTAACCCCTTTTCTTGTGTGCTTGAAACAAGTGGGCTCTTAGGCCATGCTTAGATGAAAACTTATGAGAACCACTAGTTGGGAGACCTCTCACAAGCCTAATTGAAAATAGTATGGCCCTTAGAGCCCCATGCAGTGTGGTGAGGCCTAAACCTTGAACGTTCACAACCTTTGTATCTTAGTTGTTATAATGTTCATGCTATACTTGCAATGGTTGCATTTGAGAGTTACCATTGATTTCATCTTCAAAGGCTTTCTAAAGTTCATGCCAAAATAGTTTTCAAAAAGTGCCTTTAAAGTTTTTCAAATTGGAATTTCTTAAAGTTTAAGCAAAGAATCCTAGATTTTCAACCCTTAGGATATTTTCAAAAACCCTAATCTCTATCTTATATTCATGTGGCTCTTTTGTGTTTTGCACAAAAATAGTTTTCAAAATCACCCTTTAAAGGATTTTCCAAGTTTTGCGCTCTTACGTTTGCATAAAATGGTTTTCAAAAACCATCTTCTCTAAACAAGGTTTTCATGAGCCAAGATGGGCTTGAGGCGAAAAAATATGGCGCGACACCACAAAAATAAGATTTTAATTAATTTACTATTTTAATAATAGGTGGTCCACAAAAGCAATATTTCTTTCTACATATATGTTCCCATAAAATGATTATTTTTTAAACTAGTCTGTCAAGATTCATTTTTAATTAATCTAAGACAAAACCAAGATTTTTAATTAATTTAATATTTTAATAATTGATGGTCTACAAAAGCAAGATTCTTTCTACTTATTGGTTTCATTTTGAGATGGTTCATAACGTTTCATAACCATGAAATGATTTTTTTTTTTTTTTTTTGCTTTAAAGATTAGTATAAAATTTTGACCAAACAAAACCTTAACTTTAAATTCTATGATGGTGAAAATATAACTATTTTAAGTTCAATGAGGGTAAAGCGACATTAAATTATAGTAGACGGTCAAACCATAATTAATTTTTAATTTTCTTACTTATTTTGAAAAGTTGGATCACATAGACTTCATTTTTAAAGTTAGAGGGCATAAATAGAAGAAATAAAAATTGAGAGATAACATTAAAATTTAAGGCAAAGTTGGAAGAACAAAATAACATAGTTAGTAGGAGTCAGTTAAATTCATTATGCCCTAGTAAATAGAGAAAAATTGATCATCGTTTTAATGGATTGATCATTTGATAGTTTTTTTTTTTTTTTTTTTGGATAAAAAGAAAATTTCTAAACAAGAGCTAAAAACAAATGGGAAAACAACCAGAGAAAACATTGGAAGATATTTATGGTGGAAGGGAACTGAGCAGGAAGAGACTTCTGCTTATAGGTCATAGCCACTCAATGAGTTGCCTAATTTGAAGATCGAACCGACCATTGAAGTCTGATAGTTTATAAGCGCACTTTATATCACTATGAGATTGTATGATTTGTTAATCTTATCAACTTGAGCTGATGTTCCATAGACGAACGGTCAAAATAGATACATATTGTATAATACTTTATAACTGCACTTTGGTAAATATGGTAGTAAACTACAAAAGTCTCCACTGTCTCTAATATCTGCCTTCATCCATTATAAGATATGAAATCATGGATAGAGTATATATAGATGAACACTGCTGCTCTATGTGGGATAGCTGCTTGGACAAGTTTAAACTTCAGAATTTTGTTAGTTATCAGCTCTGACTACTCAGCTGGGACCAACGAGGACTCACCCCAGCTGTACATGTTGGTGGGTCTCAACTGAGTTGGCTGACGTCAGCGCAGCTGGGAGACCATCAAACGTGATTAATGGTCAGCCAGCCCCCTCTTAAACTGAAAACGATGCAAACTTGCAAAACCACCTCCCCGCCCTACATGGTTTTACCATGTGCTGAAATCTGCCTCCAAGTTTGGTCCCCCCAAACAAAAGCTGAACCCAATAATAAAAATGAACAAAACAAAGACAACCCCACCACCCCCTACACTAATTGATACAAATGCCCTAACATTGTAATAATTTTCAAGAGAACCTTACCTTCCAGTCAATAAGACAAATTTAATCCCATCCTTATTCTCATCTTCTTTGTTTAAAAGAGTACAATTTTCGAACGAGTTCAAGCAGAATCAAGGCGTACGAATTTGCATCTACGCCTATCAATTCATTCGATGGATGGCCATTCATCCCCTCAATACCTTGGGTTTGAATTCTTGCCCGAGTCCCCAGCATTCTCATGGGCTGAGATTCTCTTTCCGAATGACTCTCCTTTATGTGAAGAAAATTGCTCAGTTGAGAATTTTCCGGCCAATATTCTTGCTGAGAAAGTGAAAAAAAAATCTTTAGAAACTGATTCCTTTGAAGGATTTATTGATAAAGAGGTGACTTCAAAGGCGCAAAAAGAGCCGGAAAAGGAAAAGCGGTACATAGGGGTTAGGAAGCGGCCGTGGGGGAAGTATGCAGCCGAGATACGTGATTCTACAAGGCAGGGAGTGCGAGTTTGGCTAGGAACATTCACTAGTGCAGAGGCGGCAGCTTTGGCTTATGACCAAGCTGCATTCGTGATGCGAGGTCAATTGGCTCGCCTCAACTTCTCAAGGGATAGAGTCCGGGAGTCGCTTCGTGACATAAATCATGGAAGTGAGGTTGGCTCCTCCTCCTCGTCCTCCCCAGATGCAGCACTGAAGGAGAAAAACAAGATGAGAATGAAGTTATTGACGGGTAGGAGGAAGAATAAAAGGGCAAGAGTCATGAACCCAGCAAATAGGTTTGTATTTGAGGACCTAGGAGCTGAACTGTTAGATGAGCTCCTAAGCTCATCTGAGACTACTACTGCTGGTTCTAACTGAATTTACATCACCCTCATCATCTATTACTTTGAGTACTTTATCTCTTGCTCATTATCTGTATATTACTATATATATAAATATGCACTCTCATGTCTACCTCAAATATTTCGTTAAAGCATCCTCACCATGTGTTCTTGTGATTTTGTTTTTTACTTAAACACCAAATAGTACTTACCGGATTTAGCAACATAATATCAAAATAAAAAAAACTACCTATCTAATATCTTATCACAGGTTTTGACTTTTGGCGGATAAACCTTCCCCCAACAACTAAAGGAGGCCAAGTTTTCATCCTTCCATTGTGTATGATTAATGCATTCACTAATCGTGTTCAGTTAGTTAAAGCTTGTTTGAAATTAGCCTGTGGAATTAAAAAGTTTAAACACAATTTGTAATCTTGTTAAAATTTTCAGTTAAGTTCAAATTAGCTTGATAAGTTGATATACAGTTTGAGACTAAATTAAAAAAAAAAAAAAAAAGAAGCTACTTGAGCTTGACTTATGATTGAAATCAAAGCTCATTTGAGATTGGCTTGAAAGATAAACAAACCAAGCTTCAATGCCTCTATTTTTGCCTATTTTTTCTTCTTTTAAGCATTGTTAATTTTTCAAATCTGACTTGAAGAACCTACAACTCGGCTCAACTGAACAACTCGGCTCAACTGAACCCATTTATAGCCATATTGAGAGCATCGGAGTGCTCTCTCATTTCAAAGCCATCCATCCCCTCACACATAGATAGACGATATAAAATTGATGAGGTGTTTGATGTTCTCCAATAAATCTATATAAATTCTCAAGTGAAGGAGAATTGGACAAACACCCCATGTACTAGCGATATTTTGAGTAGAGGGACAACCTAATCACAAACCTTTTTGTCAAACATAAATTCTGTCTTTAAGCTTCCATGTTGTTCTTGGGAAGGAAAACCATTTTGTGCCATTTTTTCAACAAAAATTGGGTCATTTAACAGCAGAAAAGCAATTTCTATAAAATAAAGAAGCAATGCTACGAGTTACTAGAAAAAAAGAGACGGGGAAAGATTGTTACTGATGGTGAATAAGAACCTCTGGACGGTTTGAAGGGAAGTAAAGTCCAACAAAAAGAAAATTCAGCTAGATTGGGAGATTGGTAATGTTTCATGTTTTCGATATAGAGGTTTAATTTCGATCCCTTTTCATGTTTTCGATAGTAGAGTCTTAATTTTGATCCACGTGTAAAATTTATTTGCACAAGTAATGTACAAAAATGTGACAAATCATCCTGTTGTGAAGTTCTCTACGATTGGTCAAGTAGCAGTGTAAAATTTATTTATGCAAGTGAGCAGCAAAATTTGATTGGGAATATTGATTTACATATTGTGCCCAAACTTTTTATTGTGTTTCGCTGCACCATTTTATGTAGACAAATTTTATATTATCAGCAAATCGAAATTGAACTCTCAATGCTATACTGGTAAAAAGTCAAAATTGAAAACAAAGACTTGTCACTTTTTCCTTGAAGATGGAAGAAAAATAACTTTTGCATTATGATGTATGACTTCTTTGGGCTGGGCAGCATATTCCTGGCTTTTGAAGGCCTAAAGGGCAAGTCTAACTTCGTACCCCCTTTTTTTGGGAACATATAAAAACAACATTAGAAAATTTCCTAGACATTAAGGTTAAGGAGACTCGAATGTGAGTTTAAGTTTTACCCTAAAACCAAAACGACTCAGATCACAATCCGAGTCATTTGACAGATTTGAGGTTTAAGTTAAGACCCATCTGTCTACCAAACATTCAAATCAAACTATCGTATGCTCAAATTCTCAAGAAATTGTTACGTAAGAGGAAGGATAGTGATCGAACCCTTTCTTTTTCTTTTTTTCCCTTTTTTTTCGTAGTGGGCACCCTCAAAAGTTGCGTACCTTGCGCAATTATTATATGCTCACTATGGTGTCTAAAAAATATTAAAATTTTATCTTATTTACCGATTTACTGAATAAACAAATCAAGTAATATTCAAGTAATACATTCAATTGTAGCACAAATGAGATTTGGTCGTAATACAATAGATATCATCGTAATTCGGTCCAAGAAATATGTTAATATTATTTATAAAATTGATATTTTTTACAACCTATTCGTGGAGATCTTGCAAACAAGATGTATGATGAACATAAAATTCTGTGAAACAAAGAAAATTGATGAAAATTTTCTGTTGGTTAAAATATTGAAATTTCACTTCTTTTAATTTCAAACTTCATTCATTGTATGTATTGTGCTTTGGACCCATGTATATATCGTGTTTTGGATAGCATTTAGGTTTAGATTTGGAAGGCAGAAATGGAGAGGTAGAATATGTATCTCGTTTCAGATCTCATCAAGATATGAAATGTGATTTGAAATAGAGAGGTAGAATATGTATCTCGTTTCAGATCTCATCAAGAAATGAAATGTGATTTTTCACTTATCTTCCTAAGCCGAAATGGAAACCTCTTTCCGGGGGAATCTCCCATTCCTGGTGGAATGTAAATCATTAAAGAGTATATAATAAGCAAATGAGCCCACAATATTTACAATTTTATCATTACCACGAATTTTAACCAATCTAAACGTTTGAATTGCATTGCTACACTATTCTTGTTACACAATTCCTGCTATTGATATTCCGTTCCTTTTTTAAATTCACACCATCCAAACATAATCTTAAGTAAGATGTATTTTCTCAATCAAAATGAAAGCTTTTTTTTTTTTTTTTTTTAATTGAAAAAGAGAAATCAAGACGCTATTACAGCAGAATCTTCAAGAGTCAAAGGCCAAATAGAATAAACTGAAAGCTTTGATAGTCTAAGAAATGAGATATAATTGAGTAGTAAGATTGTGTAAATACCTTATTTCAACATGATTTTTACTATTTAAATTTTTTTTTTTGTATATTTAAAAGGATAAATAATTTTTTTGTCACTCCAACTTTGTTTAAGAAGATTGGTTTTGCTGCTATTACAAAGGGTGCAGCATGTGCTATCATCATTTCTTTTCCATCTAATCTAATATTTTGTAAAAATTTAAAATTGTTGGTTGATCGACATGAGCATCATTATAGAGATTATATATACCAAAAATCAATATCATTAAACAATATTAACCATTTGATTTTGTAACTAACTGAATACTTTAAAAAATGTTTGAGTTAATAGCACTTTACATCCTACACTTTATACCAAATCTCAGTTCTGAATTTTTATTATTATTTGTAATAAATAAACTTTTACACTTTTAATTTGAAGCAATATCAACATTTTCTTAACTCTCCTTTGACAAATGGACTAGAAATTTACATGTGACAAGTACACGACCTATTTTAAGTGGCAAATGTGTAATATCTAGCCCTTTCCTATCCAAAAATTTATGTGTATTGCATGTGTATCAAATTGAAACTTTTAAATGACACCTATATACATTATATAAATTACAAAATTGGTGTAAGCATCTTGTTTTTATCCGCTTGGCAATTTTCGTTTCAAACTGATCTTCCATTAAAATCTCACAACATTATCAAGCCCTGACTAGGTTTTCAGAGATTAGGTCAAGTAAAAACCATCGCTTCCGAGCGCAAAGAGCCCAATCAAATCCAAAATGACCAAAATGTCCCTAGGCAATTTGGGTAGTTTTTCAAGATCGGGTAGTCTCCAAAACCAATCCCCAACACCATTAGAGTGACAAAAACACTTACAAACCTTGAATGGTTCACTTTCGGCGCCTGCTAACCCGTAGATGTAGAATGTCCACTATGCCCCAAGGCATCAGGCAGTTTTCCAAGATCGAATAATCTTTGGAACCAATTGCCACAACCGCTGAAGTGGCGGAAGAACTCTCAAACTATCAAATCACTGAAGTGGCAAAAGCATTGACAAACAGGGCAACGTGAGCACCCTGCAAGTAACCCTATGTCAAAAGACTGACTACGTCCATTGGCCATGGCATATTTACTAAAGGACAACATACTTTTGGAAACTAACTTATCACAATCGTCAGAGTAACGAAAACACTAGTAAACACAGGTCAACACCGGTGTCTGTTAGCCTAACACTGTAAAAAATGATCGTTCTACCCCTTTGTAGACCGACATGTATTTTGAGAAAGCACTAATTCCTCAAGATTGTAAGACTGGTTCACTTCATAGATGTGCAATGAAAATACCACAAGTGTACGACCATATTTGTATTTTGTAGTCGATTCTTTCAAAGACTGAGCCCAATATAGGCTATGGGTACTCAATCTACGCTCTAGGCAACTTTGGATAGAATTACAATTGTGTGAATTAAAACTAAGTAACAAAACAATCAAAAATCTTTTGGGGTTTTGAAAAACCAGTTTGATTATACTAAATTAAAGCAATTTACAAGCAATTACACTAAATTTTGTTAATAAAATGGGAAGGGGACTTGAATGCAAATGTTCCAATTGGCCAAGACTCTACAAGATTTCAATGGATGCATACATATTACTAAAATCAAAGGTCTCTTCGTGGACCTTTGATTCAAAATATTTTGACTATATAAATCAGGGATCATTAGCAATAGAGTTTAGATTTGCATCTAATTAAAGTTTCATGTATTCAATTATTGATTTGTGTAATCCCTATACCAACCTTAAGATTGTGCATTGAAATTACCAAAAAAATCTTTCAATGTAAGTTTTCTAATTAATCTTGATTTCTATTGGAATGAAAGCAAGTAATATAGAATAAGATTAATGAAAAGCATTATACCTTCATGAAAGCTTGAAAACCTTAGGCCAATCTTCACATTTGTAAACTCCAACTAAAATCTATAGTAAAGTGCATGAAAATGAAAGAAACTTGCATTGAAATGTAAATCTAAGGGTTTGATTACAAGAAAAGTAAGGAAAATACAATGAATCTACTCTCTAGTTCTATACAAAACTTGCTAAAACCCTAAAATCAAGCTGCCTAAACCCTAAAACTTACCAAAAAAAGCAAAAATCTGCTTTAAATAGTTGTAGAAAATAGGGGCTATCGACCATTCGAACAGCCATTCACACGCTAGCAAATGGGAAATCGACCTCTCTGAATCTCCTTATTTCTATCGCACATTATCGAACCTAATTTGAATGGGAAAATGAGCTCTTTGAATCTCCAATGATCATTCGATCGGCTGTTTAAACGTTGATCCCATTCTAACGGATGGACTGGGCGTTCGGATGCCTGTTCGCATTGTGGGATCTTCCATTTGAGTGCTTCTTTGTAATTTTTTTCAATTTGACCCTTTTAAGCTCCATTTCCTGCACTTGGTTCAATAAGGCAATTTAGGAATAAATCTAACTAATAAAACAATATTAAATCTAATCTAGGGCTAATAACTAACTAAATTGGGCAACATGATTACACTTTTAGAGTGTAATCACACCCTCCAACTTGGCTTTTTGCTAGTGCCTAGCAAAATCTATAAACTAAAACAAACTATATACAAAAAGAAAATACTCTCCACTTTCGTTGGATTCACGGATACATTTTGTCTATGCATCAAGCGTTTAAACCACTAAGTTACCTTTAGTGGACGAGTGGTGTCTCGTGAGGGTTTCTAGTGATAATATCCATAAATATCCCTTTGTGAATTAGAATTAAAGATAAGAATAAGGAGGATAAGCATATAACCCAACTCAAGATAACATTAAATTTAACTCCCAACTCCTAACACATGCAAGAATATACAATAATACAAGCACCAGAGAAGTTCAAGTGAGTGGGTTAATGATCATGCTAAACAACTTCAAATGAAACACACTCCCACAAATTCAAACCATTAATTCTTGATTCAATGCCTCACCGGTCATACACTCTCAAAGAAACACCCACATGGCTCTCACAATAACATGGTCGAAATAAGAGTAAATGTAAGGGAAAGCAAAAGAGCATTTTAATTACAAAAACCACAAGGATATAAGTGTATCATTCTTACATAGCTTCATGAAGGAAATGTCAAAGTTAAGCATTGATCCTAAGTAGTTTACAAGTGATGGCTTATACCCTAGTGAAACCTCAAATCAAGCACAATTTAGATCAACTAGGACTTTCTAGGTGAGAATGTGGCAAGAAAATATAAAAGGAAAGGGGGAAAAGAAGAATAGAAATAAATCAATTCATGTGTGATCAAGGCATGAAATGATGAATGACTAAACAACTTCAACTCTCCCTTCTTGATTTCAAAGCATATTCCTTAATATCTTGCTCTTTTTCACTTTTCTCAACTTTGCAATTCTTATTTTTCTTCCTTTCATATTTCGATTGCCGTTTTTTACATTCAACATTTTCATTTTTCACAATATGCTATTTTTCTCATTTGGAACTCACCCCATCAATCTCTTTCTTTGCTTTTCTTTCTTTTCACGTGGCCTCAAGATATTCATTTTCTCTTTTACTTTACCAAGGCATTGTTTACAAATAGAAATTAATAACATCACACACTCAAGGGAGAACTTTCAACACATTCCAAATTGCATAAATATTAAGAGCAAGAACAGCATCAAAGGGGATAAAAGGAAGCAACTCTTTTCATGAAAACTCATGGCTTGCAAGAAAAATAAGGGCATAGAATCTTATCCAAATTATTTAATAATAGACCTCAAAAAGGTATAAGTGTTAACATTCTTAATCAATACTCAACTCATGAGCCAAAAACAGAAATAATGATGCTATTGAAGAAAATGAGGGTGAAGAGTGAATCATTGAGTAAATGTATACACTCTAAAAAATGGAGGATGCTCTAAAGCTCACAAGGTAACAATCTCCATTTATATAAGGATGAAAATGTGAAAGATAACAACAAATAAAGTTATAAAGTATGATTGTGCACAAAAGTGTAATCTCATTTACTTATGCAAGCATGATGCAATCCCACAACATGTTAGGTGCAAAGTGTGAATCAACTTTAATTTGAGTCAAGATATATGAAAAAACTCCTACCTTCTAATCTCAAGTTGCACTTTCACAAATATTGCTATGATACCTCAAAAATAGAGAATAAACACATCCACCATTAATAAGTAGGAATCAACATGAAAGATATATGAAAAATGTGCTAAAATAATGAAATAAACGATACCAAGACCATACAATACTCCAATCTCTACCAAATGGCATAAGTGATCGAAAGATAACTAGGACATGACACATCTGTTACTATACAATCCATATATGAGAGATAAGAGAAATATAAAGAAATATGTACAACAAAGCTAAAAATAAATCTCCACTATATCAAAATTAGAGTTTTAGATACAACATATGATGAAATGAAATGAAATACATGTACAATGATGTATCTAAACTCTAAGCCTTAATAGTCATCATCATCGTCTGGAGGTGGGGGCTGATGCACGAGATGCTTGACAATCTCCCGGAGGAACCTAGAGTGCACTTATTGAGCTCGCCAAATCTCAATCTACTGAGCTGTAAGGGCAACAATAGCCACATCCTGAGCATCCAACCTGGCTGATAAGGCTATACGCCACTCAATACGCGGGATTTGCTAAGTTGCTAAGGTCTGCTGAGCTGCTACAACATGATCCTGAAGCCGAGCTAAGGCTTGAGAATGCAACAACATCGTCTAACTCTGTTCCTCTAGAAGCTTCTCAAAAGTAGACCCCTGCTACCTTGAAGGTGGTTGTTAATTTGTCTGTTGTTGATCCTGAGGCTGTTGAGCTGGTGGGAGTGGATGTGCCCTATACACTATCTTCCAGATGCCCTCTAGTTGACCTCCTAACCTGTTCTCTGATGATAGGTTAATGGGCGTCTTGGGAGATATCATCATGGCATCTCCCTGGGGACTAACTCCCACAAGCCGGATGACTGAAGTGATGAAACATCCAAATGGGATGCTCGCCTGCACTATAGTAAGGAAGGTTGTGGCAAACAAGGTTGAAAACATCAACTGGGGTAGGTCAATGACCTCCCTATCCCTCTGGCCCACAGAAATTGAGCCCTAGCCCGACTACACTCAGAGACTCAGTTGATCGGGTAAAGCGAATAACAGTAGAATACAAAAAATGATCTATACTGGACAACAAGTGCTTTCTTAAGCACTTGCGATGTCTCCCATCTCTCTCTTGGAGCTCACACTTCCGCTAGAATCGTCTCGTGCTCAGGAGCCCTATGACCTCGAAAGATAAACGGGGGCTGCTCTACCCTAGGCAACTCAAAAAATGCAACAAATGTGGCTGGGATGATCATTACCTCATGGCCCCTAACCCAAGATTTAATAGTCTCAAACCCCAAAGTGTCTGAAGAATAAGAAATGTTGGCCATGAATTCAGAGACCAGTGTGAAACCACACTGACCCCTAAATCTAGCCAACCCTAGCCATTGCTTATTAGTGAAAACATCTAACCAACGATAGGGGTCGTCTCTATACTGTGAGAGAGTCCATCGCCTCTCCAGCACGACCCCTTTCTAACTCCATAGATCCTCAAAAGTGGTCTGGGCCTTGTGCCCAATGAACTGTGTCGCATCAAAAGGTTTTGGGGGGGGGGGACTTAAGCTGACTTTGGCCCCTGCCTCTACCAGCTTGACCTCTACTTGGCTGGCCTCTACAGGGCACTATGGCCCCTCTACACGCCATCTAACTAGTAACAAGAAATAACCTTAGACACCATAACCCTCTAAAACTAAAGGCTATGAATAAACTAAGAGAGGGCTCAAGGAATACCTAGTGATGCTCGAGAATACAAGGTTGGACTCTAGTAAGGCTTTGCCGTCTCTTAGAAGCTCTCTCCCTCATAAAACTCTCTTTTTCTAAGCGTTCAAATGCTTAGAATGAGAGTTCAGATGCCCTTATATAGAAATCAGATGACCGTTAGAAAACACTCATTAAACTCGTTCGAATGGTTACAGTGAGCGTGTGCAAGCTTGCGCACCGTTCAAATGGCAATTCAAATGGGACAACTATCTCATTCGCACACTTGTGCAAGCCTTCGAACACTCAGTAATAAATGGCCCAGAAACCCTAACCGTTGCTGATATGGCCATTTGAATGGATGATGATAGTGTTCGCACAACTGTTTGCATCCTTCTTCATACCGTGCGAACGCTCGTTCAAACGCTAATGGAAGCCGTTCGAACAGTAATGCAATTTTTCAAAAAATTTTCAATTTTTTCTGCACTATCCTACCAAACTAAGAAAAGCACAAAAAACCTAAGAACTATAAGGCAGAAACCTATCTTAGATGGTGCCCTCCCAACTTAAACAATGTAATGTCCCAATTGCATGCAAAACACAATAAAAGATAGGGAAAAAACAAGGCAAAGAAGAAGAAACAAGGGCAAGACACCCCCCAACTAGACCTAGGCAACCGACCAAAGAAAAATAAGGAAACAAACTAACCAACCTACTCTTATGCTACAAGGACGCACCTACCTTAATCAATCAAGGATTGGTGGATCAATAAGATCCACACAATCGATGTCTCCTCGGAAGGCCTTAAAGTACGGTTTCAACCGTTGGCCATTCAACTTGAATGAACTCCCATTGGTGGAGTTTTGAACCTCCACCGGCTCATAAGAAACACTTCTTTCACCATATAAGGCCCTAGCCACTTGCTCTTAAGTTTGCCCGAAAAGAGATGCAAGCGTGAATCATAGAGCAAAACTTTTTGGCCAATCTTAAAGGATTTTTAGAGAATGTGTTGGTCATGAAAGGCCTTCATTCGAGCCTTAGAGAATTGAGCATTCGCATAGGCATCATTCCTAAGCTCCTTAAGCTCATTAAGTTGGAGCTTCCTATAGGTTCCTACGTCATCAATATTAAAGTTATATTAGCGAATTGCCCAACAGACTTTGTGCTCTATTTCCACTGGGAGGTGACATGCCTTCTCGTAGACTAGCCTATAGGGTGATGCGCCAAGAACCGTCTTATAAGCCGCGCTGTATGCCCACAAAGCATCAACCAACCTAAGCGACCAATCTTTTCATTTAGGATTGACAGTCTTCTCTAGAATGCGCTTAATCTCACAGTTGGCCAACTCAAATTGGTCTTGGTTTAAAGGTGATAAGGAAGTCCTACCTTGTGCACAACACCATATTCGTCCATCAATACTCTAAATGGCCAATTACAAAAATGAGAGCCCTTGATCGCTCCATGATAGTGCAATTTATATCCGCTAGTATACGGTTGTGATGCAGTAATAATATTTCATTAAGTCCGAGGTCGAACCACAGGGAATATGAATGGAATATAATAAAACTCACTTTAGGAAAGTAGAACTCTCAACAAAAATAACTCTAAAATGAAATGGAAAATTTTGATTTGAGATTTGGTTTGAGAAATTATTCAAGGCAATGAGAATAATTTTTTACCAAGAAAGCTTGATTAAATAACAATAAGCAAAAGGTCTTAGCAGGATTGATCCAGTTAATAGGCCTACAAGTATGTCCCCAAGATAGTCTTGATTAATAAGACTCAAGATTCATTAACCCTCTTTAGCGTTAAAATCTAATAAATTGCTAGTGTTTGTACCAGGGTCCTACACCTATGCATCCCAGTTCACAACCCTATCTACGCGTAGGTATGGAGCTTAATCAGGAACAGTAGATTCTAAAAATACTTGTTTTAGGAATATATATAATTATATTCAATACCCTTATCAGAAATTCTAAGTATATGTATCCTTGCTTACAAATCAGTCTATACGTACATTCTAGATATGATCAAGAATATTGTTTTTGAAGATATTCAAGAACAAGAATATATCAACAGTTAAAATCGACTCCCGTATCAGTGATCTAGTTCACATCCATTCCTAGACTATGTTCTAGATGATAATAGGAGAAATTGTTTTGGAAAGTATTCAAGAGCAAGAAAATAAATCTTAGTTCAATATCTTGAAATCTTGAAAAATATATAACGATCTTGAATCTCTACCCATAACCTACTTACCTTTTCAATCCATGCCAAGAAAAAGATGTAACAACTTAAAGCCTTAAGAAAGCAGATGAAAATTATATTGAAAATTTGCAACAATTGAAAGAACATCAAATCTTAAATATAAAGAAAAAATGAATGATTACAAAAATTAGGGTTCTTGAAAGGTAAAAAGATCTTTAAAACTACTCATACTTCTAAAACTACTCTAACTCTCAAGTTTCCTAACTCTCCCTAAAGTTTCCTAACTCTCCCCAACTCAAAAGAACTCATATGGGCTTAAAAAGAACTTAATCCTAACCCTAATAGACTTCTGGCCCATGGCGGCGCATCCGGACGGCTTGCAGACAGCCCTCCAGACTTAGTTAATGTTTTGCAATTTCACCAACACGGCCACTACTCGTCCGAATGGGTCCCTTCGGGGGTCCGGACGGCCAGTTCTTCTCCTCAAGACTTGTAAATATCAAAAAGTTATATAGAATTCATATATTATGGATCTCAATAACCCTTTTTGGTTTCAGAGATATGCCTCTCTAAAGTTACAGCACTACGTGCTTCAGCAGCTTGCACTGCCGCTTCAGCAGATTATATTCTAGCAGCATTCTCTTAAAACCTATGTCCAAAATGTATCCGAAATCCTTCTATTTAAGCTCAAAACCTATTCAAAGCATAATAAACTTAGTTAGTACTAAAACATACTTAAAAAACATATAAAATCAAAAACTAATACTAACAAAGTACTAGTTAAGGCCTTATAATTGTATTTTTGAAGTACAATCACACCCTCCAACTAAATTTTTGCTAGTCCCTAGCAAACTATTAAAACCAAAAGCATGATGTCTACTTTCGTAAGGGTTACCAATGCATTTCGCCTATGCATTAAGACTTTAAACCCGTAGGTTACCTCTAGTGGACGAGTGATGTTTTGTGAGGGTTTCTGGTGATGTTACCTATAAACATCAAAATATGACCTACAAGAACGATAGTTAGAACAAATAATTATATGCAAAAGATAATCCAAGATATATCATCCATCTTCCCCTTCAATACTCAATACAAAAGTTAGAATGAATCTTAAATAACATAAGTGATAGTCATTGTGTGTGTGGTGTATCAACACATTAGAGCTCACTCATAACTAAGTAAAATAATTATATCCTTCAAGTCTCGATTTCAACCCTCTCCGGGCATACATTCACAATAAAATGAACACACAAGGTACTCATAATGGAAAGCTCATCAAAATAAAGTAAATATAATGAAACACAAAAGAGCAATCCAACAACAAGAACCGATAAGGTGTAAGTGTATTCGACTTGGCATTGCTTTATGAAAGAATATTCAAAGCTAAACACTAATAAAAGTAATTGACAAGATATAATTTGTGCTCAAAATGACATGTACTATTCAAATCAACTAGGACTTTTTATGCTTGTAACTTTGGCCAAGAGGTATAAGGTAGGAAAGAAAAGGATAAATGGTTCAAGACATGTGTGATCAAGGCATGTAATGATCTGTAAGGACACAATTCCAATTCCTAATTTCATTTGATGTTTCATTTTTTTTCATTTTTTCATTTTTCCTTACTTCTTTTCTTTTTTTTTCAAACATCTAACCTCTTTACTTTTTCTTTTCTTGCTCTTCCCTTCTTTACATTCTTTGCTAGTTTCTTTTTTTTTTTTTTCCTTTTCACATCGCAAACATATCACCCTTCTTTTAATGATATTCTCACAAATGCAAATACTTGTGTTTTATACTAGGAAAATACTTTTACAATGGTGATTTTAACAAAGATTATCTCAAATATGGGGTTAAATTGGTTCCAAGGGAATGCAATCAACAAGAAAATTTGTGGCTCGAAATAAGAAAAATGGCCTAGACTCATATCCGAAGTACATAAAAGTAAAATTCAAAAGAGTATAAGTGTCAACAACTCAAATCAATATTCAACATATGAATCAAGAACAAACATAATGAAGCTATTGAATGAATGGAAGATGAACAAATTATCCTTAAGTAAATGTAAACACTCTAAAAAGCGTTAATAGATCTAAAGCTCACAAGGTAAATCTCTACTCATGTAGGATATAATCATAAAAGATAGCTAAGGATGATACCGTAATGCTATGATAGTTGCATATGAAATTAATCCTCTCAACTCATGTATTTAAGAGAGATTCAAACAATTGCAAAAATATTAGAAGAAGAATAAAAAATCATACTCAAATGTATCAATGGATATGATTATTCATTCTTATATCTAACATTGCAACTCATAGTAAAAAATAAAAAAAACAAAAAATTAAAAATTAAAAACTAAACTACAAAGCATTAAGTACAAAGTCAACTAGTACCACATCGTGGTATGGCTTCAAAGTTTGGCCTTAGCTCATTCACTAGTAATTCATAATAAGGATTCAACAAATAAGAAGCAATTGAAATTCTGGGATCCTCATTAAGCACTTGGCCATAAGTCTTGTACAAGAAAGATTGTGAAGGAGTCATATGATCATGCACTAAGATGTAAGGACTCACTTTCCTAGGTATCTCTATGTTTTCTTCTCTTTTTTCACTCTCTATCTCCCTAGGCTCTTCCTTTATCTCACTTTAAACCTTACTAGGTTCATCATTCGCACTAACCTCCTTTTTGACCCTATACTCACTCACCCTAGAAGTGTCTTCCTTATGTGTAGACTCATCATGATAGATGGTTATATCAATGACTTTCTCATTTCTAAGGGTGGTAGTGGTGACTTGAAATTGCTCATGGTCAATATTAGGATTAGTGAGAGACTTTTTTGTGTGGGCTATGCTAGTGGGGCTAGGTAGAGGCTAAGGTAAAGAAGGAGACTCACCATTCTCTTGAACACACAAACTTTGTGTTAAAAGACTCTTAAGATCATCTAGGTTGTCTACCATCCTAGAGTTCCACTCTATTTGGGAATGCATGAATTGTGACAAGATATCCTTTAGTGTCTCCTCTTGAGATTGATAGGCATTAAAAGCTTGGGGTTCATAAAGTAGAGGTGGGGCTTGGTATTGTTGAGGGCTTGAAGTTCCCTCATTACTCCAACTATAGTCGGGATGTTGCCACCCCAAATCATAGGTTTCTGCATATGGAATGTCCTCTAGTGACCCTGTGTGTGGTGTTTGATAATAATTAAAATCTTGTGGGTAATGTGATTGGTAAGATGGTGGGGGCGGGGCTTCGTATTGTTGAGAGTGTGATGCACACTCATTCATCCAATTGTAGTATGAGTAATTTTGCCACCTTTGATGGTAGATTTTTGAGTAGGGAGTGTATGTTTGTCTAGATGCATTCAAATAATTCCCAATAGTTCGGTATGGCAGGACTTCTGCCTCCTCATAACCGTACTTGCTCATATTATCATCATATACACTCATTAGCATGTTCTCAAAGTTACCTGACTTATCCTCCAATCTTCACATATTTATACCACCAATTCACAATTAATTACTCCCTTCCACTAGAAATCTCCCAACTAAAGAAAAAAATAGATAAAAAATAAAAAATTTAACTAAAAATAAAAATAGAAAAAATAAACAAATAAAAAAAATATGCTTGTAAATTAAAAATGGATGGAATGAGTGTACCCAAGCAAACTGAATGTTGAGTTGCCTCATTTTTAGTTGATGGATTGATGAAGTTGCTTTTTCCAGAATCAGTTTCTCTAAAGATTGTCCCACCAACGCCAATTGCAAGACTCCCCAGCAATGGCGCAAAAAACTGATCGCTCCACAATAGTACAATTTATATCCGCTAGTGTACAGTTGCGATGCAGTAATAATATCTCAGTAAGTCCGAGGTCGATCCACAGGAAATATGGATGGAATATAGTAAAACTTACTTTAGAAAAGTAGAACTCTCAAGAAAAACAACTAGAACTCTCAAGAAAAACAACTCTAAAATGTAAAGGGAAAATTTGATTTGAGATTTGGTATAAGAAATTATTCTAGGAAATGAAAATAAATTTATACCAAGAAAGCTTGATTAAAAAACAATAAGCAAAAGGTCTTGGCAGGACTGATCCAGTTAATAGGTCTACAAGTAGGTCCCCAAGATAGTCTTGATTAATAAAACTCAAGATTCATTAACCCTCTTTAGAGTTAAAATCTAATAAATTGCTAGTGTTCGTACCACGGTCCTAGACCTACGCATCCCAATTCACAACCCTGTCTACGTGTAGGTATGGAGCTTAATCAGGAACAGTAGATTCTAAAAATACTCCTTTTAGGAATATATATATATATATATAAGTATAATTAATACTCTTATTAGAAATTCTAGGTATATGCATCCCTACTTACAAATCAGTCTATGCATACATACATTCCAGATATGATAAAAAATATTATTTTTGAAGATATTCAATAACAATAATATAACAACAGTTAAAATTGACTCTCGTATCAGTGATCTAGTTCACATCTATTCCTAGACTATGTTCTAGTTGATAATCAGGAGAAATCATTTTCGAAAGTATTCAAGGGCAAGAAAATAAATCTTAGTTCAAGATCTTGAAATCTTGAAAAATATATGACTATATTAAATCTCTACCCATAACCTATTTACCTTTTCAATCCATGCCAATAAAAAGATCTAGCAACTTAAAGGCATAAGAAAGCACATTAAAATTATATTGAAAGCTTGCAACAATTGAAAGAACATCAAACCTTGAATATAAAGAAACATTGAACGATTACAAAAATTAAGATTCTTGAAAGATAAAAAGATCTCTAAAACTACTTATACTCCTAAAACTGCTCTAACTCTCCCTAAAGTTTCCTAACTCTCCTCAACTCAAAAGAACTCATATGGTCTTAAAAAAGACCTTAATCCTAACCCTAATAGATTTATGGCCTGTGGTTGGGCGTCCGTACGGCCCTCCAAACTTTGTCAATTTTTCGCAGTTTTACCAACACAGCCACTGCCCGTCCGGACGGGTCCCTTGGGGCATCCAAACAGCTAGTATTCCTTCACCAAACTTGTAGATCTCAAAAATTTATATAGAGTCCACATATTATGCACATTGATAGCTTTTCTGGCTTGAGAGATATGCCCTTCTGAAGTTTTAGCACTGCGTGCTTCAGCAGCTTGTACCAAAGCTGCAGCAGCTTGTACTCTAGCAGCATTCTCTTAAAACCTATGTCCAAAATGTATCCGAAATCCTTCCATTTAAGTTCAAAACCTATACAAAGCATAATAAACTTCGTTAGTACTAAAACATAACTAAAAAGACATATAAAATCATAAAATAACACTAACAAAGAACTAGTTTAAGCTTTATAATTGCATTTTTGAAGCGTAATAAGCCCATGTCACTAATGACGGCTCGGGCCATGCCAAAGCGTGAAAAGATATTCTCCTTAAAAAATTTGACCACTTCTTGGTGGTCATTGGTTTGCATTGTTATGGCTTCAACCCACTTAAAAAACATAGTTAATATCACTAGGATAAAAGGTAGTCAAATGAACTAGGGAAAGGTCCCATGAAATCTATTCCCCAATAATAACAAATCGCAATTATAGTAATGGGGTTAAGAAGCATCATCTTTGACACCTATCACATACTAGGCAAAAGGTATGGACGTCCTTAATCATCAAGGGCTAATACAACTCACATTGAAGAATCTTGGCCATGGTTTTCTTGGAAGAAAAGTGCCCACCACATGCTTAGGAGTGGCAAAACTCTATGACACTCCCAAACTCGTCATCGAGAATGCATTTCCTAATGACTTGGTGTGGATAATAATTGAAGAGGTAAGGCTTATCCCAAGCAAAGAATCGCACATTCCTAAAGAACTTGCGTTTATCAAGGGTAGACCAATGGGATGGAATCTCACCGAAGCTAGGTAGTTTCCTATGTTTGCATACCAAGGGATTGAAGGGTGCTCTAAGGTTTGGACTTCGAAATGATGCTCATCTGGAAAAGTGTTCATTGATAGGGAGTGGGTTGGTGGCTCTCCTTTAAAGGGGAAGCCTAGACAAGTGATCTGCCACTACATTCTCAATTACCTTTTGTGGCGCTTAGATTTTTTGCACTTGAGGAATACACACACAAGCGAAAAAAATATTGTACTCTTTCATTAGAACTCATCCTCCTAGAAGAATGAGTGCGACTAAGTTTGAATTGAAAATTGATTTGAATAAAGGGCTTTTGAAAAACAATTGAAATCACCACCTAACTTGATTAAGGTGAGTTAGGTCACCTAAAACTAAGCACAATCCGAATACTACACTTAGGATTTTTGAAAAATGATTTTGAAAATACTCCCTCAAGAGAGGGTTTTTAAGAAAACAGGTTGTTTGGCAACCTTTGAAAAAATTTAAGCCCTTTTTTTTTTTTTAAAAAAAAGTAACTCCATTTGGTCTTACGAAAACAGTGATCCTATGTTCGGAGGTTAGTTACGTGTAGGGAAGACGCACTAAGCTATCACCCTACCCTGCCCTTGTAGTACCTACATGTCTATTCACCCTAGATTCACCCATTAGAGTCTTTAACTAATACATTTCCAAAACTATCCACTTTAGAAAAGAATGTTTAAAAGAAATGATGGATGATATGCAAGTGCAATAGAAAGATTTGATTTCGAGAATATATTTGAAAAGAAGAATTGAAGTTTGAAATTGGAAAGAAAGTTTTGAAAATTAAAATTGAAGATTTGAAAATAGATTTTTGGAAGTGGTGGTTTGAAAAGAGTTATGAAATTGGAGATTTGAAAAAAATTTATGGAATTGGAGATTTGAAAAGAGTTATGACCGCACCCATGAAGGTTGCCTACGTATCCCTTTTGAGGAATCATGTCAGTTGTAGTTCAAACAAGAGTCAGATAGAAAATAGAAGGTTTGATTTGAACCTAGAATAGAAGATTTGAAATTAGAATTTAGAATTGAAAAGATTGGACTTTGATTTGGAAAGACAGAACTTGGAAGAAGGATTTAGACTTGTTTTGCAAAGATTGAGATTAGGAAACCTAGAGTTAGGAAAAATAGGATTTAGGAAAGACTTAAGGCTTAAGAAAGATTTGATTCGAATATTGGAAATAGAAGATTAGGGAAATTGGATTTAGGAAATGTTCGGATTAGAAAAGTTCCATTTTAAGAAAGTTTCAAAATAAAATAGGAAAGTTCCATTTAAGGAAAGTTTCATTTTAGGAAAGTTTTGAAATAGGAAAGGTTTTGATCTAGAAAAGTTTTGAAATTAGAACGTTTTGAAATAGGAAAGGTTTAAAATTGGAAAGTCTTCTTTTTAAGAAAGAGTTGATTTTTGGAAAGAGTTTGAATTAGGAAAATTTTGATTTAGGAAAGTTAAGAAGCTTAAGGTTTAAGGAAAGATTTAAAAGTTCAAGTTTTGGAGACTTAAGGTCTAGGAAAGTATGAGATTAGGAAGGATTGAGATCTGGAAAGGTTTAGATTAGGAAAGATTGAGATTCCTATTTCCTAAAACAAAAGATTGGATTTATTTTCTAAAAAGAGATGATTTGATTTTATTTCCAAAAACGGAGGATTGGATCTAGGTTCTTAAATGGGAGATTAGATTTGGTTTCCTAAAGAGAAGATTGGGAAGGGAAGATTGGATTTGGCTTCCTAAAGGGAAGATTGGATTTGGTTTCGTAAAGGAAAGATTGGATTTGGCATGGATTTGGAAAGATGAAGTTTTGAAAATTCAAGATTTGGAAGACTATAGTTTTGATGTAGAAAACAGGTTTTGGAAACTTATGATTTAGATGTAAAAAAGGAGATTTTGAAAACCTAGGTTTTAAGGCAAGATTGAAAATCATGTTTTTGGGAAGGAAAATTAGGGTTTCTTAATCGTTGGCTCTAAAGCTCAGCATAGGCTCTAAGGAAGGAGATTTTTGAAAAGTATAATTTTTGGAAAGAAAAAGTTTTTTGAAGGAGATCTTAAAAAGGAGTTTTCGGAAAGTGAATTTTGAAAAGAGAATTTTAGGAAAGGGATTTTTGGAAAGAGTTTTTCTAGGAAGGAGTTTTTAGGAAAGAGATTTTTAGAAGGAAACTTTGGGAATGTTTCTAGAAAGTTAATTTTAAAGAGAGCTTTTTTGGAAAGAAGTTTGAACAAGAGTTTTGGAAAATAGATTTTTTAAACGAATTTTTGGAAAGCAATTTTGGAAAGGAAATTGGAGAGAGTTTTTAGAAAGTATGTTGAAAAAGAGATTTTTAGAAGGAGAGATTTGAAAAGAGAGTTTTTAGAACGTTCATAAAAATATCTTACTTTCCTAAAACGATTCTAACCGTAAGAAGGTTAGAACCATTCTAAGATAGTGGTTTTGAAAACAATAAGGATTTGAAAATATGGACCATATTGGTCACTTTAAATGTAACACTTTTCTAAAGCAACCCCAGCCATGAAAAGGCTAGAATCACCGTAGGATTGTGATTCTGAAAACAATTTTGGAAAAAGAAGATTTTGATGGAAGTTTGAAAACAATTTTAATGCAAGTTTTGAAAAAAAAAAAAAACAAGTTTGAAAACGAATGTTGGAGAGATGCAAGATCATGATATGCACAATGCAAGTTGGGGTCGTGAACATACAAGGTTAAGGCTTTACCGCATAATCAAGGGGGCTAAACCCACGTGATCTCTGGATAGACTAAGAGAAATCCCCCAACACGGTGACTTCCAATAGCCTAATTCTACATATAAACCGGGAAGTCCCTTGTTTTAAGCATGCAAGAAGGGGGGGGGGGAGGGGGGAAGAAGATGGGGGATTAAAATAGAAGAAAACCCAAGTGGGTTCTAAGAGAGAAGAGAGAGGGGGGAATTCCATAAACGTAAATACGAAGTCTACCTTTTGTCTTGTTTTATTCAAGTTGTTTTGCTTGCTTTCTTCTTCTTGCTTTGCTTCGGTCCTCGCCTTGATCTTCAAGAGTTTGTTTCAATTTTCGGGAGCTTCGAAGTTGTAGCACTTCAAGTCTTCAATGGAGGCTTTGGAGGCTAGTGTAGGAGTGTTTAAGAGTATATGTGAGTTAGGGTTTGTGTATGGATGCTAGGGCTTAGGGGGACCTAAAGAAGACTAGGGTTTAGGGAGGCTACGAGCTCTGTATATCGAAGAAGAGAGCTTTTAGACTGAGTTTGCGGACCCTTTTCACGCTGACAGAGGCTCTATATTTATAGACAGAGGAAAGACCTGGTGCCTATTGCAGTGGCACCAAGAAAAAAATCCTTTTAGCGCCACTTAGGAAAGTTTTAAGGTTGGCAAGCAATGTATCTTCAGCAGATTTGGGCACCTGTACTAGTGACTACCATGCAATGTTTAGCCTGGCTTCACTATGAGTGACTCAGGAAGGTTCGGGAATGATTTGAAAGGGCCGAGAACGGCCCGGAAGGCTGAAAAGGGACAGAAACCCCTAGAATAGTGTCTCGGGGGTAGTAGACTTGAAAAATGATAACAGGATGTGTTGGAAGGGTTGACCAGGCCATCAGAGGCAAAACAGTCAATCGGGTCAGAAAGCTATTGGGATGGACTCAGAATATCCCAGAAGAAGACTCGAGACTTGGAAACATTAACTAGAATGTTCCAGGAGGTTACAGGTTTGATACCCAGAGCCAGTTTGGTCGGAAAAGGCGACCAGCCTACCAAGGGCAAAATAGTCATTTTGCACCAGGTTTATCGAAATTGACCCAGAATGATCCGGAAAGATAATGAAAAGTCGAGAATACTATAAGAAGCATTCTTAGGAGACTACCGGTTTGATATCTAGAGCTGGTGTGGTTTCCGAGGCACTCGGAGGCCTAGGGCAACATGGTCATATTGATCGGAATGTCTTAGAATTGACCCGAAACTGACTGAAAGGCACCTAATCATGCTAGATTGTCTGTAAAACAATCTTGAAAGGGTGGACTTACTATTTTGAGGATTTAGGTACTGTCTCGAGAAACGGGCCGAAAATGGTTCTAGGGGCAGTTTGGTCATTTTTCACAGGAGTGGGCTAGCAGGCACTGGTGTTGACCTGGATTTTGAGTGTTTTCGTCACTCTAATGGTGGTCTCGTGATATAGGGGTTTGTTGGAAATTCTCTATATCGACCTGTTTGCGAGTGTTTTTGCCATTCTAACGATTGCGATGTTTACTAGTATTTCCATTACTCTAACGGGTCACGATCATTCCAGAGACTGCCTAATCTCTGGAAGCTGCTAGGTGGACTTAGCGCTTGAGGAATCAACTTTCTCGGAAGGCATTCCAAAATGAACACTTCTGCATTGGCGGGCTAGTAAGCGCCAAAGGTGGACAGTTCTACCATCTAGGGGACTTGGGCTCTCGTCCCAATCGATGGGTTTGAAAGAACTTATCGTTCTGAAGAGTTCACTCGAAATGTGTCGGACAGAATGGACTTACCACATCGAGGAATCAACTTTCTCGAAAGGTGTGCCAGATTTAATTGGAATTGGATTGAAAAGAGGACTTACCATCTTTGAAAAGACGTGCCCACTAGAATTGGACTGAGCAATGCCACCAAGGGCATTTTGGTCATTTTGCCTCTATTTAGGCCCAATGGGTACGCGAAGAGATTGATTGATGGGATTAAACTTGGAAAATTGAGTTGACTCAGAATATGTCCATACTGACTTGAATTCAAGCCTGGACGGACTAGAGACTACCGACCAGGCAAAATGGGGTGCTTACACCTTTTTGTCTCTGATCTCAATGTGAAATTCTTGTAACAAAAGAATCCACCGAATGAAGTGTGGTTTTGCATATGTCTTGGTAAGTAAGTACTTAAGAGAGGTATGGTCGGTGTAAATGATAATAAGTGAGCCGATTAAGTAAGACTGGAATTTGTCCAAGGTAAACACCAAGGCTAAAAGCTTTTTCTTAGTAGTGGTATAGTTGAGTTGGGCTTCATTAAGGCTCTTTCTAGTATAGTAAATGACACGCAGCTTCCTATATTCCCTTTGGACCAAAACTTCCCCCACGGCATAATCACTAGCATCACACATAAGCTCAAAAGGTAGGGACTCAGGCAAATGTAAAATTGGGGTAGTAGTTAAAAGCTCCTTGACATGAAGATGTCCATTTAAATGGAACATCAATAGATAACAATTGGCACATGGGCCAGGAGAGCACTAAAACCCTCAATGAAACAATGGTAAAAACCAGTATGCCCGAGGAAAGACCAGATATCCTTAACATTTCTAGGAGTAGACAAATTTTGGATGGGCTCTATTTTAGCCCTATCTACTACAATGCCCTTAGAAGACACGATATGGCCTAACACTATACCTTGAGTGACCATAAAATGGCACTTCTCCCAATTAAGCACAAGATGGCTTTCCTTAGATCTTTCTAACACCTTTCCTAGGTGCTCCAAACAACTGTCAAAGGTATCTTCGTATATGAAAAAATCATCCATAAAGACCTTAACAATTCACTTAACCATGTCACTAAAAATACTCATCATACATCTTTGGAAAGTGGCTGATGCATTGCACTAGCCAAATGGCATTCTCTTGTATGCATAAGTACCAAAAGGACATGTAAATGTGGTTTTCTCTTAGTCTTCTAAAGCAATCTTAATTTGATTATAACCTGAGTACCCATCTAAGAAACAATAATAAGCTCTACCTGCGACCCTCTGTAGGACTTGGTCCAAGAATGGAAGGGAAAAGTGATCCTTGTCACCGCATTAAGCCTACTATAGTTAATGCACATTCGCCACCTGGTTTGAATCCTAGTTTGAACTAACTCATTATCCTCATTCTTTACTATTGTGACCCCCGATTTTTTAGGTACCACTTGGGTTGGACTAACCCATTTTGAGTCAGAGATGGGATAAATGATGCCCACATCTAAGAGCTTTAACACCTCTCCTTTCACCACCTCCTTCATGTTAGGGTTCAAGCGTCTTTGCATTTGATGCACTAGCTTAGATTGCTCTTTCAAATAAATGCGATGAGTGCACACAAAAGGGCTAATACTATGAAAGTCTGCTATAGTCCACCTTAAAACTTTCCTATGGTTCTTGAGCACCATAATCAATCCCTCCTCTTGGCTTGAAAATAAGCTAGAGGAAATCACAACGAGGTAAGACTCACCTTCTCCTAAAAATGTATACTTCAAGGTGGAAGGTAATAGTTTTCTTTATGGGAAGCGATAGGCTTAAGGGCACTAGGGTGTAAAAGGTTTAAATGAAGGAGTCCAATGACTCACATACATGCATTGGGCACTCTCTACCCCTTAACCCAATGTTTCCTTCATCTTCATGGTATGATTGTCAAGTGAGTCATGTGGCTCACTTCTTACCAATGCTCTCTCCAAGGAATCCTTGAAAATATCACTTTTAAAATGCTCTTGGACAATGGCATCGATGCGATCAACTTTCCTAATGTACACATACTCACCTTGTTGTTTAGCTACCGAGAAAATATTCATCTCAAAGGTGGTATTGCTAAAGGACAACTTCACTAACCCATTCCGGCAATGAATGATAGCATTAGAGGTAGCTAGGAAGGGTCGTCCTAGAATGATGAGAATTTGGTTGTGAGTTATGGTACTCTCAATGGGTTGCATATCTAGGACTATGACGTTAACCATGAAGTAGAAATTATCTACTTGAATGAGAACATCTTCTCTGATACCCTTAGGGACTTTGATAAATCGATCCGCTAATTGGAGGGTTACCCGTGTAAGTCACAACTCACCTAATCTTAGTTCCTTGTAAACCAAATAAGGTAGAAGATTGACATTAGACCCTAAATCTAAAAGTGCACGATATATCATATTCCCTCCTATTTTGCAAGAAATTGTAGGGCAACTGGTTTGAATTTCAGTATGGCCGTCCATTGCAAGATCGCACTTTGGTTCTCATTCATCATGGTCGTTTCCCTCATATGTAACCTTCTCTTGAAAGTACACAAGTTCTTCAAGAACTTGGTATAAGAAGGTATTTGCTTTATAACATCAATGCTAGGGATGTTAACCTCAACTTGATTAAAAACTTTATAAATTTTGGCATTTAGAAGTTCATTTTTGGGTTTGGTTAACCTTTGGGGAAATGGGGCATGTTTCAATATGTCCTTCTCCTTCTCCTTTGGGGCATTTGGAGTCTTAAGAGGTTTCTCTAGACTCTTTTCCTCTTTCCCTCTCTTCTAATTCTTCGGGCTTTCACATTCTTTCTTTTCCTAGCTCTTTGGACTCTCTCACTTTCTTTTTCCTTTTCTCACCCTTCTCAACACACCTTTGAAGGCTCTTCCCTAGGTGTAATAGTTTTGTCTACGACCTTACCACTTATAAGGTGGTGATGGCTTGTACTTGTTCATGACTACTCTGAGGGTCACTTTTACCCTCGGTGATGTGTACTTACCTAAGAACGGGTTAGCTTAAGGTTGGACCAAGAATCTTTCCAGAACATTTTGAGTCAAAGCTTGTGTTAATGTAGGCATTTATTTTGATATGTCCTCTAGCAACCTAGTGTGTTGATCTAACACCTTCTCTTACTTGTCTACCATTGTGTTTACCCCTCTCATGTCATTTGAAAGTTGATAGACATTATCCTTTATTGGTCTCTTGTGAGGAGGTTGGTACACATTAGGTTGGGCTTGGAAAGAACCTACCAGTTGTGTGCTTGGAAAGGTTGAGGTGGGGGTTAAGGTTGAAATTGTCGTGGATGTGGTTGTAAAGGTGGAGGTGGAACTTGATAAGCTTGAGGGTTTTGAGGCCCTCCCTGATATGCTTGAGGGTTTGAAGAAGTACCCTCATTTCTCTACCCTTAATTGGGATGATTCCTCCATCTCGGGTTATAAGTGTTAGAGTAGGGGTTGCCCCCTCCTCTTTGGAATTGGCTAAAGCAATGATTTGGTTATACAATACTTCTTTCACTCCTGGAATGACTGGACATGAAGCGGTATCATGATCCATGGTCTCACAAACCACACAACTCATCTCTTTACTTACCTCACTCTCAACCATATGAACCTTTTTAATCTCCAGGGTTTCTAACTTCCTTGTCAATAAGGCTAGCCTAGCATTCATGTCATTAGCTTCCATAAATTTAAACTTTCCAACCCTTTGTTGGTTTGGTCTAGGTTCGGGATTTTTAGTCTTGGTGGTAGCCCAATCTCTCGCTAAATTTGCTAAGTAATCAAAGTAGGTGTAGGCCTTTAGGGGATCTTTGTTAAAAAGGGTCCAGGCACACATTGACTCAACAAATTATTTCAATTGTGGGGTTAACGATGAGTAGAAAGTATTGATGACATGCCAATCGGCAAAACCATGATATGGGCACAACTGTACCAACTCTTTGAACCTCTCCCAATATTAGAAGAAAGATTCACCCATCATTGGAGAGAATTGTGAGATTTGGCGTCTAATCGCCTCGATCCTATTTTCGGGGAAGAAATGCTTCAAAAATTCCACTTGTAGTGAAGCCCAAGAGTGTATGGACATAGGCCTCAATGAATTGAACCATGTCTTGGCCTTGTTCTTGAGAGCAAACGGGAAAAAAACCTCCTTTGGACAAGTATTGTCCATAAACACAGAGCACGCATCCTGAAATTCCTTGATGAAAGAGTAGGGTTGTTTGGATTCCATACCATCAAATTATGATATCAATTACATCAAGCTCGGCTTAAGATTTAATATGTTGTGATGGGCCGGGAAAACTATGCATGAAGTAGGTGTTTGTCCTGCTGGATTCAAATAATTCCTACCTTGGGGAGCATCCATGTCAATGCAATGCAAGGATTCTACACTACTGAAACAAGCAATCCTAAAATAAAGAGAAAATCAAGAAACAAAATCTAACATGCTATTCACATAAAGGGTGGAACGAAGTTACCCATGGCCTTAGCCAAAGATTCCTCCGTCGTGGTGGATATATGGAGAACAATCCACCAATCACTCTTTAACCTAAAGTTCATTAGTGCTTTGCTTCGTGCCTTTGATCCCTGGCAACGGCACCAAAACTTGGTTCACTACGTAGATGTGCAATGAAAATGCCACAAGCGTACGACCACATTTGTAGTTTAATCCAGGAGTTTGGATGTTGATTCTTTTGAAAACCGAGCCCAATATAGACTATGGGCTCTCAATCCACGTTCTATGCAACTTTGGATGGAATTACAATTGTGTGAATTGAAACTAAGTAACAAAATGACTGAAAATCTTTTGGGGTTTTGAAAAATTTGTTTGATTATACTAAATTAAAGCAAGTAACAAGCAGTTACACTAAATTTGATTGATAAAATGGAAACGGGGCTTGAATGCAAATGTTTCAATTGGTCAAGACTCTACAAGATTTCAATGAAGGCATACATATAACTTAAAGCAAAGGCCTCTTGGTGGCTCTTTGATTTGAAAGATTTTGATTATGAAAATTAGGGATCATTAGCAATAAAGTACAGATTTGCAACTAATTAAAGTTCCATAGATTCAATTCATTGTTCGTGCAATCTCTATACTAATCCTAAGATTATGTGTAGAAATTATCAAACATAGCTTTGAATGTAATTTTTCTAACCAATATAGATTTCTATTGCAATAAAAACAATTAAAATAGAATAAAATCAATGAAAAGCATTATACTTCCATGAAAGCTTGAAAACCCTAGACCAATCTTCACATTTGCATCCAAGATGGAGTTGAGCTACTAAAATCCATGGCAAAGTGCATGAAAATGAAAGAAATTTGCATTGAAATGTAAATCTAAGGGTTTGATTACAAGAAAAGCAAGGAACATACAATAAATATAGTTTGTAGTCCTATACAAAACTTGCTAAAACCCTAAAATCAAGCTACCTAAACCTAAAATTGTTGGAACTCCTTACAAAAATGCAAAAATTTGTTTTAAATAGTTGTAGAAAATAAGGGCTGTCAACCGTTTGAACTCCCTATTTGACCATTCAAACTGCTATTCGCATGCTAGCGAATGGCTATCGAACGAGAAATCAACCTCTTTAAATCTCCCCATTTCTATCGTACACTATCAAATCTGATTCAAATAGGAAAATGAGCTCTCTGAATCTCTAACGACTGTTCGAATGGCCATTCAAACACTGGTCTCGTTCGAATGGATGGGCTGGGCGTTCAGATGCTTGTTCGCACGGTGGGATCCTCCGTTCAAACGCTCATTGCAATTTTGCTCAATTTGACCCTTTTAAGCACCATTTCTTGCACAAGGCTCAATAAGGCAATTGAGGAATAAATCTAACTAATAAAATAGTATTAAATCTAATATTGGGCTAACAACAAACTAAATTGAGCAATATGATTACACTTTTGGAGTGTAATCAAAGACCACCCTCAAATACTGTCACATGGCAATCCAGTGTGTCAATATGCTACTTGAATCAATTCCAGTATCATTCTGGTTAAAATTACCATTTTGCCTCGAGGCACTTTGACACACTCACTGGGAAGCACAAATCCCCCTCAAAGTAGTAAGGCTACACCAAAATACCTCTAGGTATTCAAACACACCCTTGTGTGCGAATAAAGTCCACTCTGATCTTATTTCGACAAGTTTTGGTCCAAATGAGTGTCTTGCCCTTTGCGGCCCAATCACATTTTCAAGACCAAACCAACCCCAGGAACTACACCGGCATCTATTGTGACTCTCTGAAGAAGGTCCCTATCAATTCTGAATGAGTCCCTTGGCTCAAAACAATACGAGCTTCCAAGAGTGTGTCACAGATACTCCTCCAAAAGTGACTTTTCCTTCACTTCCCTAACTAAAATGCATAGTTAAACGAGTGATGAAATGCGCAAATTAGGGAATTTCAAGAAGCCTAATTGATAGGCTTTCCATCAGCACAATCCAATTGTCAATAACATCACCAGAATATCGTGATCGAACGGCTCGAAGAAGGGTACTTTTTCAACACTCGTAAAAAATAAAAGTACACCTCCTGTGTCATGTGTCAAATCACAATTCCCTAGTTAAAATGCACTGTCAAATGACGTACAAAATGCATAAATAAAGGAGTTCCCTGAAGCCTTTTTGGAGGACTTTCCATCGGGATGGTTCAGTCAACATGATAGCTTCCCGAAGGCCACTATTGTGTGGTCCAAAAATTTTCATTTTGGAAAACTGACAGAATGTCTCACAGACGCTCCTGAAAGCTTATTTTTAAGTTCACTTCCTGAGATAATATCTCTATCATCCAGAAGCATCCAAGGCTCCCCAAGGGCACTAAGTTCAAGAGAAACTATAAGGAACATCGTGAACACATTTGATTTTCCCGTACTATTCCCGGACGACACAAATATCAAGGTAAAGTTAGCATAAAAGTTCCTGGTGGCGGAGCATAGCCTACATGGCCCCAAATTTTGATTAGATTGAGATAAAGCTTGTTTTGTAGCCCATGATAGGGTAGTACAAAGATGCCACGTGGCATTCTCTAAGTGAAAGAGCCTGAGTGCATGTGCATGCGCATGTGCTAGATGCATATGGCCTAATTTTGGCTAGGTGTACATATGCCCCTCTCAATTTTCTTTGCCTATAAATACTAGACCACCCCCTATAGATTGGGAAGATGAAAACAATGGCTAAACTCTGCCCAATTCACTCCAGAAAATCCAAAATTCCTAAAAACCTTAGTCTCTCAAAGATCCAAAAAGAAGTCTAAGCCAATTGAAGCTCAAGCTCTCAACAATGGTGGATTGAAGATCCCATACCCTATTTAAGCTTATTTATAACCCCCACTCTCTCTACTCTCTCCTAGCTCACTTGAGTTTTGCTTCTATTTTAACCCCATCTTGTACCTCACTTTCTTGTGTGCTTGAAACAATAGAGTTCAATGGCCATGCCTAGATGAAAGCTTATGAGAACTGTGGTGTCCAGGGACCTCTCATGAGCCTAATTTAAGATGGTATGGCCTTAGAGTACCATGTAATGTGGTGAAGTCAAGCCTTGTATGTTCACACATTTTGTATTCTACTCGTTATAATATTCATGTCATGCTTGTAATGACATTGTTTTTGTGTTTAAAATCTCTTTTCAACATTGTTACTATTTTCAAAAGCTTTTTAAAGTTTATGTCAAAAATATTTTTCAAAATATCTCTCTAAAGTTCTCCAAATTAGAGTTTCTTAAGATTCTAGTAAAAAAACCCTAGGTTTCTATGTCTTAGAATGCCTTCAAAACCACCTAGCCATCTAGGTTGCATCATCTCATCTTATTATCTTTACTTTCGCATAAAATGGTTTTAAAAAACAACCCTATCTTAAGTGGTTTTCAAAAACTCTACTCTCTTGAGTTTTCACAAAAATAGTTTTCACAACAACCATCCCTTGAGAGGTTTTCAAAAGTTTCATTCTCTTAAGTTCATACTATGGTTTTCAAAATAACACTCTCTAAAGAGGTTTTTAGAGTTTTGCTCTCTTGAGTTTGTGATTGGAATGACAATCCTCTTTTGAGTGGTTTTAAAAAACAAGCCATATGAATCCTTTGCTCACTTGAGTGGTTTCAATTTGCTAAAGTAGTGTTAAAACCCATAAGTCTCTTAAGTTGGTTTTCCAAAATGATTTACTTGAAATCATAACTTTCTTACATGAATCGATACTTATCAAAGCTTTCTTTAAATGTTTTTCACATAAAATCATACAGTTTTTATGTGAAATCCTAGTTTTCAAAATACACTTTCAAAGTTTCATGCATAAAATGATACTTTCCACCTTTCAAAACCACTAGGTTCAAAGTCCTAGGACAAAGCCACTTTTCAAAACCCTAGGTTCACTTCCCTAGTTAGTTAACCCTAGGTCAACCTAATCCTTGTTAAGTTAATCCTAGGTCAACTTAACCCTAGTTAGGTTTATCTAATCCTAGTTACCAAATCCAACCAAGATTAGTTAACCTCAAACCTCTCAATTCCAAACTTTTTCAAACGATGCTTTCAACTCCAAATCCATTTTCATACTTGTTTTTAAAAAAATTTCACTCTCTTGAGTTTTAAAAATCATGCCTATAAAATCCTCTTCAAATGCTTTTACAAATCTCTCAAAATGTTTTTAATTTTTTTTTTATTTTTTGAACTTTTCTTAACAAAAATGGCTAGACACTTAGCATTTTTAGAAAAATATTTTTTAAAAACTCACGACCCTAAAGGTAATCCTAACCCTCTTATGGTTAGGTTTCCAAAGGAAAGTGATATATATATATTAGCCTTTTAGCGAGGAAAGTATTAGCGAGGGAACTAAATTTCACGCTAAAGGTACCCTTTTAGCTGGAAAAACCATGATTCCTCGCTAAAGTCTTCAAATGACAACATTTATCAACAAACGCAAATATTCGTCGCAAAATCTCTGGCGGGAAATCTTTTTGGTGGGATGTGTGGCGGGAGACTAGATTTTCAACGAAAAGTAATATTCCTCACAAAATGTGATTAGAGGCAAAAGTATTAGCAAGGGGACAAATAGATCAATGCAAACAGGTTTTGAAAAATAATTTTTACGACAAAAGAATCACCTTGCAAAAAACTTCAATAACATTTCACAACAAAATTTGTGTTCATCGCAAATGCTAAGATTATAAACATTTCTCAAGGCACGTTATTCCTGACTAGATGTATAATATAAAGTCTTTAGCGAGGAACTCATAGTTTCCTTACTAAAAGAAATAATCACTTTATGTTATAGCGACGACATGTAAATGTCCTTGGTAATGGTGACCACAAAAATAACTAGAGGTAATTCTTTTGTTCGGTGGGAAAGAATTATTAGTGAGGAGAGATAAATTTATTTGCTTATGGTGATCATAAGATAGTCTTTAGAAAGGAAATTATTAGTTGCTGGCTAAAAGCAGCAATCATACATGAAGGCTATTTATGCTAGTCATCATTCAAAAATAAATTTTTTAATTGAAAGGTAATAAGAGGTAAGGTGGACATATAGCCTATTAGTCACCAAACCCGTTCAAGTTAACCCGTAATTTATAGTGCTTTGGGATGACTCAGTTAATAAATTATAAGAAGTCAACCTAATCTCTTAAGCTACGTACCTATCATTTATAACTAGTTGTTACATATGTCACGCCCCATAACCCGGCCTATGCGGATTTAGGATACATGACCGGCTAGTAGCAAGGCTACCCAAGGCCGCATTACATAAATTGGTTGATCACCTGTGCATAATCATTTATAATGATGTATAACTACAAAAAATAGAACTTTTAATAACTTGAAAATATAATCTGTGTCATCCATGGTAGAGCTATGCTTAATCTAAAACATAACATACATAAGGACTAAATCAAGGTCCACCAAAGTTATGACATTATATCATTACAAAACATTGGATCAAGCCCTCAAACATTATACAAAACATAGGTCCGTGGGCCGTAGCTCAAAATCCACATATGGCCTCGCTTTAGGGCCTTTCGGATTAGCTACCTGAAAATCATTTGAGAAAACGTAAGCTAATGCTTAGTGAATAACAATGATGCATGAGCGAGAAAATATCATGGATTAGCAATTATATCCAACTTACAAGGATAGATAATCATTATGCATAAGGAAATGAGCTTTTGAACATATAAAGCGTATGCTCGAAACTCATAGCTAACGTAAACATCATTTGAAATGTTTCAACATTTCAAAACATAGTATCATAAGAAGAGATGCGACATAACATTATTCTTGATATAGCATTTCATAACTTGTCGTAAAACATGTGAACATATCATGGTTCTCGGTTCAATACATAAGTGTGCTACAACTCAAAATAGTAACCATATAGGTCGTGCTAAGGCTCTTTAGGCCAGGGACGTCTCCCAATATAAATAATTTATTTCCCGTCCCCTATCGTAGGACTATCAGGCTAAATTAAGGTCTTGCCACGGGAAGACCCAAGTTGGCACCATACATTGGAAACTTAGCATCTCTTTCATTCAAAAATTATAGTCCATGGTTTTCATTTATAACATAAATATAACTTGCATGCATTTGAAATATGACATTTATAATTGAATATAACATTGATGTATTGAAAACATATGTAAAACATTGTATGATATGGTTTGAATTTAAAAAAATTGAAAAGCAGTAGAATTTACTCATGGCATATTGTTACTCACTTTTTTCCGATTGGATGGGTGATAGACAAGATATTCCTACACAAATGTACGTAGAAGCAAAGAACATCAATACAAGACTCTAAGGCAAAGCAATAACACATAAGTCGAGACAAAGTACATAAACCCCTCAACCCTGACTCAACAAAACCTCATTGTCACAATGGGAGAGCGAGGCTAAACCCTAGGACAAACCCCCGATTTAAAATAAGAACATAAAGTTGAGATTTGAACATTAAAGCCGAACCGTCGACTCCTTCATCGAGTCCCAACCACCTCTCAAAGATGAGTTCATACTCAAGGCTAGTTCCATTTGAAAATAGGGTTAAAAGCCTTTATTTTGATAGATCATGGGCCAAAAACACATTTTGGGTGAAGAAGTTATGCTTCCCGAAATGTGGACTAAAATTTTGAAAAACAATATTGTTGGCATAGATTTTGAAACAATTTTAAACTTCCATAACTCTCAATTTATAAATAATTAGAAAACAAACTTTATATGGGTAGAAAGGTCTATGAGTGTACTTTATAATACTTTAAACGGTCCATCAATCCGAGTTTTCTAGAAAAAGTTATGCCCGTTTTACTAAACAGTGTTGGGGTTTCCAGACACGAGCGTCAGCAAGGGCGTCCTGACAACCCGATGCTAGCTTTTCCCCAAAAATACCATCATCAGGATGCAAAATGTTGCATCCCGATGACCCGAGAGCTTGATACATTAAAAGCACCATCGTCAGGACGCAACATTTTGCGTCCTGACGACCTGTGGCTACTCTAATACTTCAAAATTGATCGTCAAGATGCTAAAATGCGCCGTCCTGACGATCTCTACATATTTTGTTTGAAATATGCCCGCTGATGGGTAGAAAGTTACAACCTTGTCATCGGTATCATCAAAATATAAGAAGAATTAAAATTCTTTCTTTTAATTCTCCTAAATTAATTCCAAACACAAAAAAAAGGGATTATCTTATAAACCCTTTCCTTTGCCATTTTGAAATCCAATTTACACAAGGACATAGTTCCGAACAGTGAAATCCAATTTCCCAAATATGATTTTGCCATGATATATTCCCGCCGATGCAAAATTAATCCAAGGTAAATGGCGTGGTTTTGGTCCTTCAATTTTATTTCGCGCCCAGATTTCCCCGTTCATTCCAATTGCTCTAATTTCGGCCCTTTCTCCTCACAGTGATTATCTCTCATTCTCTCTCTTTATCTCGCGCTCTCTCTCTCTGCGGGTCTCTCACACACTCTCTCATCAAAATCTTCAGTTTTAGTTACAAGGTCTTAAAAATTTAGGGTTTATTTTACAGCATATTATTGTCTTATTTTACATGCAAGGTTGAATATTTCGTATAGGTGTATATACAATCTATACATATATTCATGTATATACATATCTACAATTGCATGCTTGTATGTACATATGTTCCTAATGCAAATTTTATGTTCGGGGAAAATTTTGACCTTGTTTTATTTTTTTATTTTTTATTTTTTGTAAACTTTTTCCTGTCTTAAAAACTAATTTTGATGGGCACTAGATATAAACGAAAATTCGGCTTGATGTCCATCCTTTGTTCAACCAATTTTTTTTCTAAAAAATTATTACAAAACATGTTTGTCATGCCTTTCTTTTCAAAATGATGCTCTCAATGGTTTTCACATTTTGTCTTGTATTTTTGTTAGTTTTTTCGTTCAAAAATTTGTATTTGGTCTCTATGGTTGTCTTTGGTTCATCTCTGTCAATTTGCTTTTGTTATCCCTTCACTTTGAACATGTCATGCAATATTTGAAAGCCATATTTGTAAATGGAGTTACTTGTGCTGATTAGTTTGGTTAACACTTTGACCAAGTTGTGGGAAATAGGATTTGTCTCCTAAGAAATATGCATGTTGTATTCTCCTTCAATATTTTTACACAATATCTTCTGGTTTTGCTGATTTCTTGGGTTTTATTATTGTTGATTGCAGAGCAAGAAGCTTGTGACTGTACTTTTTGGTGTAGTCCTTTGGAGGCATGATGTTGAAGCACTGTAGGCTGCTATGGGTTTAATAGTAAATGCTGGGCTTCAACTCCACCCAAGAGATACTAAACTAAGAGGTATGTCTTTCTACCTTGAGATCCTACCTACACCAAACAGATACTAAAATAAGAGCTATGTGTTCCTACCTTGAGATCCAACCCTGGAACACCCATGTTCACATGCTCTGGGCCTTCCATGTGCCAAAGCTGGTGGTCTCAGCTTTGTTGTGACTGACATTGCATTAAAATCTGACTTGATGGTATGTTTATATTATTTGTAAGTAATAAACATGTAGGGTTTGTTACCAGAATTAGGTATTAACGCATTTTTTGTTCTATAGAAGCTTCTTGGCAATGAAGGCTGCTCTTTTGGAGAATCTTGTGATTGACTTGCTGTGCTTGAATTCTTTTGGCAATTTACAAGTGATAATCATTTAGAGAGGACTTTCCATATTTTCGTGAACACAATTTACCCTGTTTTGTTAGAAACGTTATTAAAGGTATTTCAGACATTGTTATTTCTCGTTTCATTTTTTAAAATATGTTTCTTGATGGTAATTACTTTTTTTAATACCATAGTTGTATTTCAATTTAATGAAATACTAATGAACCGGTGATGGACTGTTGTAATTCTTCGTCCTCGTACATTATGTGGTTATATTCCCTTTTTGTTTCTTTTCTTTCCCTTGTGTTGGTAGCTCATTTTCTGAAAGCTTTCTTATCCTTCTTGCTTTATAACAATCATGTTCCATGAGTGCCAAGAGGTGAGTACTGGAAGCATTTGATGGATGACAAATCACTCTTAAGTTAAATGCTCATCATCAATATACCTCAAGTTTATGTAATGCTATGAAGTGAAGATCACCTATTAAAAAATTCGTAACATAGATTATGAAAATACTTTAATATGTACTAGGCAGTTTGATTATATATCAGCCCTACAATTTTAACATGTCTTAATTAAATCTTGTCATTGTCATAATTCATAACCTTCAACTACTTGTCCCAATAGAGAAAAGAGAGAAGTTCAAAAGCAGAGGAGTCATTCCCGTTCAAATTGAAGCTTAGGCATCATATCTCTTCTTCTCTTTTTGCCTCCGTTTATGTTATTATTTGCCACTTTAAACTGCCTAGATTTTCCCGTCCCTATGAAAATGCCATAGTTCACTAGACTTGAAACCAGCCCTTGTGAAGATTCATTCTACTCTTATAAACAAGTTAATTGGGTTTATTATTTGAAAATTCTTACTTCTTCATCGATTCAAAACCAGTAGGCCTCTCTCTTTATATGATAGGATTTATTAAATGGTGATATTTACTTGACCATTTTAATAATTAATTCATTGCTTCTTATCTCTGAGTGGGTCAACTTGGATAGATAGTAGAAAATATTTCAATACAACTATACAAGCACATGTCCCTGCTCTATAGTTAATTAAGTAGTATACGTGAGTTTGTGACATCTTCCATGGATATACACTTGTGGCAGTATTAGATGCAGCTATGTTGGCAGTTTGTTGACAAAGGAGATCTTAAAGAAGAAACGGTGCAAAAAAAAGAAGGAAATTTAAAGGTAAGCTTACCCAACCAAGTTACTCCATGATCCTGGTCAAGTTGGCTACAATTTGGTCAGTTCTTGCTATTTCATCACTGTTATGATATTTTTGCCTTTTTCTGTTTGGCCTGTGTAGTGAATTTTTCAAAGTTGTCTTCAATTAGTTTTGGAACTCTTGTTTTAGGCGCTATGCTTCTTAGATTAAGCCAAAAAAAAGGCTAAGAGTGGAATTCTTGCTAAGGGCTACCAGAAAAAGGTCACATGCCTTAGTTTCTATTGCAAATTTGAAACATGACTTCATTGTAACTTCCTAGTGCTGGTGTCAGTGTAAGATTTCTTTACTTTAAGTTTAGGACAATGTACAATTATTGTCTCTAGACTCTCTATTCTCTACCTTGTTGACCATTTTAATCAAAGATATGTGTATTTTAATGATTAGTGTTTTAATGACTAGAGACTCTCTAGCCTCTAGTATCCAACTTCTCAAAACAAAGTGCAAACTTCTGAACTCTGGGATTTTAGATATTTGTCATAAATTCCATTATACTAAAGAATTATATTTGGATAATTTCAACTTGAGATATTCAGTTACTTTATTGTATTTGACATTCCCTGACTATTTTGTTGCTAAAAGGATTTTTGGGGTAGAGTTTAGCTTCTATACAAAAATTTCATGGATGATATACTTTCCCCTGTAACTACTGCTATTTTCTTTTCCTTGGGCCTAAAAAAAATGTTATAGTATAGTGTAACATAAATCATAGAAAGTTAGGCTGTAGTTACAGTTAATTCTTAGTGATGTTGAAAGCTTATTGTAAAACATGATTGAACAACTGTTCTTTATCATGGTAATAGTTATAGGTTCAATTATTTATGTCATTAATTTTTTACTAAAATATGTCATTGAACATAAAAAGTTTATTTATAGTTTGACTTGTTTGAGAACCATCATCATTCAATGTTTCTCATCAACTCCAAGTTCCAAAGCTATAGAAAGTTACAATTGATATGATTTATGATTTTGGCCAAATATAATTTGCGTGATGTTTTTACATGTGATATAATGCATTTTGGTTTGTTTGGGAAATTGCTAGGAAAACTCTCAGGGCCAGGTTGCTTAGGAAAGGTTTGCTTCAGGTTGGTTGGATTTTCTAACTCGTAGAGGCTTTTGTGGTAAACCCCCTTCTCCTTGAGTAAAATTGTTAGTGTGCATACTGTCTCTGGAAGCATCCTTTGTTGAAATTTTCATGTACTTTAGTTGGAATTTAAGTTTGAGTCTTCGGTAAAAATTTGACCTTTTGAAGCTAAAATTTTTCACCTATTTGTGTTTCTTTTGTGTTCCAACATGGAATAGGATTGATTTAGTGTACTAAGGCTTATTTAATATGAAAACATATAAAGAATGAATGAGGAAAAATATGCTTCCTTGACCTAGCATAATTTAAAGTATTTTATGGGGCATAAAGTTTAAGCTCTATGCTGGTATTATTAAGACTTCAAGTATTATTAAGAACATTTGCATTAAACATCACATCATATACTGAACAAGTTTGGTTTTAACATGTCAATTGTTGGTGATGCTGAAGCTAGTATCAAACTTAGGCCTTTTGGCGCTAATCATCTCTTGGATTACTGGAGTAGAGTCCAAATGCAGTGGACAGTGCAATGCACTAGCTTCGTATTACGTTTGGGAATGATCGAATCTCACATCATATCACAAATTCTTTCGTCTTCACCCTCTTCCATCCAAAGTTACAATCCTGAAATAACCAGTCAAGACAGCATTCGTCATGATACAAGAATCAATGTCTCCTTCTCGTGTGGTTGTTTTCATGACGAGTTTCTAGGTCGTGAATTTATTTGTAACGTCAGTTTTGGAGACTATTACCAATTGATTGCGGAGAAGTACTATGCAGATCTTACTACCGTCGAGATGTTGCAGAGTTTTAACAGTTATACTCCTAATCTGATACTAGATAATGCCAAGTTGAATGTTTCTGTAAATTGTTCATGTGGAAATAGCAGTGTGTCAAAGGATTATGGGTTGTTCATAACGTATCCCCTTCGCCCCGGCGAGAATTTGTCTACAATCGCTTATGCATTCAATCTTTCTCAACAATTGTTGGAGGACTACAATCCCAAGTCCAATTTTAGTGGTGGGAGTGGTTTGGTTTTTATTCCTGTGAAAGGTATTTTTTTTGTTTTTTAGACATACTTACATACAGAAGAAGTACAATTTTCAAGTTTATATTGTGTTCTTAAAAGCAAAGACAAGTTTTTCCAGATGTTTATGTAATGGTACCTACCTTAGTTGCCCAAGAAGACAGTAATAATGGCTTGAATTTAGAAGCACACATAAACTGATTGATATTCTTATCCTCTTTCCAGTTTATTGGGTTTGCATGAACCTTGCTAAGCTCCCACTCATATAACTTCCTTTCCTGTTCAATGCAGATCAAAATGGAACTTACCCTCCATTCAAGTCAAGGTAACATATGCCACCTTGATATGCACATACACAAATATATCTATATATTTACGTTTTTCCATGTGTCTAAGAGACCAACATTTCTATCTTATTGTCCTGCTTTCTTTTTTTTTTTTTTGCAGCTCAAGCGGTGGTGGGTTCTCATTTGCCCATTTCTTACATGCTGCTTATATCAGCTTGTATTTTTTCAAGGTCAAATAGGAAGATGTCAAGATGTTTTTTGTGTTGCCCTAAGCTTACAGTTTGGTGGCCTTTTAAGCAGGAATCATAGGCGGAGTCATTGTTGCAGGTGTTGCTGGGGCTTTGCTCTTGGAAATTTGTTTCTATTTTGGATTCTACGAAAGGAAGAGGGGGGGTCAAGGGCTCATTTCTCAAAGAAGCATTTGATGACCATGCAATTGAACATGGGTAGGGTAATCCTTATGGTTTTCTTTGCTTACATTTTTTTATGTATGTCCAATTTTTCATTCAAAAGATGACTAAAAATTGAGATATTTTGATGAAAATTGCTACTAAGCCAATAATCCACCTATTTTTTTTTATCCTAATATTTAAAATTGTGAATTGAATAATTCATGTTCTACCCATTTTTTTCTATAGATGACTCTGGGGCAATTGGGTAAGGCATTGATATATGGAAACAAAGCCCACCAAATAATAGAAAAATAAAATATAGAGAATGATTCTTCTATTTGTTTAACTTTTGTCAAATGCAACTGAAGTAATGGTTTTTATTTTATTTTATTAAGATTCAAGTGACTTTTTCTAGCTAGGTGGATCCTTTTGTGGGTCCAAGTGATTGAGAATTTTTTGGTGGATGAGATCATGTTATTTGCACAAATTTTCATTGTAAGGCAGTCGTTGTGTTGCCTTTTCTTAGTATCAAAAATTATGTGAGCTTGATTAGTCATTAATTTCAAGCATTAGTCATTGAGCAATTATGACACTTTTTCATAAAACAGCCACATCTCTCTCCACAATAAAGAAAATCATGTTTCGTTTTTTTTGTTAGAAAATAGACTCATAAATCTTTCCAACCATGTAAGATTTTCTTGCTGATTAACTTTCAATAGATTCAGATTTCAATGTAAAGTGGGCTAAAAATTAAGGTCTGCATTGTGTTTTGACATGCTAAACAACCCCTCTTTTTGAACAATTTGACTTGTTCCCTAACACTGGAGGTTGTTATCAACATGCAATTATACTGATAAATACTATGCTTATGATTATTCCCTATTTGGTTCCTCATTTGATTCTATGCTTATGACTTCTTGTTTTCTTTGCTCCTATAATTTTTTTTTTTTTTTTCATAATGGTATCAGTGAAGTGTTTCCTCTTTCAAAGTTTATCTATTTTTTTTGGTAGCAGACCTTCTAGTTTATTAGTTATCCATTACTCTTATTTTTGTTCTAATTCTTATATCTTGTCTTATGTGTAGATTGTTGATTGAGCTATGACACCTTTTGCAGAACAGAGATTAATGAAGTTCTGAATTTGTTTTTGTGCTTTTAGATAGTGGATTATTATTGTTATAATTTTGTGTTTCTTGGATGAGAGAAGCTCACAACTGAATCTTTTTTGGAGTATTTTGTCTCTATGCATTTACTTCTAAGTATAATTTTGTGGATTTGAACTTTAGATATTGGAAATATTTGTAAACTTCACTAATGTTTTTATGATATTCTTTAGAACTTCTTTATATATTTTTTTCATGGATGTATTTTTGAAAATATAGTACGGTTGTGAATGCACAGGAAGGGAAATTTAAAAGAGTAAATAGTAGCAGTAGCCACTTTTAGCAAGAAACAAACTATTATTGCAAGTTAGATATTGTGTATTTAGCAAGGAAAAATTCTATTAGTAATGAAACAACTATGCCACAAATATGCATGGTGGTTTTATCGTATGTCTTTTAGAAAGGAGAAAATTCGTTGTCAAAATTAATATTTAGCAACCAGAAACTATTATCACTAAATTTTTAATATTCTTTTGCGACGACATGCTAGCAGCCAGAACTCATGGTCTCTAAATATTTAATATTCTTTTGTGACGTGCTAGCAACCAAAACTCATGGTCGCTATACAGCTAATATTCTTTTGCGACGATAAGCTAGCAACCAAAAGACATCGTCGCTAAATGTCTAATATTTTTTTACGACGACAAGCTAGCAACCCGAAGACATCGTCGCTAACTGTCAAATATTCTTTTGCAACGACAAGCTTGCTACTAAAGTTCGTCTTAAATAATTTTCATAATAAACTTTTAGCGAGGAAATACATACATGTAGTGAAGAAACTTAGGCGAGGAATCATTGTGTCGCAAAATAAACAAGTTTTGGCGTCAAACCAATTTTGTTGCTAAATATGTATTATTGGCAAGGAATCAGATGTTCGTCGCAAAATAGAATCCGAGACGACCCTTTTACAATGACCTGACGACAAGTAACATTTCCTTGCAAAAATGTTTTAGCAACGAATATGTCACTTTTAGCGACGAATCGTTTCCTCGCTAAAAGACCAATTTCTTGTAGTATATTAAATAAAACCTTCATGGTTCGTAATAAGGTTCCATACCCTAAAAATATTTGAAAATATTTTTCAAACAGGATTTTTAAGAGTCACATTTTTTAGGCAACCTTAGTCTTCCGTGGTTAAGGTTTTCCAAAACAAATGAGATATCAAAGTAGAGTTCAATAACCCTAAAATTCTAAAAAAGGAAGTTTCTAGCCTTTTTTTAAAGATGCTTTCTAAAAATCATTACCTTAAAGGAGTTTGGTTTTCGAATAGCTAATCTTTTAAAGGTATTGAAATATTCAACATATATTTCATAACGTATACAAATATGATTTCCAAAAAACTTTCCAAGGCAAGTTCATGAGAACATTTACTTTATTCCAATCCAAATTCAATTTTCAAAATATTCAAATCAGGATTTCCAAACTATTTTCAAAACTCTCTCGAGTCATTTCAAAATACTTTAAAAACTCCCTCAAATTGATTTTAAAACATACTTCAAAACTCCATTGGGTTGCTTTAAAAAATATTTCAAAACTCTCTTGAGTTCTATTTCAAAATCATTTCAAAATTTTCTCAAGTTCAATTTGAAGTCAAAACTCTCTTAGTTCAAGTTTCAAAACCTTCCAAGACCCCCTTGAGTTCATCTTTCTAATTGTGCACTTGCACGAATTACAACTGACATAATTCTCACCAAATGAAATATGTAGGCAACTTATAAAAACCTAAGTGCGGTCATCATGTCCTTCAAATGGACACATTTAAAAAGAGCTAAATCATACAATTTACAAACTCACATCTCAAACACCTATCAAATCTTTCTAATCGTGCACTTGCACGAACTACGAATGACTTTACTTTCGCCAAAGGAGATACATAGACAACTTAAATATCTGCACTCACAACTTTTATTTCAAATCAAATACCCTTCTCAAAACATTTTCTCAATCAAACCTATCTTTCGAACATCCAATTTCAAAAGCTTCCTATTCTTTCAAAAGTATTTCCTAAAACATACATTATGCATCATTCATTCCCAAAGTAATAACCAAATCCTATTTTCAAAACTTTTAGTGGATATAAGTGAATATTAATTAATTAGAGATTGAGCGAGTGAATTAAGGGTAAATAGACATGTAGGTACCGAAAGGGTAGGGTATGATGATGATTTAATGATATTTTTTCTACACGTAACTAACCACAGGATCATAGATTTCTATTTTGAAGACCAACTCGAACTCATGTTTTCAAAAAGGGCTTTAAAACATTTTCGAAAGGTTGTTAAAAACCTCATTTTTTAAAACCTTCTCTAGAAGGCATTTTTCAAAATATTTTCGAAAAACCTAAGTTTAGTCTTCATATAATACTTAGTTTTAGGTGACCTAATACATATTTAATTATGTTAGGCGGTGATTTTAATTTTTTCCAAAAAGCCCTTATTCAAATCAATTACAAGTTCAAACTCCCGTCACAATTGTCCTTCTATGAGGGTGAGCTCTAACATAGAGAGTATCGAGTTTTTCCTAGCCTAATGATGGACTCAGTAAAAATCGGAGTGCGACAACTGGTTACGCTCATGATTTTGGAAAGATTTGGGGAATGAACTGAATTTTACATTTTTGTCATTTGAAAAAGGTAGCATGCTTGTTACATTCAAAATTTTCATCTGTTTTTCAAATAAAAGTTAACAAAACGTTAATATCACAACAAATTAAAAGTATGAATACTTAATTATTACAAATAAAAGTGAAGGTTCTGAAGTGAAATTTAATGTCAAATAAAATAATGGAAAGTTTCATAAGTCCAAAATATTTTGAATAATATTTGAGGAATCAAATGGCTAAAGTTTTTTGTTTTTGGTTCAAAATTGGTTTTTTTCCCCCTAGAGAAATACATCCAGTGTAGTTCTATATAATTGTAGGTTTAAAATTTTAAAATAAAATAAAAAATGAAATTACAATGATGACACATGATTGCACCATAACGAACCTTGTTTAAGATTTTAATAACATCAACTTTGATTTCTTCTGTTTAAGCTTTCTAATTTTTAGAAATAAATTACTATAGTATAATATTTTAAAATAGATGAAAAAATTAAGAGTTAATTATACTTTGACCATCTCAATTATAATTCCATATTACTTTACCCTCTTGATTAAGAATAGTTATATTTCCATCCCTAAAGCACTAGTTATTTTCCTACCAACATCATAATATAAGATTCCTTTTGAGCTTTGTTAACAAATTTGTAATTTCAAAATTACTTTTGATAGTGGTAGAAAAATAACTAGGGATGAATAAAAGTATAGCTCTTTGGATGGTTTGGTCATTTTCTTAGACTTTTGAAGGGGCGTACAATCTTTCACAATCATAAATTATCTTTTTTTCTATTTGCTTAACATAATTATGTGTAATGTTGATCAAACAAGCCCTTAACATTGAGTTAAAGTCGTTTATAAGGTGAAAACATAATAATTTTTGGTGTGATGTGTAAGATAATATTGAATTATAATTAAGAGGATTAAAGTATAACTAATCTTTAACTTTTTTTAACTAATCTTTTACTTTTTTCCCATATGTTAAAATGCTGAACTACTTTGGTTTATTTTTAAAACTCCAGGGTTTAAATTAAAAAATTTATATTGAGAGATGATATTGTAATCTTTGGCAAAGTGAAAAGGATAAAATAATTATTTACCATTTAAAGGACTAGAAGATACATGACCTTCAAATGTGCATGGTGGTATAAATGGTTACTTTGACAATTACCAAACGGTTTAGTAGCATCTAATTGGCTACTCTAGTACGTCGAATGTTAAGATCTCAAGTTCAATTGAGTTTATATTGTGGCTTAGTTGTAATTATTGAGTTTCTAGTGAGATTGTGATTATTGAAATTTCTGAAAAAAAAATGATATTTAGTCCCATATGTGTCTTATGATGTAGTTATTTCTTATAGTTAAGAAAAAAAGATTTGCTACTTTGCCTTTGAGTGGTATAATTAAGAGAAAATAATTTAGTTACACATTCCCTTGCAAATGTGTGTGTGTATATATATATTAGAATATACTAGAATATTTTAGGCATCTCCTTACTGTTCTTGATATCGCAACTGCAATTATTAGGATTATTTTTTTATTGTTAGTGTAATGGTTGTTCGATTCCCTCCGCTAACTCGATTTTGAGTCTTAGATAAAATGCGGGATGCGCGCGTGTTCTATCTAACCGTCAATGTGATCTATCTTTCATATTAAATGTTAATATTCTAAAAAAAATTTCCCTTAACAGTAGGCTTTAGAAGAACAATTAAATAAACTAGAAAGCTCTTCGTGCTAAAAAAAAAAAAAAAGAAAAGAAGGAAGTAGAATGCTCCCCACTAGTTTCCCCCAGTGGTAGGTCCTTCGTGCGATGGCCGAATTCAAGAGAAAGGAGCTTTGATTTTGCAACCTATGGGTCAAATCCTTTTCGTCAGCCTTTGTTTTATAAGGGGATTGAACTAGGGCACAGCCTACAAATTAATTAACCAAGAATTTTTAGTCTGGGAGTCTTTGTTTCCCTTTTCTGTCCCTCTCTTTGAGTTCTATTTTCATGACTTAAATAAAATGAATGTTCATATTAGGAGAAAAAAATTTAACTTGTGTAACTGCTCAATCAGTTTGTTGCTAGTAAATTGTATTGAAGAGAGAATTAAAGGAATATCAAAGAAATGAACGCAAAAAAATGACAATATACACAACTTTGTGGTTCCAACACATAATATTTAATAATAAAATAATCTCATCGCTGCGCTAAGTTACACCACTGTTTTTGTAACTAGATCTAACAGGCCAAGCTTGATGTTATTAACCAAGAGAATATTTTAACTCAACACCGTCACTACCCTTCCCTAAAAAGAATGTTAAATTTTCTTTTTAGCTGTAACGAAGAGGAGAAGACACGTGGGACATCCGGCTGAACACGACAAAGTCTAATAAGGGTTCAGAAAAAAAGAGTGAATATCTCCCTCTCTCTCTTAAAAGAATGGATTTTCCCATTATTATATATAAACTCAAGGCTCTGGTCAGGAGGGTCTAGGGAGGACAGTCATCCAATTCCGCTTATGAGTTTCAAATTTTTTTAGTTTCTATTAGTTTAATAGGTAAATTTAAAAAGTGTGTTTGAACGACTTAAAATATATATAAAATAATATATTTTTATATTTAATTATATTTATATATTTTTAATTTTATACTATTTAAATTTATTTTAAAAAAATAAAAATTTATTAAAAATATTTTAAAATTTAATAGGTAAATTTAAATACACTTGAGATTTAATTTTATGTCTCAGAAAATTTTTTTAAAGTAGGCTCAGTGAAGCCCGGCTCGGCCCACCCATTATCCAACAAGTCCATGTGCTCAGCCATGTTACATGCATAACATAGGCACATAGTTCGGTACCTACCTAACTATATAAAAAGAGGCGCTGACCTGTCTACTTCACCAACTTTCGTCTCATGCTTCAACGAGTTTGAATACCCTACAACACCCATCACAGACTTTTGCTACACTACCAGTTTCCCACCCCCAACTTTCATTCTATTAATTTTACTCCTACGCATGGCATGCCCATACAAGATATCATCAACACATGGCAGAAAAATGTTGTATCCAAGCTAAACATTTTCACAGAATTGTCTCATCTTCATACTCATTTATAAGCCTGACGTGTACAGTTGCACTTAGGTGTCTCAGCCTTTTTACTACACCTACCCCCTTCTTTGTGCTGTGAAACAGCCACGCATCCCTTTGTCACCCCAAGCTAAAGTTACTCATTTTTATATTCTTCCCTTCATACCATTCTCCCTCTTCTTCTCTATTGTTTTCTATTTTTCACTCAACTTTTTTGCATGCTTCCGATACTTAAACTATAGCAGAGACCTTTTACTAGAGTGACAAGGTAGGGATGGGAGAAGGAGGAAGGGAGAGAGTTGCTGCAGGGTGTTGCACGTTTCCTCATTAATTGTTATTTTCCTATAAGAAATCCAAAACCAAAAGCTGTCGATATTCATATATATTTTGGAGAAGAATCGAAGTATATATTTTGTGTTATCTTTTGTTGGAAATTAATATCTTAATCTACTGAAATAAACAAAAGACTGCATGTGTAGTGACGTTGTTCTTGAAATTTCTTTAGCTCAATTTTGAACTGAGTTTTGTTTTCTTCCTTTTTTTTTTTTTTTTGTTCTTTTACTAGTTCTTATCTGGGTTTTTAATTGTATGACAAGCTTCAGCTTTGATTGATTACTTTACAGGTCAAGAAAACTTTGACTTATAGCATTTACTACTATTATTTTTTTTTAAATTCTTTTGCTAAAATGAAGATCTTACACTACTAAAACGGAGCTTTTTGTGATGGGACTATTTGCGACAGCTAGTTTCCCCTCGCAAAATATAGTATTTGCCATAGGAGATTGGCCGTCGCAAATGCTGTCCCAAAAACTCATTTTTGCGAAGGTGTTTTTGTGACGGCCAATCTCCCGTAGCAAATACCAATTTTTGCGACGACGTTTTTGCATCGGCCATGTTCCCGTTGCAAAAGTTTAGTATTTGCCACGGGCTTTTTGTGACGGTTGTCTCCTGTTGCAAATATTTAATGAAATAACGTCGTTTTGACCCCCATATTTCCCAATTTCCATTCCCCCCTTTTCTCTCACTTGAACAAAAGGCCTAGGAGAGAAATTGCCTTCGATCCTCCACCAAATTTGAGAAAACCAGCTGCCCCCCTCCTCCTCCTCCTCATCCTCCGCCGTTCACCTCCGTAGCTGTCGTTGCCTTCAGCAGCACCTCCACCAGCCTCCACCATCGCCTTCTCCACTAGATTTGAGAGAACCCAGCCCCTCCTACTACTCCTCCCCTCCTCCTCCACCATTCACCCCCACCATTCTCCTCCTCTGTTCTCCCCCATAGCCGCCGCCGCCACCTCTAGCAGCACCTCCACCAGCGCCTCCTCCACCATATTTGAGAGAACTAGCGCCATCGCTGTTGTCGCCTCCTCCTCCTCCTCCTCCTTCTATCTTCACGATTTGAGACCAAGTAAGCCTCTCTCTCTCTCTCTCTCTCTCTCTCTCTCTCTCTCTCTCTCTCTTAAACTGTCAAAGTGCATAAGCATTAACATTTGTATTTTTTTTATATCTAAGTGCTGTAAGCACCCCATTTTTGACCGCTCGGCAGTCTACACTCCGTCCAGACTTGTTTTCAAGTCATTGTGGACATATTCCAATCGAAACCAATCCTCTAGGTCCAAATTCCGCCTTTCCATCGCTTCGCGGGCCTGTCAGGCCCAAATAGAGGCAAAATAACCAAAATGCCCTTAGGGGCATTGTCCTTTCTTATTCCAATTCCAATCCCTCTCGCGAGGCAGTTTATTCCTCGAGACGGTTCGAGTAGCAAAACTACTCATAAAACCGTTAGAGTGGCGGAAACACTCATAAAACCGTTAGAGTAGCGGAAGTACTCACAAAACCGTTAGAGTGGCGGAAACACTCAAAATCCAGGCATGTCTCTTTGGAGACGGTAAGAACCCTTTCCAATCCCACTCTCGAGACAGTTTATTCCTCGAGACGGCTCCAATCCAGGCACGTCTCTTTGGAGACGGTAAGACCCTTTTCCAATCCCACTTTCGAGACAGTTTATTCCTCGAGACGGCTTCAATCCAAGCACGTCTCTTCAGAGACGGTAAGACCCCTTCCAGTCCCACTCTCGAGACAGTTTATTCCTCGAGACGGTCCGAGTAGCAAAACTACTCACAAAACCGTTAGAGTAGTGGAAATACTCACAAAACCGTTAGAGTAGCGGAAATACTCACAGAACCGTCCGAGTAGCAGAAATACTCAACTCCGTCCGAGTAGTGGAAACACTCAACCCCGTCCGAGTAGTGAAAATAATCAACCCCGTCCGAGTAGCAGAAATACTCAACCCCGTTAGAGTAGCGGAAATACTCAACCGTTAGAGTAGTGGAAATACTCACAAAACCGTTAGAGTAGTGGAAATACTCACACCGTGAGAGTGGCTGAAACACTCAAAACCCAGGTCAACGCCAGTGTCTGTTAGCTCACTTCGGTGAAAAATGACCAGACTACCCTTAGGACCTTTTCCGAGACTTTTCGGTCAAGATGACAATTTTGCCCTTAAGCATCCGAATGCCCCGAGAACCACACCGGCCCTGGGTATCAAATTGGTAACCTCCTGAGAATACTTTTTATAGTGTTCTCAACCTTCCTTTACCTTTCCGGACCATTCCGAGTCAGTTCCGACCAACCCGGTACAAAATGACTGTTTTGCCCCTAGAGGGCCGGTCTCCTTCTTCGACCACAGCGGCTCTAGGTAACAAACCAGTAATGTCCCGAGAATACTTTTTATAGCGTTCTCAACCTTCCTTTACCTTTCCAGATCATTCCGAGTCAGTTCCGGCAAACCCGGTACAAAATGACCGTTTTGCCCCTAGTGGGCCGGTCTCCATTTCCGACCACGCCGGCCCAAGGAATCAAACCGGCAACCTCTGGGAACATTCTAAATAATGTTTCCAGATCCCAAGTCTTTTCCCGGGACAATCCGAGTTCGCCCCGACAGTTTTCTGGTCTGATTGACCGTTTTGCCCCTAAAGGCCCGGTCAACCTTTCCGACCCACCTTATCTTTATTTTTCAAGTCAAATACCTTCAGGACACTATTTTAAGTGTTCTTGCTTCTTTCCGGCCTTCCGAGTCATTCCCGGACTTTTCGGAGTCACTCCTAGTGAAGCCAGGCTAAAGATTGCATGGTAGTCACTAGTACAGGCGCCCAAATCTAGTCAAAGATACGTTGCCTGCCGACCTTAATTATTTCCTAAATGGCTAGCGCCACTACTAGTGGCGCCAAGCCAAAAAATGGCCTAACGCCACTCCTAGTGGCGCTAGTGTATAATTTGGCCTGGCGCTACTGCAACAGGCGCCAGGTTTGTCTTCCCTCTATGAATACAGAGTCTCGTTCAAAGTGAAAAGGGTCTGTAAACTTAACCTAAAAAACATATAATTCGATACACAGAGCTTGAGCACCTCCTAACCCCTAGCCACCCTAGGTTTTCCAAACCCTAGCCACCATACACTAAACCCTAGCCTCCTATACACCCCTATACATTCATACACTAGCCTTCAACCCTCCTTCAAAGACTTGAAGAGCTGCCATCTAAAGCTTGAAGACAACCCTTGAAGACTGAAGAAGAAGATCAAGACGAAGACCGAAGACTGAAGACAAGCAAGGCGTGCAAATTAAAGAAGATACAAGGTAGGCTTTCTCTTTAAATTTCCGCATTCCCCCCTCTTTCTTCTCTCTCCTAACCCACTTGGGTTTTCTCTATTTTAATCCCCCATCTCTTTCCCGCCCTTTCTTTGTATGCTTGAAACAAGGGGATTCCCAGTCCATGTGTAGGATTGGGCTATTGGAGAGTCACCGTGTCGGGGGCTTTCTTCTAGTCTAGCCAAAGACCACGTGGGTCCGGCCCCCTTGATTATGTGGTGAAGCCTTAACCTTGTATGTTCACGACCCCAAATTGCATTGTGCATATCATAGTCTTGCATCTTTCAAAATTCATTTTCAAAAAGTTGTTTTCAAAAATTGTTTTCAAACTTGTTTTCAAAATTGCATCAAAAGCTCTTTTTCAAAAACATGTTTTCAAAATCACAATCCTAGGGTGATTCTAGCCTTTCCATGGCTAGGGTTGCTTTAGGAAAGTGTTACATTAAAAGTGACCTTTTGGTCTATATTTTCAAATCTTGTTGTTTTCAAAACCGCTTTCCTAAAGTGGTTCTAGCCTTTTTATGGTTAGAATTGCTTTAGGAAAGTGAGATGTTTTTACACCTTCTAAAAACTCTCTTTAAAAATCTCTTCCTAAAAATTTCTTTTTCAACATACTTTCCTAAAACTCTCCTCTTCAAAATTGTTTTCAAAAACTCCCTTCCAAAATCTATTTTTCAAAACTCTCTTTTTCAACTCCTCTCCAAAATCTTTTTCTCAAAATTCACTTTCTAAAATCACTCCCTAGATTCACTTTCCTAAAAAAATCTCTCCTGAAAACCTTTCCAAAAACTCTCTTTTCTAAAATCTTCCTTTTAGAAATTCCCCTCTAGGTTTTCCTTCCAAAATTTATGTTTTCAAAAACACACTTTCCAAAAACTCCTCCCTAGGATTCCCTTCTAGAAAACCTTCGTTTCCAAAAACGCGTTTTCCAAAAACTCTTTCCTTAGAGCCCAAGTCAAGCTCTAGAGGCCACAATTAGGAAACCCTAATTTTCTTTCCAAAAACGTGGTTTTCCAAACTTTGCCCCAAACCTAGGTTTCCAAAACCTTTTGTTTTCACATCCAAACTCTACACGTTTTCAAAACCTCGTTTCTACGTCAAAACTACAATTTTCCAAAACTAGGGTTTCTAGAATTTCCTTTTCCAAATCCTTGCCAAATCCTATCTTCTCTTTAAGAAACCAAATCCAATCTCCCCGTTTAGGAAACTAGATCCAATCCTCCGTTTTTTGAAACAAATCCCAAACCTTTCATAATCCGACTTTTTATCCTTCCTAAACTTCCACTTTCCTAAACCTTAAGTTTCCAAAAACTTGAACATAAAAATCTTTCCTAATTCAACCCTTTCCTAATTCTACCCCTTTTCAAAATCTTTTTCAAATCCAAGCTTTCAAATCTTTTTTAAACCCAAACCTTTCCTAATCTCAAGATTTTCTAAAACTCTAAAACTTTCTAAATCTTAAACTTTCTAAATTTCAAATCTTTCCAAATTCAAAACTTTCTAAATTTAAAACTTTCTTAATTTAAAACTTTCTAAACTCAAAACTTTCTTTTTCTTAATTCAAACATTTCCTAAGTTGAAAACTTCCCTTTTTCAAACCTTTCCAAAAACGAAACTTTCTAACTTTCAAAACTTCCCTATTTCAAAACTTTCCTATTTCAAAACTTTCTTAAACCTAAACCTTTCCTAATTCAAAACTTTCCAAAAGTGAAACTTTCCTAATCCAAATCTTTCCTAAATTCCAAGTTTCCAAATCTTTCCAAATCTTCCAAATCCAACATTCCAATCCAATCTTTCTTAATCTCAAGTCTAGGTTTCCTAAACCTTCTTCTTCCCAAAACCAAGTCTTTCCAAAATCAATCTTTCCAAAGCAAGCCCAATCCTCTCCATTCCAATTTCAAATCTCCTTTTCTAATTTCAAATCAAATTCAATGTCCAATTCAAGTTCCTTCTTCAAATCCACTCTTCTATTTTCAATCGGACTCCGGTCCGAACTACGACTGACCTGATTCCCCCAAAGGGATACGTAGGCAACCTTCATAGGTGCGGTCACAATACTTTTCAAACTTTCAATTCCCTCCTCATGGGTGCGGTTTTCAAAATCTTTTCAAATCTAAAATTCCAATTTTAAAATTTTTATTTCCAAATTTTTAAACTTTCCAATTTCAATTCTATCTCTTTAAATCTATTTTCAAATTAAATCAATCGCTTTCCAAATCTATTTTTCAATTCTTTTCTATTGCACTTGCATATCATGCATCATACTAAATTAGTTTTCAAACATTCTTTTTCAAAATAAATAGGGTTGAATTATAGTTAATTAAAGACTTTCATAGGTGAATCTAGGGTAGATTGACATGTAGGTACCGAAATGGCAGGGTAGGGTGATAGCTTAGTGCGTCTTCCCTACACGTAACCAACCTCCGAACCTAGATCACTGTTTTCAAAGACCAAAACGGAGTTATTTTTCCAAAAAGGGCTAAATGTTTTCCAAAGGTTGCCAAACAACCAGTTTTCCTAAAAAAATCCTCTCTTGAGGATATTTTCAAATCGTTTTTTTCAAAAACCCTAAGTGTAGTTTTCGGATTATGCTTAGTTTTTAGGTGACCTAACTCACCTTAATCAAGTTAGGTGGTGACTCCGAACCTTTTTCAAAAGCTTTTTATTCAAACCTGTTTTCAATTCAAACCTAGTCGCACTCATTCTTTTAGGAGGGTGAGTTCTAACGAGAGAGTATAATATTTTTCCCGCTTGGGTGAGTATTCCTCGAGTGCAAAAAATCTGGGCGCGACAAGTGCAAAAACAAAGATTCCATTAACATTGAAAATAAGCACAAACCCATATCTTAGAATTTTTTGACAAAGTCTCTTCTTGGTGACTTGGTTAGCTAGAAAGTGGAAAAAAATATGCTTTACTAATTGTCACAAATACTAGCTTTTGTGATGGCTTCCCTTGGCACAGAAAACAATCTTGCCATCTCAAATACTAGCTTTTGCGATGATCATTGCTGATGGTTACTCCTGTCATGAAAACACTACCTTAGGTGTTGACCTTTTGCGACGACTAACTTGTCGTCACATAAAGCAGTCACAAAAACCTTCTGCGACCCCCTTTTTTGCATCAACTGATTTGTCGTCGCATAGCCGTCGCAAAAGGTCTTTTGTGATGGTTAATGAACCTTTTGCGACGGCAAGTTGCCGTCACAAAAAGTCTAATTTTTAGTAATATTGGCTACCAGTCATGCACAGATCATCTGAAGCCAAAGCCTTTTCACTTATTTCTTTGTTCAACAACACATACACTATCTAAACTTACATGTAGAGACCTACTTGTGACTTGTGAGCTCTAGATTGCTAAGCTCAAAAGTAAAAATTCTTTGAACTTTGCCAATGAGTGAGAGAGAGAGAGAGAGAGAGAGAGAGAGAGAGAGACTTCACCCATCTTTTCTAAGAAAACAAGTGTTCTTGTAAAGGGACTTAAAGTATCATATATGGACCTAGGGGGGGGGGTGTGAATAGGTCTCTACTCATTTTATACAAGTGCAAGCAATAAAAAAATCTAAAACAACCTATATATAACATCACAAGCAATTAACAAAACACAAGTGATTTTTGCGTGAAAACCCTTGTGAGAGAAAACCATGGGGCCTAGCCAAGGTCCAACCAAACACTATAATATGAACAATGTAAGTACCCCATTTTTGCCCATCTGGAAATTTTTGATCCGTCTGGACTTATATTCAAACTGACACAGACACATTCAAGTTCAAATCAATTTTCCAAACTCAATCCAGTCAAACAATTGCTTCGCGGGCCCACCGGGCCTAATAGAGGTAAAATGACCAAAATGCCCTTGTGTCATTGCTTAGTCCTATTCTAGTTGGCACATTTTCCTAGAGATGGCAAGTCCCTATTTCAATCTCAAATCCAAGGTCAAATCCAATTCCAAATCAAATTCAAACAGGCACGCCTTTCAAGAAAATTGATCCCTCAGGCAGTAAGTCCATCCAGTCTTGCATTTTTTTTTAAGAAAACTCTTTGGAACGGTAAGTCCCTTCAAAATCGTCGACTAGGACGGAACCCAAGTCCCGGAGTTGGTAGAACGGTTCACTTTTGGCGCCTGCTAGCCCGCCAATGAAGAATGTTTATTATTCGGCATGTCTTTCAAGAAAGTTGATTCCTTATATGATAAGTCCACCTAGCAGCTTTCCGAGATCAGGCAGTCTTCGGAATTAATGTGCACCGTCAGAATGGCGAAAACACTCATAAATATTGCAACCGTCAGAGTGGTAGAAACACTCGCAAATAGGTCAACATCAGAAATTGCCAACAAACCCCCTTTGTCATGGGACCAAACTCGCCTCTTGGTTGAGGCACGTTTACCAAAAGATAAGATACCTTTGGAAACCAACTCGTTACATGCTGTCAGAGTGGCGAAAACACTCAAAACCCGGGTCAACACTAGTGCTTGCTAGTCCACTCCTGTAAAAAATGACCAAATTGCCTTTTGGGTCTTTTTCGGCACGCTTTTTGAGAAAATACCTAAGTCCTTGGAGTAGTAAGTCCACCTTTCCAAGATTGTCCCAAGGACAATCCAACATGTTCGAAAGCCTTCCAGTTGGTTTCAGATCAATTTTAGTACCATCCGGTCAAAATGACCATTTTTTCCCTAGGCACCCGATTGCCTCTGGGAACCATACCGGCTTTGGGTATCAAACCGGTAACCTTCCAAGGAAGCTTCTAATAGTATCCTCCATCCTCTTGCACCTTTCCGAAACATTCCAAGTCCACTCCGGTAAGCCCAGTACAAAATAACCATTTTGTTCCTAGTGGGCTGGTCGCCTTTTCCAACCACTTCGGCTCTGGGTATTAAACCGACAATCCCCCATAACACTTTTGATAGTGTTTCCAACTTTCACGTCCTCTCATGGGACATTCCAAGTTCATTCTGGTGATTTTTTGGTCTAGTTGACCATTTTACCCTTAGTAGCTCAGTTGGCCTTTCGTAATATCCCAACATTGTTTTTTAAGCCCATTACCCATGGGACACTATTTCAAGGGTTTCTAATCATTTCTAGCCTTTTAGATCATTCCCGGACCTTCCGGAGTCACTTCTAGTAGAGACAAGCCAAAAATTGTATAGTAGTCAGTACAGGCGCCCAAAATTTTGCCTTGCATATCAAGGGTCGAAAGATACGTTTCTTGCCGCCTTAAAAGCTTTCCTAACTCGGTGGTACTACTAGTAGTAGCGCTAAGCCAATAAATGACCTGGTGCCACTAGAAGTGGCGCCAATAGGAAATTTACCCTGGTGCCACTACAATAGGTGCTAGGTCAATTAGTTGCATATAAATACAGACCCTTCCCTTGTGTGGAAAGGGTCTGCAAACTCAGTCCAAAAACTTTTTTTTTCAAAATACAGAGCTCGAAGTCTCTTCAAACCCTAGCCTCTATACACTTAAACCCTAACACCCATACACTCTATAAATTTAAACACCAGCCTCAAAGCAAGCCATTGAAGACTCAAGTGCTGCAAGTTCGAAGCTCTCGAAGCCTATGTAAAGCAAAGCAAACAAAGCAAGCAAAACAAGAAGAACACAAGGCATGCTTTCTCTTTATGTTTATGTACTTACCCTCTCTCTCTTCTTCCTCCTGACTTACTTGAGTTTTCTTCTAGTTTAATCTCTCATCTTCTACCTCCATTTTTTGCATGCTTAAAACAAGGGTGTAAGCATCCCATTTTTGCCTGCTCGGCAATATCCGATTCGACCGGACCCATATTCAAATTGACATAGGCATGTTTAAGTTCAAATTAATTTTTCGAATTCAATTCAATTAATCCATCACTTTGCGAACCCCCTAGGCCCAGATAGAGGCAAGATGACCAAAATGCCCTTGTGGCATTGCTCACTCCAATTACAAGTGGCACGTATTCTTGGAGACGATAAGTCCCCATTTCAATCTCAAACTCAACTTCAAGTCTAATTCCAATTCAAATAAAATCTGATATGCCTTTCGAGAAAGTTGATCTCGTAGGCAGTAAGACCATCCAATCTGGCACGTTTTTTGAGAAAACTCTTTAGAATGGTAAGTCCCTTCAAACTCGTCGATCGGAACGGAACCCAAGTCTCTGAGATGGCAGAATGGTCCATCTTCGGCGCTTGCTAACTCACCAATGAAGAATGTCTGTTATTTAATACGTCTTTTGAGAAAGTTGATTCCTCAGACGATAAGTCCACCTAACAGCTTCTCGAGATCAGGCAGTCTCCGGAATGAATGCAAACCGTCAGAGTGGCGTAAATACTTGTAAACATCGCAACTGTTAGTGTGACGAAAACACTCATAAATAAGTCGACATTGGGAATTGCCAACAAACCCCACATGTCACGGGATCGAACTCGCCTCTTGGCCGTGACATGTTTACCAAAGGGCGAGATACCTTTGGAAACCAACTCATCACAGACTATCAGAGTGACGGAAACACTCAAAACCCAGGTCAGCACCAGTGCCTTCTAGCCTACTCCGATGAAAAATGACCAAACTGCCACTTGGGCCATTTCTGGCATGTTTCTCGAGAAAGTACCTAAGTCCTTAGAGCAGTAAGTCTACCCTTCCAAGATCATTCCAAAGATGATTTGGCATGTTCAAATACCTTCTAGTCAGTTTTAGACTGATTCCGGGACCATTCGATCAAAATGACTATTTTGCCCCTAGGCATCCAGGTACCTCCGGGAACCACACCGGCTCTAGGTATCAAACCGGCAACCTCTCGAAAATGCATCTTATTGTATTCATGACCTTTTAATACCTTTTTGGATCATTCTAAGTTAATTTCAACAAAACTGATGTAAAATGACCGTTTTGCCTTTGGTAGGTCGGTCGCCTTTTCTGACCACACCGGCTCTGGGTATCAAACTAGCACTCCCTTGGAACACTTTGGATAGTGTTTCCAACCTTCAAGTCCTCTTATGAGTCATTCTGAGTCCATGCCGATGGTTTTTTGGTCTAGTTGACTATTTTGCCCCAAAAAGCTCGGTTGACAATTTTGACCCTATTTTTCAAGTTCGTTACCCCTGGGACACTATTTCATGAGTTTTTACCCATTTTTGGCCTTGCAGACCCTTCCCAGCCTTCCAAAACATTTTCGAACCTTCCAGAGTCACTCCTAGTGGAGCCAAGCCAAAAATTGCATGGTAGTCACTAATACAGGCGTCCAAATCTTTTGCCTTGCATATCAAGGCGTGAAAGATACATTACTTATTGACCTTAAGAATTTCTTAAGTGGCTGGCATCACTCCTAGTAGCGCTAGAAGGAATTTTAGCCTGGCGCCACTGCAACAAGTGTCAAGTCAATCTTTTGTCTATAAATACAGAGCCTCCCCCCTGCGTGAAGGGGGTTAGTAATCTAACTCCAAAAACTATCTCTCGATATATAAACCTAGAACTCTCTCCAAACCCTAGTTTTCTTAGGCTTCTTTAAACCCTAGCCCCCATATACTCTAACCCTAACATACATGCACTCTATACACTCATGTACAAGCTTTCAAGCCGACCATTGAAGATTCAAGGTGTTGTAATCTCAAAGCTCTCAAAGATCAAAGCGACGTAAAGCAATAAAACAAGCAAATCAAAGAAGACACAAGGGTAGTTTTCTATTTACATTTATGCAATTCCCCCCTTCTCTCTTCTCCCTCCTAACCCACCTGGGTTTTCTTCTATTTTAATCCCCTATCTTCTCCTCCCCCTCCCCCCCTCCCTCTCTTGCATGCTTGAGACAAAGGAATCCCTGATCCATGTGTAAGAAGAATGGTTGAAAATCACCATGTCAGGGGCTTTCCTCTAATTCAACCTTAGACCATGTGGATTCGACCCCCTTGATTATGTGGTGAAGCTAACCTTGTATGTTCATGACCCTACTTGCATTGTGCATATCATACTCATACATCTCTCCCAAATCGTTTTCAAAACTTGCATCAAAATCTCTTTCAAAACTTGCATTAAAAATCTCCTCTTTTAAACTTGTTTTCAAAATCACAATCTTAAGATGATTCTAGCCACTCTATGGTTAGGATTGTTTTGGAAAGTGTTACATAAGTTTTGGGCGTAAACTCTAAAATCATTTTTGTCAAAATTATAATCCTATGGTGATTCTAGCCATTCCATGCTTAGGGTTGTTTTAGTATTATATTGAAAGTATTATATTTGATGAGACCAATACAGGCCATATTTTCAAATCTTTGTTATTTTCAAAACTAGAATCCTAGAATGGTTCTAATCTTCCTATGGTTAGAGTCATTTTAGGAAAGTGAAATATTTTTAGAGACTTGTAAAAGTCCATATTCCATTCCGTTTTCAAATTGCTTTTTCAAATATCTTTCCAAATTGCTTTTTCAAATCTCTTTCCAAACTTCTTTTCCAATCTACTTCCTAAAATGCTTTAAAAAATCTCCTTCTCAAAATTTTCTTTCCCAAAGTTTCACTTTCCAAAACTTCTTTTCAAAACTCCTTTCCAAAAATTCTCTTCAAAAATTCATTTTCTAAGAACTCCTTTCCAAAAAAGCTCTTTTCAAAATCCTACTTTCTAAAAATGCTCTTCAAGTTTCCTTCCTAGAAACTCTCTTGAAAAGATTTACTTTGAAAATCTCTTTTTCTTGAGGTCCAAGCCAAACCCTAGAGCCAATGATTAGGAAACCCTAATTTCTACTTTCCTTTTCTACATCAAATCTTGGATTTCAAAAATCTTTTTTCTACACCAAAATCATAGTTTTCCAATTATAAGATTTCTAAAACTCAACCTTTCCAATTTTATGTCAAATCAACCCTCCAATTTTGAAAACCAAATCAAATCATCAATTTTTTAAAATAAAATAAAATCTTCAACTTTAGGAAATAGGAATCAAATATTTCTTAATTCAATCATTTCCTAATTTCAAACCTTTTCAAATTTTAACTTTCTAACTCTCAACTTTTCAAATCTTTCTAAATTCAAAACTTTCCTAAACTCAAATCTTTTTTAAAATGAAACTTTCCTATAACGCAACTTTCCTAATTTGAAAAATTTTCTATTTTGAAACATTCCAAATTCAAAGATTTCTAAAATTCTATCTTTCTTAAACCTTAACTTTCCAAACCCTTTCAAGTCAAATGTTCAAGCCATGTCTTTTCCAAGTCAATTCTTTCTAAATTAAATCAAATCTCTTTCCAGACCTTTCTTAAATCCAACTTTCATAATTCAAACCTTTCCTAATTTGACCCTTTCCTAAATCCAACTTTCTAAGATCGAACCTCTCAAATCTAAATCAAATCCTTCATAATTAAACTACATGTTCCAACCCTAGGATACCTAAACCTTAGGGTACTTAAACCTTAATTTAACCCTAATCCTAAGTTAGAAAGCTTCAATTCCTTTCTAAGATTATTTTCTTAAACCAAGTTGGTTTTCCAATCTAAGTTAACATGTTTTCAAAACTCAACTCCTTCTTTCTTAAATCAAGTCCAAGTTCTTATTCAAAGTTCCTTTTTTTCAAATCAAAGTCAAATCTAAGGTCAATTTTAAGTCCAAGTTTCAATTTCAAATATTCAATTTCAAGTTCAAATCAAACCCTTTTTTAAATCAAACTCTTTTTGAATCAAATCTCTTTTCAAAATGAAACTCTTTTCAAATCAAATCTTTTCGAATCAAACTTTCAAAAATCTAAAAGTGTCTATTTTCAATCAGACTCTTATCTGAACTATGACTGACCTGATTCCCAAAAAGGAATACGTAGGTAACCCTCATGGGTGTGGTCATAACTTTTTTCAAGTTTTCAATTCCTTAATCTTTTGCAAGTTTCTAATTCCAAAATCTATTTTCAAATCTCTATTTCTAATTTTTAAAACTTCTTCCAAAAATCAAATCTATCTTTTTAAATCCATTTCAAAATCAAATCAAGTCTTTTCAAATTTACTTTTAAAATCAAATAAAATTCTTGCACTTACATATCATGTATCATGTCAAACTTTTTTTTTAAAATTCTTTTCTAAAGTGGATAGTTTTTGGATATATATTAATCAAATATTCTGAATGTGTGAACCTAGGGTGAATAGACATGTAGGTACCGCAAGGGTGGGGTAGGTGATGGCTTAATGCATCTTCCCTACACATAACCAACCTTCGAACCTAGCATCATTGTTTTTAAAGACCAAAATGGAGTTATTTTAAAAAAAAAGCTTAAATACTTTCAAAGGTTTCCAAACAACCTATTTTCTTAAAAACCCTCTCTTGAGGAAGTTTTCAAAATCTTTTCAAAAACCCTAAGTGTAATCTTCAGATTGTGCTTAGTTTTAGGTGACTTAACTCACCTTAATCAAGTTAGGTGGCGACTCCAAATTGTTTTCCAAAAGCCATTGTTCTCCAAAAGCCATTGTTCAAAATCAAATTTGAAATTCAAACCTAGTCGCACCTGTCTTTCTAGGAGGATGAGCTCTAATGAGAGACCACTGTTTTTTTTTTCACTTGTGCGCATTTTTCTTGAGTGCAAAAATCGGGGCGCGACAACTAGCGACTCCACTAGGGGCGCTTAGAGGGTTAGGCCATTGTCATGTCTATTCACCTTCACCCATTTGGAGTCTTTGATTAATTTGTCTAATTCTATCCACTTCAAAACTCTCAAAGTCTAGCTTTTCCAAGTTGTTTTCAAAAATATGTCATAGCATGCATTCAATTATTTAATTTTGCATTAAGTTCGTCATTCAAGTACTAACTTTTACATATTTATTTTTGTAGGTAGAGCTTTGTTCACATTTTGTTTCATGTTATATTAACTGCTATGTATGTCATGAATGTATGGAATGGACATGATAGATAGGAGTTGTTGGGCCCTTTCCTCTGGCTTTCAAAATTTCACACACACACTGCACGTGCACAAGTATTTGCATACTTGCATTCTTTACCCGAAATGTCCCTTCTAGTTAGAAGGGGGAACAGTGTATTGGTTGTGGGCAAGATGATGTGTCAGTTTCTTCGCCTACGGCATCTTAATAGTTCCCCCGCTCAGATCACCAACTGATCATGGCACCACCTCGGAGAGTCAGCCTAGGTTTGAAGATTTGGGAACCGAGTCTTCTTAGGAAGCATTAGTAAACCCTTAACCTCATGCTCATATAGAAACCATGCATAGCCAAACCTTTGCCAGATTTAAGATACAGGTAGTGATTTCAAAACCGTGGAGGAGAGGTGTCGCGCCCAGATTTTTCGCACTCGAGGAATACTCACGTAAGTGGAAAAAATGTTGTACTCTCTCGTTAGAACTCACCCTTCTAGAAGAATGAGTGCGACTAAGTTTGAATTGAAAAATTGGTTTGAATAAAGGGCTTTTAGAAAATATTTGGAGTCGCCACCTAACTTGATTAAGATGAGTTAGGTCACTTAAAAACTAAGCATAATTCGAAAACTACACTTAGGGTTTTTGGAAAAAGTTTTGAAAAGATCTCCTTAAGAGAGGGTTTTTAGGAAAACAGGTTGTTTGGCAACCTTTGGAAAACATTTAGCCCTTTTTAAAAAAATAACTCCTTTTGGTCTTTGAAATCAGTGATCCTAGATTCGGAGGTTGGTTACGTGTAGGGAAGACGCACTAAGCCATCATCGTACCCTGCCCTTTCGGTACCTACATGTCAATCTACCCTAGATTCACCTATAAGAGTCTTTAACTAACTAATGTTCAATCCTATCCACTTTGAAAAAGAATGTTTAAAAAGGCATGATGCATGATATGTAAGTGCAAGATAAGAGAGTTGAAAAATAGATTTGGAAAGAGATTTGAAAAGAAGAATTTGATTTGATTTTAGAAGAGAGATTTGAAAAGACAGAATTGGAATTGGAAAGTTTTAGAAATTGGAAATAGAGATTTGAAAATAGATTTTTGAAATTGGAAACTTGAAATAGATATGGAACTGGAGATTGAAGAAGTTTGTAGAATTGGAGATTTGAAGAAGATTGTAGAGGAATTTGAAATTTGAAAGAAGTTGTGATCGCACCCATGAGGGTTGCCTACGTATTCTTTTGGAGGAATCAAGTCAGTCGTAGTTCGGACCGGAGTCCGATTGAAAATAGAAGGTTGGATTGGAAGAAAGAGATTGAATTGGAAATTGGAATTGTTTTGGAAATATTGAGGGATTGAACTTTGATTGGAAGATTTGAAAAGACTCGACTTTAGAAAACTTGATTTTAGGAAACCTAGACTTAAGGACTTAGAAAAGAAAGATTGAATTTGACTTGGAAAGATTTTGGAAAAGATTTGACTTGTATATTGGACTTGGAAGATTAGGAAAGCTTGAATTTAAGAAGGGTTCGAATTTGGAAAGTTCCGATGTAGGAAAGTTTCGAATTAGGAAAGTTTCATTTTTGGAAAATTTCGAATTAAGAAAGTTTCATTTTTGGAAAGTTTTGAATTAAGAAAGTTTTGAATTAGGAAAGTTTCAAAATTAGGAAAGTTTTGAATTAAGAAAGTTTCAACTTAGGAAAGTTTTGAATTTGGAAAGTTTAGAAAACAAGGAAGTTTTGAAAATAAGAAAATTTTGAATTCAGAAAGTTTTAGATTCGGAAAGATTTGAAGTTTAAGAAAGTTTAGAATTTAGAAAGTTTGGAAGTTCAGAAAAATTTAACTTAAGAAAGTTTTGAATTTAGAAAGCTTCGGATTCGGAAAGATTTTGAAATTTCAAAAATTAGGATTTGAGAAAGATTTGGGTCTAGAAAGTTTTAACTTAAGAAAGTTTTGAATTAAGAAAGATTTGAAATTTAGAAAGTTTAGGATCTAGAAAGTTTTAGAGTTTAAGTTTTAGAAAATCTTGAGATTAGGAAAGGTTTAAGTTTAGGAAAGATTTGAAAACTTGGATTTGGAAACGTTAAGATTTGAAAAGGGTTGAATTAGGAAAGATGTGGAAGTTGAGTTTTAAAATTTAGGAAAGGTTTTTATATTCAAGTTTTAAAAACTTAAGATTTAGGAAATTGGAGGATTATGAACGATTTGAATTAGGAAAGATTTGGGTTAGGAAGGGATTGAATTTTGTTTCTAAAAACAAAGGTTTGATTTTGTTTCCAAAAACGGAGGATAGGATTTAGTTTCCTAAAAGGGAAGATTGGATTTGGTAAGGATTTGGAAAGGGAAGTTTCTAGAAATCCTAGATTTGGAAAACTATAGTTTTGACGTAGAAAATAGGTTTTGGAAATATAGTTTTGATGTATAAAACAAGAGATTTTGGAAACCTAGGTTTTAAGGCAAGTTTGAAAACTATGTTTTTGGAAAGAAAATTAGGGTTTCCTAATTGTGAGTTTTAGGGCTTGACTTGGGCTCTAAGGAAAAATTTTTTGGAAAGTGCGTTTTTGGAAACAAAGGTTTTTAGAAGAGAATCCTAGGGACGAGTTTTTAGAAAGTGAATTCAAAGAGGGAGTTTTTGGAAAGAGATTTTAAAGGGAAGGAGTTTTTGGAAAGTGTGTTTTTAGAAACGAAGATTTTAGATGGAAAATCCTAGAGGGGAGTTTCTAGAAGGAAAATTTTAGAAAGAGAGTTTTTGGAAAGATTTTTGGGGAGAGTTTTTCTAGGAAAGAGACCTAGGGAACATTTTTGGAAAGTGGACTTTGAAAAGAGCGTTTTGGAAAGGAGTTGAAAAAGGGAGTTTTGAAAAATAGATTTAGAAAACAATTTTGAAAAGAGAAGCTTTTGGAAAGCATGTTGGAAAAGAGATTTTTAAGAGGAGGGATTTGAAAAGAGAGTTTTCAGAAGGTATAAAAACATCTCACTTTCCTAAAGCGATTCTAACCATAAGAGGGCTAGAACCACTTTAAGAAAGTGGTTTTGAAAAACAATAAGATTTGAAAATATGGACCATAAAAGCCACTTTTAATGTAACATTTTCCTAAAGCAACCCTAGCCATAGAAAAGCTAGAATCACCCTAGGATTGTGATTTTGAAAACAAGTTTTTAAAAAGGAGATTTTGATGCAATTTTGAAAACAAGTTTGAAAACAATTTTGAAAACGATTTTGAAAACAACTTTTGGAAGATGCAAGATCATGATATGCACAATGCAATTTTGGGGTCGTGAACATACAAAGTTAAGGCTTCACCACATAATTAAGGGGGCCGAATCCACGTGGTCTCCGGTTAGCCTAAAGGAAAGCCCCCGACACGGTGACCCTTCGATAGTCTAATCCTACACATGGACAGGGAGTCCCCGTGTTTCAAGCATGCAAAGAAAGGGGGGAAAGAGATGGGGGGTTAAAATAGAGAAAATCCAAGTGGGTTAGGAGAGAGAAAAGAGAGGGGGGAAGTGCTGAAATTTAAAGAGAAAGCTTACCGTATGTCTTGTTTATTTTGCGTGCCTTACTTGTCTTCGGTCTTGATATTGATCGTCGTCTTCAATCTTCAAGAGTTGTCTTCAAACTTCAGATTGTAGCTCTTCAAATCTTCAAAGGAGGGTTGGAGGCTAATGTATAAGTGTACGGAGATGTGTATGAGTGTAAAGGAGACTAGGGTTTAGTGTATGGTGGCTAGGATTTGGGAAACCTACGAAAGCTAGGGTTTAGAGAGTGCACGAGCTTTGTATATCGAAAAATATGATTCTTAGATGGAGTTTGTGGACCTTTTTCACGTTAGAAGAGGCTCTATATTTATAGAGGTTGGACAACATTGGCACCTGTTGTAGTGGCGCCAGTCATTTAGGAAATATTTAAGGTCGACAAGCAACGTATCTTTGACTAGATTTGGGAACCTGTACTAGTGACTACCATGCAATTTTTAGCCTGGCTTCACTAGGAGTGACTCCGGAAAGTCTGGGAAGGAGTTGGGAAGACCGGGAATGACCCGGAAGGCCGGAAAAGAGTAGGAACACTTAAAATAGTGTCCCAGAGGTATTTGACTTGAAAAATGAGGATAGGATGTGTCGGAAGGGTTGACCGAGCCTTTAGGGGTAAAACAGTCAATCGGATCGGAAAGCTGTTGGGACGGACTTGGACTATCCCGGAAGAAGGCTTAAGATTTGGAAACATTATTCAAAATGTTCTCAAAGGTTGCCGGTTTGATTCCCAGAGCCGATGTGGTCGGAAAAGGTGACCAGCCCACTAGGAGCAAAACGGTCATTTTGTACCGGGTTTGTTGGAACTGACTCTGAATGATCCGGAAAGGTAAAGGGAGGTTGAGAACATTACAAAAACCAGTCTCAGAAGGTTACCGATTTGATACCCAGAGCCAGTGTGGTCAGAAAAGGAGACCGGCCCACTAGGGGGCAAAACGGTCATTTCGCACCGGGCTTGCCGGAGCTGACTCGGAATGATCCGAAAAGGTAGAGGAAGGTTGAAAATACTATAAGAAGTAATCTCAGGAGGTTAACGATTTGATACCCAGAACCGGTGTGGTTCCCGGGGTGTTCAGATGCCTAGGGGCAGAATGGTCATCTTGACCGGAAAGTCTCGGAAAAGGCCTAAGGGGCCGTTTGGTCATTTTTTACCAAAGTGGGCTAGCAGGCACTAGTGTTGACCTGGGTTTTGAGTGTTTCCGCCACTCTGACGGCGGTCGTCGTGACACAGGGGTTTGTTGGCAATTCCCTATATTGACTTGCTTGTGAGTATTTCTGCTACTCTAACGGTTGTGATGTTTGTGAGTATTTCCGCTACTTGGACCGTCTCGAGGAATAAACTGTCTCGAGAGAGGGATTGGAAAGGGGACTTACCGTCTCCGAAAAGACGTGGTTGATTTAGGACCGTCTCGAGGAATAAACTATCTCGAGAGAGGGATTGGAAAGGGGCCTTACCGTCTCCGAAAAGACGTGTCTGATTTGGAACCGTCTCGAGGAATAAATTGTCTCGAGAGAGGGATTGGAAAGGGGACTTATCGTCTCCAAAAAAATGTGCCTAATTTAGAACCATCTCGAGGAATAAACTGTCTCGAGAGAGGGATTGAAAAGGGGTCTTATCGTCTTTAAAAAGACATGCTTGATTTGGAACCATCTCGAGGAATAAATTGTCTCAAGAGAGGGGTTGGAAAGGGGACTTATCGTCTTTGAAAAGATGTGCCTGATTTGGAACCGTCTCGAGGAATAAACTGTCTCGAGAGAGGGGTTGGAAAGGGGACTTATCATCTTTGAAAAAACGTGCCTGATTTGAAACCGTCTCGAGGAATAAACTGTCTCGAGAGAGGGGTTGAAATTGGAATTAGAAAGAACAATGCCCCTAAGGGCATTTTGGTCATTTTGCCTCTATTTGGGCTTGGCGGGGCCGCGAAGCGATAGACAGATGAGATTTGGACTTAGAAAGTTGGTTTCGGTTGGAATATGCCCACAATGACTTAAACATAAGTTTGGACGGAGTGTAGATTGTCGAGCGGTCAAAAATGGGGTGCTTACAAGAGGGCGACTGCTTTACTTTCCTTTATATCTATTTATTCCTATCGTTATAATGACTGTACTCTAATTGTTATATTACTTGTCTCACTGCTCATACATTCGTATTTACTTTACAACTGCATTCTCTCTCTCTATGCTCCTCACATCCCTGTTCATGCATACAATATTCTATCCCAAAGTAACTCAAGTCACTGCATTCTCATGCATATGATCAACCCAAAGAGAGTGACACTAAGGTCACTCTCCCTTGCATCGAACCGACCCAAACCCTAAGGGTTCCCATGCAACCCTAAGAATTCATAGTATGTATACTCATTCCATAAAAGAAGGGCCCCAATCCCTCTATGCCCACGGAGATAGGGTTGCCAAAAAGGCAAGGGGCAATCAAGCAATAAGGTCTCTCAATGACCTCCTCAACATCAAGCTCGAAGAAGGCAAATCGAAAGACTCAAGAATAGTTTAGGATTTCAATTGTAAAAATTGGTAAGTGAAAGTCCAAAGGAAAATGTTCCCCCTCCCCCTGTTAAAGTGTACTTTGATTCTTTTGTATTTTAAACCCAAAAGTTTAATGTACCATTTTACAATTTTAATTTTTTGCAAATGAATGAACGTATGAATGAATGTAGGTTCTTGATCAATGATAAGGTACTTGCATACAGGGGCAAACCCCCTATCTCTAAAAGTGAGCCAATACATCATATTTAGTTTCTCTTTCAAGTGGGGGCATCCCTAGGACATGCATTGCATAAAAATTTTCAAATCAAGGCACTACCTTCTCTTTCGTTTTTTTTGTCTTCTATTCTCCCCCTCCCCATCTCCAAGTACCAAGAAAACCGAAGATAGAAGCAAAACAAGAAGGGAGTTTTTCTAAACCATTCATTTATTGTCATCATACTACTCACACGTTCACTTCTATTATGCTCATACACCCATATTCATTCTAAGAAACTCAAGTCATTTCATTCTCATGCAACTAATCAACTGTAGAGAGAAATGAGCAATCCAATCTCATGTTAATCGAACGAACCTACCAAAACTCTTAAGGGTTCCTCAACCCTAGGGGTTCATGGCATACATAGAACCATATCTCAAGAGAGACCCCAAATCTCTCTCCGTCCATAGAGAGGTGGGATTGCCCGAATAAAGAAACATCAACCGGCCCATGCCAAAGAGGTATTGTATTGCATAAAGGGCAAAACCCCCCTCCAAAACAGGCTCAGCATCATGCCTAAATTCCCTAAAAAAAAAAAAAAAGAACCTCCATATGACATGCATCGTATAAAATCTCCAACTCCACATGCTAACTGTACTATATTTTTCTCTCTTTCTTTTTTCAAGTCAAAAAGCATAACTGAACTCATGGAATCCCTCCTACATCCCATCCCGTTCACGATTCATATGAGGACAAAACCTATCATGCCCCGTAACCCGATTTATGCCGATTTAGGGTGCATGACAGGAGAGTAACAAAGCTACCCGAGGCCGCATTATATAAACTGGTTGATCACCTGTGCATAATCAATTAAAATTTAAGGAAATAGAATCTTTTATAACTTGAAATATAATCCGTGTCATACATGGTAGAGTTGTGCCTAATTCAAAATATAACATACATAAGGAACAAATCAAGGTCCGCCAAAGTTATAGCATTATATCGTTACAAAACATTGGGTCCAGCCCTCAAACATACAAAACATAGGCCCATGGGCCGTAGCACAAAATCCATATATGGCCTCGCTCTAGGACCTCTCGAATTGGCTTCTTGAAAATCATTTGAGAAAACGTAAGCTAATACTTAGTGAATAACAATGATGCATGAGTGAGAAAATATTATGGACTAGAAATTATATTCAATGTACAAGGATAGATAATCATTTATGCATAAGCAAATAAGCTTTTGAACATTTAAAGTGTAGGCTTGAAACTCATAGGTTACGTAAACATCATTTGAAATGTTTCAACATTTCAAAACATAGTATCATAAGAAGAGATACAACATAACCTTATTCTTGATATAAGAATTCATAAGTTGTCGTAAAACATGCGAACATATCATAGTTCTCGGTTCAAAACATAAGTGTGCTATACTCGACATATGAGCTAGGCTCCATAGTAACTATATAGGACACGCTAAGGCTCTTGAGGCTAGGGACGTCTCCCAACATAGATAGTTTATTTCCTATCCTCTATCGTAGGACTATCGGGCTAGATTAAGGTCTTGCCACGAGAAGACCCAAGTTGGCACCATACATTGAAAACTTAGCATCTCTTTCATTTAAACATTATAGTCCATAGTTTTCATTCATAACATAAATATAACTTGCATGCATTTGAAATATGACAATTGTAATTGAACATAGCATTGATGTATTGAAATATGTGGAAAACATTCATGATATAAATGTGAGCTTAAAACATTTAGAAAATACTAGAGTTTTACTTATGGCATATTGTTACTCACCTCTCTCCGATTGAACGGGTGATAAACAAGGTGTTCCTATACAAAATGCATGTAGAAACATAGAAACATCTATACAAGGTTCTAAGGAAAAACAATAACACATAAGTCAAGACTAAGCACATAAACCCCTCAACCCCGAATCAACAACACCTCATTCTCATAACGGGAGAGCGAGGCTAAAATCTAGGACAAAGTCCCGATGTAAAATAAGAACATAAAGTTGAGGTTTGAACATGAAAGCCAGAATGTCGACTCCTTCATTACATCCCAACCACCTCTCAAAGATGAGTTCACAACCAAGGCTAGTTCCATTTGAAAATAGGCTTAAAGGCTAATTTGATAGGTCATGGGCCAAAAACATATTTCGGATGAAGAAGTTATGCCTCACGGAAGGTGGACTAAAATTTTAGAAAACAATATTGTTTTGTAAAGATTTTGGGTCAAATTTAAACTTCCATAACTCTGAATATATAAAGAATTAGAGAACAAACTTTATATTTTCACAAAGGTCTATAAGTCTACTTTCTAAAGCTTTAAACGGTGCATCAATTTGAGTTTTCTAGAGAAAGTTATGCCCGTTTTACTAAACAGTGCCGAAGCTGGCAGACCATTTGAACACCTAACCAGGCCGTTCGAATGCTAGGCCAAAATGATTAGGCCGTTCGAACGGTCAAAATGGCCATTCAAACGCTAGTTAAAAATAGAAAAACACCCTCTCGGGCCGTTCAAACGCTATGCCAAATGGAAAACTCTGCTCTCTGGCCATTCAAACGGCCCTGTCGGGCGTTTGAATGCCCCCACCTGCGCATCAATTTTTAACCCAAAACTCTCTCAAAACCCCTCCAAACACAACCAAACCTTCCCAACACTCTTAAGGCTTAAAGATTAGCCCACAATGATGACAATAACTCAACATGGGGGAGAAAGAACAACTAAATCAAAGGGATCTAAAGTTGAATTCAAAACCCTAACATTTTACATATTTGGGGATTTTTCAAACCACCACTCCCAATCTTTAACAATGAGTTTCAAGCTCTCAAAGTCATGTAAATGGGACCCAAGAGATCCCCCAAACTCAATGACAACACTCCTAGATGCATATACACAATTACCCAAGAAGATAGATACATATACATACATAATTGTAGAGAGAGAAACGAAACCTTACCTTCTTCAAGCTTGGTGAAGTCTTCAATGACTTCAATCTCTTCCTTTAAGCCCTTCATTCTTCCCCTTCTCTCTTTCTCCCTCTCTCAACTGGTTGGTGTGTGTGTGTTTTGTGTTATAAGAAGACACACGTGGGAAATAATCTCATGTGTCTCACACCTCCAACACAAGTTACAATACAAGTTCTTATTGGTCATTTTTACCCAAAAGAAGAAATAATTTACATTAGACATTGCATACACTAGAAATTCTCATTAATATAATTAAATAAAGGTTTGGGATATCACAAAACCAATTGTTGGAAGAGGCATGATCCCCTTAGAAGAATAAAAGGGGGTGGACCATCCATCCACAAGATGCTCTTACTCTCGGCCATCACCTTGGCACTTTGTTGCCACTGCATCCAATCCTCGAGCCTAGCCACCCTTGCATAATCAGATAAAATTCACAGCAATTGGAGCATGGAGGACGCCATCATGAGCCCAAAACCCTATTAAAGGTTATCACCAAAAGGCCCACAAGAAAATGGAGGTTTCCTCAAAATTCGTCTATTTTCTTTCCATCTTTCTTTTCTTACATATCTTCTTTAAACAAACATCATATGCCATGCATTCATGATTTGAAATGAAAAAGAGATAGGTCTTAGTTTCTTCCCTTGTCTTATACTCTTGTGGATGATTATTACTTTTAGGGATTTTTTTTCATTTTGTAATGACTTGACTTGAAGGATGGAATAGCAGGGGCAACTCACTCAAAGAGGGTTAAAACCTGAGAGAGAGAGAGATATGGGAGGAAGGCAGTCTCAGCAAAAAGCTACAGATTTTATTAAAGAGGCGACACTTGAGTGATATCCTAGCTAAGCAAATCGGCAGCTGAGTCCTCAAAATGATGAGAAATCATTTTTCTATTTATCCAATAAGAAATAAACACTACCCCTTGCTCAGCCCACTAAAGCCGTTAGTGATTTCTAGTCAAATATCCCCAAACCAAGAACCATCCCCCACACTCGGGTAAACACAGAGTAGTTGATTCAATAGCATATATAGGGGTTACTAGCAGAAACACACCATTGTTTTTAGGAACATTATCTAAATTTTATATAAAAGCTTTATGGACTAAGCAATTCAATTCGAAATGATGAGAGGCCTTCAATTCGATAACCGTACACAAAAAATTCCTTTGCAAAGTTCACTTGAGCCTGTTACAATTTCTTAAGAAAACTGACCAGATGGTCACCGCCCACACTAAGGCAAAAGTCATAAGTAGAAGTAAATGAGTAATGATGAAAAGGGTGATTTCCAAAAAGATATAATGAGCAACGATGAAAATGGTGATTTTCAAGAAGATATAATGAGCAAAGATGAAAATGGTGATTTTCACGAAGTTATGGCATCAAAGGCATCTCTAAAAAAGAAGACATTGTGTTCGTGGTGATCTTTAAAAGAAGATACTGTCACCCCAAAATATAAATGAAAATGTTGGCATCTCCAAAAGTTGATTTAGCAACAAATTTCTTGATAAAAAAAAAATCTTAAATTAAAAGGCAGAAAGCGGTCTAGAAGAACAACAAGAGTATAAAGGAAAGAAGAAAGCAGTGAATGGAAGTTAAAATTGCCAAAGGTGATCCTTGGTCTTTCAAAACCCCATAAGTGATAATTTTGAGCCTTTATACCCTTTCATTCATAAACCCTCTAGCCTAGCCTACGTTATGGACCAAATTAAAGTCCTCTGTGATCGAAGAAAATTGCTTAGTCCAAATAAGCCTGAACAATACCAAGACAAGTAAGATGAGAAAAGAGAACTGGAAAGGAATGCAAAGGCAATCTCATGCTCCAAGGTGTGCTCAGATGGTTTTGGTTTAAACAACCCACTAAAAGAACATCTTTGAGCCTGAATATCCCTTCGTTTCTTACAACCCCTAAACCCAGCCTATATTATGGTCCTAAAAGAAGTCTTCTCGAATTGAGGGTAACTGTTTATCACTTTGCAAAGGGCATACGAGTTATTGCTCAAGCCACGGTGGCATTTTAGAAATCTGAGAGAGAAAACCAAGTGAGATTAGAAAAGCCCCAAACAGCAACCCTATAGAGTAGGGATAAGATAGCTAGCCAAAAGGTCAAGATCCCTAGAGAATGATGCAAATGCTATCCCACCCTGATATGAGACAAAACTGAATGGGGCAGAGTCTTGAAAGCTAAACAGAATCCCGAGAGTATGAACCCTGGGGCAATCTTGGGACATTCTTCATAAATAGCTTATATACATGTAGTACTAATACATCTATGACATGTATAACCTGTACATCCATTAAATTCCTATGTAGTTTGTATCTATTCATGCATTCATCAAAAAGCATAGTATGCATTCAATTCCATTCTTGTAGGTGCATTAATCCAAAAGTATAACATGCATTCAATTCAATTCTTATATAAACCCGTGCATTTATAAAAAATAAGTCATGCATTTAATCTTATATGCATTCATCAAAAAAGTATGACACGCATTCGCCGCTTACTGGGGCATTTTTAAACTATTTTTGCACAAAAATTCACTCTGTGTCTTTCTCTCTCTCTCAAATAAGAAACAAGGAACAAAGTAAAGCACAAAAACAAGCTAAAGTTAGCCCGTGACCAAGTAAGCTTAGACGTCCATAGCCAACGAGAAGCAGAATGGGGTAATGGCCTACCCTCGACCTCCCCAATCAACCTTAGACTTCCCTAGACGAGCAATGTTTCGCCAGACGGAGTGCTGGTTCAAGAAGTATCAAAAATCAACCTTGGATTTCCCCAGAGGAGTAGCGTTTCACCAGACGGAGTACCGGTTCAAGAAGTATTAGAAATCAACCTTGGACTTCCCCAGAGCAGCAGTGTTTTACCAGACGGAGTGCCGGTTCAAAAAGTATCAAAAGTCAACCCTGGACTTCGCTAGAGGAGCAGCGTTTCGCCAGATGGAGTATCAGTTCAAGAAGTATCAGAAATTAACCTTGGACTTCCCCAGAGGAGCAGTGTTTTGCTAAGATAGAGTGTCGGTTCAAGAAGTATCAAAAGTCAACCTTGGACTTCCCCAGAGAATTAGCATTTCTCCAGATGGAGTGCCGGTTCAAGAGGTATCAAAAATCAACCTTGGACTTTCCCAGAAGAGTAGCGTTTCGCCAAATAGAGTGTTGGTTCAAGAAGTATCAAAAATCAACCTTGAACTTCCCCAAATGAGCAACGTTTCACCAAACAAAATGCTGGTTCAAGAAGTATCAGACATCAACCTTGGACTTCCCTAGAGGAGCATCGTTCTGCCAGATAGAGTACTGGATCAAGAAGCATCAGTTTCTCAAGAGAAGTATCATCTCGCCAGACAGAATATCGGTTCAAGACAGAAAAGGAGAGGCAGCTATAAGCTCCCCATTTTTGGCCGCTCTCCAAGGCCCGATGCCTTATCCACGACACCCATCTCCCCCTTCTGCTCTGAATGGAGGATGCCCTACTAATTGATTTATGGCTACCCCTGGAATGACTAGGGCTACCAACAAAATTTGGACGGGCCCTCTTCCTAGACCAACGGCTCCTCTCAGAACCGTCATCACTCACGCTAGCCATCCTAAAAGGTAAACCAAGGTAAGAATAACAAAATATGGTATATACAATCAAAAGGACAAGAGGTAAAATAATAATAAAAATAAATAAGCTTTCAAAAAGTTTGTTAACTTTTTTCCTCCAAAAATTCTTTTCCAAAATTAGTTCCTAAAAGGTTTTCTAACTCTCTCTTCCAAAACTTCATCTTCAAAATCATTTTCAAATCCTACAATTACTAAGCATTTGCTCCCAAAATCTATTCCAAAAATTAAGGCTTAAAGTCCTTTTCAAAATTGAATCTCAAATGTTTTTCGTCAAAGTCCATTTTTAAAACTTTTCTAGTTCTCTTCTTCAAAAGCTCTTCCTTCCAATCAAGTCGCAAGATTTTCTAACACTTTTTTAAAATCAATCCCCAAAGATTCACGAAATTTCAATCAAAACTCTTTCCTTAAAAAATTTCTCTCAAATTCCAAAGTTCTTGAGCTCCTCCTTCCAAAATTCTTATCAAAGTCAAAGTCGAAGTTTTCTAAATCCAAAGTCTATTTTTAAAGGATTTTCCAAAAGTCTTTCTCCAAAGTCTCATCTAAAATTCTATTTTAAAAAAATTCTCCTAAGTTCTTCTTTCAAAAAGTTTTTTAAAAGACCCCCTGAGTTTCTCAAGGTCTTTTATGCCAAAAAGGCCCCATTCTTGAGGTTCTCCTAACTTTTCTTTCAAAAAGTTTGATTTTAAAAAGTTTAGTCTCAAAATTATTTCTTGGGTTTCCCGAGCTTTATCCTTCAAAAGCTTCGTTATCAAAATATTCCAAAGGTTTACAAACTCTCTTCCTTAAAAAGTTTCATGAATTTCCTAAGCTCTTTTCTTTCAAAATCCCATTTTCAAAAATTTCAGATTTTCAAGCTTTCGTCTCAAAAGCCTGTTTAAGTTTTAAATCATTTTCCCTAAAAGTTTTGTTCCAAGTTTCGAAGGTTTTCCAAAATATTTCTAAATCTAAATTAGTTCATTTCCAAAGTCAATTTCAAAATCTTTCAAATAATCAACTTCAATTCCAAAATCATTTCAAAGTCAAGTTATCAAGATTCCAAATTTCAAAATCCAAGACAATCTAGCATTCAAATTCAAAATTCCAAATTTCAAGTTCTAGTTTTCAAAAATTTCCAAAGTCCGTCCTTCCGAGCCCCTCACGGCTAACATGAGACACTTACTTTATCATTTCCTATCTTTGACAAGCAAAGATAGAAAAAGAGGGGCAGCTGTAAGCACCCCATTTTTGCCCGCTTGGCAATTTTTGATCTGACTGGACTTATATTCAAATTGACATAGACATGTTTAAGTTCAAATCAATTTTTTGAACTCAATTCAATTAATCCATCGCTTTGCGGGCCTGCTTGGCACAAATAACGGCAAGATGACCAAAATGCCTTTGTGGCATTACTCGGTCCAATTCCAAGTGGCACGTCTTCTTAGAGACAATAAGTTCCCATTTCAATCTCAAACGCAACTTCAAGTCCAATTCAAATTCAAATCAAATTCGGTACGTCTTTTGAGAAAGTTGATCCCTTAGGCGGTAAGACCATCCAATCCAGTACATTTTTCGAGAAATTTCTTCGGAACAGTAAGTCCCTTCAAACCTATCGATCGGGATGGAACCCAAGTCCCCGAGATGGTAGAACGGTCCACCTTTGGCACCTGCTAGCCCCCAATGAAGAATGTCTATTATTCAGCACATCTTTTGAGAAAGTTGATTCCTCAAACGATAAGTCCACTTAGCAACTTCTGGATATCAGACAGTCTCTGGAATGAATGCAAACCGTTAGAGTGGCGGAAACACTTGTAAACATTGCAACCGTCAAAGTGGCAGAAACACTTGTAAACAAGTTGACATTGGGAATTGCCAACAAACCCCTTATGTCACGAGACCAAACTCGCCTCTTGGCTGAGACACGTTTACCGAAGGACGAGATACCTTTAGAAACCAACTCGTTATAGACTATCAGAGTGACAGAAACACTCAAAACCCAGGTCAATACCAATGTCGGCTAGCCCACTCCGGTGAAAAATGACCAAATTATTCCTTGGGCCATTTCCAACATGTTTCTCGAGAAAGTACCTAAGTCCTCAGAGCGGTAAGTTCACCCTTCCAAGATCATCTCAAAGATGATCCAGCATGTTCAAATGCCATCTAGTCAGTTCCGGACTGATTCTGGGACCATTCGGTCAAAATGACTATTTTGCCCTTAGGCATCTGGGTACCTCCAAGAGCCACACTGGCTTTAGGTATCAAATCGGTAACCTCCCAAGAATGCTTCTAATAGTATTCTTGACCTTCTAATACCTTTTCGGATCATTTCGAGTCAATTTTGACAAAATCGGTGCAAAATAATTGTTTTCCCCTTAGTGGGCTGGTCGCCTTTTCCAACCACACCAGCTCTGGGTATCAAACCAACACTCCCTTGAAACACTCTAGATAGTGTTTCTAACCTTCAAGTCCTTTTATGAGTCATTCTGAGTTCATGCCGATGGTTTTGCGGTCTAGTTGACCGTTTTGACCCTAAAGCCTCGGTCGACAATTTCGACCCTGTTTTTCAAGTCTGTCATCCCTGGGATACTATTTCAAGAGTTTCTACCCATTTCCGGCCTTTCGGACTCTTCCCGGCCTTCTGGATTCTGAATCTTCCATAGTCACTCTTAGTGGGCCAAGCCAAAAATTACATGGTAGACACTAATACAAGCACCCAAATCTTTCACCTTGCGTATCAAGACTTGAAAGATATGTTGCTAGCTAATCTTAAGACTTTCCTAGGTGGCTGGCACCAAGCCAAATATTGGCCTGACGCCACTCCTAGTGGCACTAGAAGAAATTTTAGCCTGGTGCCACTACAACAGGCGCTAGGTCAATCTTTTGTCTATAAATATAGAGCCTCCCTCCTACGTGAAGGGGGTCGTCAATCTAACTTTAGAAACTTTGTCTCTCGATATACAGACCTCGAACTCCCTCCAAACCCTATTTTTCTTAGGCTTCTTCAAACCCTAGCCCCCATATGCTCTAACCCTAACATACATACACTCTATACACTCATATACGAGCCTCCAAGCCGACCATTGAAGATTCAAGGTGTTGCAATGTCAAAGCTCTTGAAGATTAAAGCGACGTAAAGCAATTAACAAGCAAATCAAAGAAGACATAAGGTTAGTTTTCAATTAACACTTATGCAATTCCCCCCTTCTCTCTTCTCCCTCCTAACCCACTTCGGTTTTCTTCTATTTTAATCCCCTATCTTCCCCCCCCCCCCCCCCCCCCCCGGCGGCAACCCTTTCTTATATGCTTGAGACAAGGGAATCCTCGATCCATGTGTAAGAAGAATGGTTGAAAGTCACCGTGTAGGGGCCTTTCTTCTAATTCAACCTTAGACCATGTGGATTCGGCCCCCTTGATTATGTGGTGAAGCCAACCTTGTATGTTCATGACCCTACTTGTATTTTGCATATCATACTCATACATCTCTTCCAAATTGTTTTCTAAACTTGTTTTCAAAACTTGCATCAAAATCTCTTTAAAAACTTGCATTCAAAATCTCCTCTTTCAAACTTGTTTTCAAAATAACATTCTTAAGATGATTCTTGCCACTCTATGGTTAGGATTGTTTTAGGAAAGTGTTACATAAATTTTAGGTGTAAACCCTAAAATCGATTTTGTCAAAATCACAATCCTACGGTGATTCTAGCCATTTCATGATTAGGGTTGCTTTAGGAAAATGTTATATTTAATGAGACTAATATGATCTATATTTTCAAATCTTTGTTATTTTCAAAACCTGAATACTAGAATAGTTCTAATCTTCCTATGGTTAGAGTCGTTTTAGGAAAGTGAGATATTTTTAGAGACTTGTAAAAGTCCATATTCTATTCCCTTTTCAAATCGCACTTTCAAATCTCTTTCCAAACTTCTTTTCCAATCTACTTCCTAAAACGCTTTCAAAAATCTCTTTCTAAAAATTTTCTTTCCAATAGTTCCACTTTTCAAAACTTCCTTTCAAAACTCCTTTCCAAAAATTCTCTTCAAAAATTCATTTTCTAAGAACTCCTTTCTAAAAAAACTCTTTTCAAAATTCTACTTTCTAAAAACGCTCTTCAATTTTCCCTCCTAGAAACTCTCTTCAAAAGATTTATTCTCAAAAATCCCTTTTTCTTGAGGTCCAAGCCAATCCCTAGAGCCAATAATTAGGAAACCCTAATTTCCACTTCCATTTTATACATCAGATTTTAGATTTTCAAAATCTATTTTCTACACCAAAATCATAGTTTTTCAAATCTAAGATTCTAAAACTCAACCTTTCCAATTCCATGTAAAATCAAATCCTCCAATTTTGGAAACCAAATCAAAACATCAATTTTTGAAAATAAAATCAAATCTTCAACTTTAGGAAATAGGAATCAAATCTTTCTTAATTCAATCATTTTCTAATTCCAAACTTTTCTAATTTCAAACCTTTCCAAATTTCAACTTGCCAAATCTCAACTTCTCAAATATTTCTAAATTCAAAACTTTCCTAAGCTCAAATCTTTCTTAAAATGAAACTTTCCTAATTTTAAAACTTTTCTATTTTGAAACTTTCCAAGTTCAAAGATTTCTAAAATTCAATCTTTCTTAAACCTTAACTTTCCAAACCCTTTCGAGTCAAATATTCAAGCCATGTCTTTTTCAAGTCAAATCTTTCTAAATCAAATCAATTCTCTTTCCAAACCTTTCTTAAATCCAACTTTCCTAATTCGAACTTTTCCCAATTCGACCCTTTCCCAAATCCAACTTTCTAAGATCAAACCTCTCAAATCTAAATCAAATTCTTCCCAATTCAACTACATGTTCCAACCCTAGCATACTTGAACCTTAGTTTAACCATAATCCTAAGTTAGAAAGCTTCAATTCCTTTCTAAGATTCTTTTCTTAAACCAAGTTGGTCTTCCAACGTAAGTTAACATGTTTTCAAAACTTAACTCCTTCTTTCGTAAATGAAGTCCAAGTTCTTCTTCCAACTTCCTTCTTTTCAAATCAAAGTCAAATCTAAGGTCAATTTTAAGTCCAAGTTTCAATTTCAAATCTTCTATTTCAAGTTCAAATCAAACCATTTTTCAAATCAAACTCTTTTCAAATCAAATCATTTCGAATCAAACTTTTCAAAACCTAAAAGTGTCTATTTTCAATCGGACTCTTGTCTGAACTATGACTGACCTGAATCCCAAAAAAAGATACGCAGGCAACCGTCATGGGTGCGGTCATAACCTTTTTCAAGTTTTTAATTCCTTAATCTATTGCGAGTTTCTAATTCCAAAATGTATTTTCAAATCTCTATTTCCAATTTTTAAAACTTTCTTCCAAAAATCAATTTTATCTTTTTAAATCCATTTCAAATTCAAATCAAGTCTTTTCAAATTTACTTTCAAAATTAAATCAAATTTTTGCACTTGCATATCATGCATCATGTCAAACTTCTTTTTCAAAAGTCTTTTCTAAAGTGGATAGTTTTTGGACATTTATTAATCAAAGATTCCGAATGAGTGAACCTAGGGTGAATAGACATGTAGGTACCGTAAGGGCGGGGTAGGGTGATGGCTCAGTGTATCTTCCCTACACGTAACCAACCTCTGAACCTAGAATCATTATTTTCAAAGACCAAAATGGAGTTATTTTCAAAAAAGGGCTTAAATACTTTCAAAGGTTGCGAAACAACCTATTTTTCTTAAAAACCCTCTCTTGAGGAAGTTTTTAAAATCTTTTCAAAAACCCTAAGTGTATTCTTCGGATTGTGCTTGATTTTAGGTGACCTAACTCATCTTAATCAAATTAGTTGGCGACTCCAAATTGTTTTTCAAAAGCCCTTGTTCAAAATCAAAATTTCAATTCAAACCCAGTCGCACTCGTCCTTTTAGGAGGATGAGTTACAATGAGAGAGCACTGCATTTTTTCCACTTGTGCGTATTTTTCTCAGGTGCAAAAAATCGGGGCACGACAAAGGGACTCCCATATTCATGTGTAGGAAGGACTGTTGAAAGTCACTGTGTCGGGGACTTTCTTCTAGTTCGATCTTAGATTGTGTGGATTCAGCCCCCTTGATTATGTAGTGAATGCCAAACCTTGTATGTTCACAACCCTACTTACGTTATGCATGTCATATTCATTCATCCATTCAAAATTATTTTTCAAAACTTGTTTTCAAAACTTGCATTCAAAATCTTGTTTTCAAAATCACAATCTCAAGGTGATTCTAGCCATTCCATGGTTAGAATTGTTTGAGGAAATTGTGATGTTCAAAGTGATCATTGTCGGGCCCAGATTTTTCACACTCGAAGAATACACACACAAGCGGGAAAAATACTATACTCTCTCGTTAGAACTTATCCTCTTAGAAAAATGAGTGCAACTAGGTTTGAATTGAAAATTGATTTGAATAAAGGGCTTTTAGAAAACATTTGGAGTCGCCACCTAACTTGATTAAGGTGAGTTAGGTAACCTAAAAACTAAGCACAATTCGAGGATCACACTTAGGGTTTTTGAAAATGATTTTGAGAATACTACCTCAAGAGAGGGTTTTAAAGAAAACAGGTTGTTTGGCAACCTTTAGAAAACATTTAAGCCCTTTCTGAAAATAAACTCCATTTTGGTCTTTGAAAACAGTGATTTTAGGTTCGAAGGTTGGTTATGTGTATGAAATACGCACTAAGCCATCACCCTACCCCGCCCTTGCGGTACCTACATGTCTATTTACCATAAATTCACCTATGAGAGTCTTCAACTAACAAATGTCCAATCCTATCCACTTTAGAAAAAGAATGTTTAAAAAGACATGATGCATAATATGCAAGTGCAAGAAAAGAAAATTAGAAATAGATTTGAAAAGAAATTGATTTGATTTAAAAGAGATTTGAGAAGGTAGAATTAAAATTGGAAAGGAAATAGAAGCTTGGAAGTTTGAAATAGATCATGAAATTCGAAGTTGGAAAAAAGTTTGGAATTAGAAATTTGAAAAAGGTTGTTACTGCACCCATGAGAGTTGCCTACATATCCTTTTTAAGGAATCAGGTCAGTCGTAGTTTGGACAAGAGTCTGATAGAAAATAGAAGATTTGATATGGAAGAAGAAATTAAATTAAAATTTGGATTTGATTCGAATTTAGCATAGAAGATTGAAATTGGAATTTGGAATTGAAAAGATTAGGAAAATGTTTTGGAAAGATTGAGGTTTAAGAAACCTAGACATAGGAAGATAGGATTTAGGAAGGACTTGAGATTAAGAAAGATTTAACTCGAGTGTTAAACTTGGAAGATTAGGAAAGATTAGAATTTAGGAAATATTAGAATTAGAAAAGTTTTAAAATAGGAAAGTTTCGTTTTAGGAAAATTTGGCTTAAGAAAGTTTTCAAATTAGGGAAGGTTTCGTTTTAAGAAAGGTTTGAAATTGTAAAGTTTTGAATTTGGAATGTTTTGAAATAGAGAACTTTTGAAAGTAAGAAAGTATTGAGTTTAGAAAGTTTTAGATTTGGAAATATTTGAAGTTAAGGGAAGTTTAGAAAATTTAGATTTGGAAAGTTAAGATTTGGAAAGGTGCGAAATTAGGAAAGGTTTAGATTAGGAAGGATTTGAAAGTTTAAAGTTTAAGAAAAGATTTAAAAGTTTAAGTTTAGGAAACTTAAGGTTTAGGAAGGTAGGAGATTAGGAAGGATTTGAATTAGGAAGGATTGAGATTCCTATTTCCTAAAATAAGGGATTGGATTTTGTTTCTAGAAGAGAGATTGTGATTTTGTTTCCAAAAACGGAGGATAGGATTTAGTTTTCTAAATGGGAGATTGGGTTTGGTTTCCTAAAGGGAAGATTGGATTTGACATGGATTTGGAAGGTGAAGTTTTAGAAACCCTAGATTTGAAATACTATAATTTTGATGTTGAAAATAGGTTTTGGAAACTTATGATTTTGGTGTAAAAAAGGAAATTTTGAAAATCTAAGTTTTAAGGCAAGATTGAAAATCATGCTTTTGGAAAAGAAAATTAGGGTTTCCTAATCGTGGGCTCTAGGGCGTAACTTGGACTTCAAGAAAAGAGATTTTTGGAAAGTGAGTTTTTAGAAAGGGAGATTTTGAAGAGAGAGTTTTTAGAAAGTGAATTTGAAAAGAGAGTGTTTCTGGAAGGGGATTTTTGGAAGGAAATTGTGGGAAAGAGTTTTTAGGAAAGAGATTTAAAGAGCATTTTTAGAAAGTGAATTTTGAGGAGAGTGTTTTGGAAAAGAGTTTTTGAAAAATAGATTTTTGAAGGGAGTTTTTGAAAACAATTTTGTAAAGGATATTGGAGAGAGTTTTAGAAAGTATATAAAATATCTCACTTTCGTAAAGCGATTCTAACCATAAGAAGGCTAGAACCACTTTAGGATAGTGGTTTTGAAAACAACAATGATTTGAAAATATAGACCATATTGGTCACTTTAAATATAATACTTTCCTAACGTAACCCTAACTATGGAAATGCTAGAATCACATTAGGATTGTAATTTTGAAAACAAGGTTTGAAAAAGAAGATTTTGATGCAAGTTTTGAAAACAGTTTTGATGTAAGCTTTTGAAAACGAGTTTGAAAACGAATTTTGGAAGAATGCAAGATCATGATATACACAATGCAAATTGGGGTCGTGAACATACAAGGTTAAAGGCTTCACCACATAATCAAGGGGGCCAAACCCACGTGATCTCCGATTAAACTAAAAGAAAACCCCCGACACGGTGACCTTCCAATAGTCTAATCCTACACATGAAATGGGAAGTCCCTTGTTTCAAGCATGCAAAGAAAGGGGGGAAGAAGATGGGGGATTAAAATAGAAGAAAACTTAAGTGGGTTAGGAGAGAGAATAGAGGGGGAAGATGCGTAAACTTAAAGAGAAAGCCTACTTTGTGTCTTGTTTATTTTGCTTTGCTTTGCGCTTTTTGCTTTGCTTGTCTTGCTTCGGTCTTCACTTCAGTCTTTGAGAGTTTGTCTTCAATCTTCAAGGCTTCATAGTTGTAGCAATCAAAGTCTTCAATGGAGGGTTTGAGGCTAGTGTATGAGTATATGAGAGTTTTTATAAGTGTATAGGAGCCTAGGGTTTGTGTATGGAGGCTAGGGTTTGGAAAACCTAAGGAGATTAAGGTTTAGATAGGTTACGAGCTCTGTGTATCGAAAAGTAGGGTTTTCAAACTGAGTTTGCGGACCTCTTTCGCGCTGAATGAGGCTCTGTATTTATAGAGAGAAGAATGAACTGGCGCATGTTGCAGTGGCGTCAGGCCAAAAATCCTTCCTAGTGGCGCTAGACCAAATATTGGCTTGGCGCCACTACTAGTGGTGCCAGCCCCTTAGAAAGGTTTTAAGGTTGGCAAGCAACGTCTCTTAAGAAGATTTGGGCGCCTGTACTAGTGACTACCATGCAATTTTTAACTTGTCTTCACTAGGAGTAACTCCGGAAGGTCCGAGAATGATTTGAAGAGGCCGAAAATGACCCGGAAGGTGGGAGGGTTGGAAGGGGACATGAACCCTTAGAATAGGGTTTCAGAGGTAGCGGACTTGAAGAATGATGTCAAGATGTGTTGGCAAGGTTGACTAGGCTATTAGGGACAAAACAGTCAACCAAGCTGCAAAAGCTACCGGGATGGACTTAGAATAGCCCGAAATAAGACTTGAGATTTGGAAACATTATTTAGAATGTTCCCAAAGGTTACCGGCTTGATATCCAGAGCTGGTGTGGTTAAAGAAGGAAACTGGCCCGCCAGGGGCAAAACGGTCATTTTGCATCAAGTTTCTCGGAATTGACTCGGAATGATAATGAAAGGTCGGGAATACTATAAGAAGCATTCCTAGGAGGTTACCGGTTTGATACCCAGAGATGGTGTGGTTAGAAAAGGCGACCAGCGCACCAAGAGCAAAATGATCACTTTGCACTGGGTTTGTCGGAATTGACTCGGAATGATCCGGAAAGATAATGAAAGGTCAGGAATACTATAAGAAGCATTCCCGGGTGGTTACCGGTTTGATACCCAAAGTTGGTGTGGTTCCCAAGGTATTCGGATGCCTTGGAGCAAAATGGTCATCTTGACCAGAATGTCTCGGAATTGGTCCGAAACTGACTAGAAGGCACCTAATCATGCCGAATTGCTTTTAAGACAATCTTGGAAAGGTGGACTTACCGTTTTGAGGACTTATGTATTATCTCAATAAACATGTTGGAAAATGGCCCTAGGGGTAGTTTGGTCATTTTTTTACCGAAGTAGGCTAGCAGGCACCGGTGTTAACCTAGGTTTTGAGTATTTCCATCACTCTGACGGCGGTCCCATGATACAGGGGTTTGTTGGCAATTCCAACTTTTCAAATCTCTTTCTAAAAACAAATTAATTTCTTTTCAAATCTATTTCAAAATCTATTTTTCAACTTTCTTTTCTTGCCCTTGCATGTCATGCATCATTCTTTTTTAAAAAAATATTATTTTTCAAAGTGGATAGGATTAAGCAGTTGTTAGTTGAAGACTCTCATAGGTGAATTTATGGTAAATAGACATGTAGGTACCGCAAGGGCGGGGTAGGGTGATGGCTTAGTATGTCTTCCCTACATGTAACCAACCTCCGAACCTAGGATCACTGATTTCAAAGACCAAAGACGAAGTTATTTTTCAAAAAGGGCATAAATGTTTTTCAATGGTTGCCAAACAACCTATTTTTCTAAAAACCCTCTCTTGAGGAAGTATTTTCAAAATCGTTTTCAAAACCCCTAAGTGTAGTCTTTAGATTATGCATAGTTTTTAGGTGACCTAACTCACCTTAATCAAGTTAGGTGGCAACTCCAAATGTTTTTCAAAAGCCCTTTATTCAAATCGATTTTCAATTCAAACCTAGTCGCACTCATTCTTCTAGGAGGGTGAGTTCTAACGAGAGAGTATAATGTTTTTCCTGCTTGTGTATGTATTCCTCGAGTGCAAAAAATCTGGGCGCGACACATTTTAACAGGGGGAAGGGGGAACATTTTCCTTTGGACTTCCACCTATCTAGTTTTACACAAGAAATCCTAAACTACTCTTGAGTCTTCGGATTCGCCTTTATTGGATTTGATGTCGAGGAGTTCACTGAGAGACCTTGTTAGCCGATTGCCCCTTGTCTTTATGGCAATCCTATCTCCGTGAGTATAGAAGGATTGAGGCCCCTCTTATGGAATGGACTGGTATGAATGCAATGATTCCTTTGGGTTAACATGGGAACCCTTAGGGTTTGGGTAGATCTAATGCAAGGGAGAGTGACTTTGGTGTCACTCTCAATAGATTGATCATATGCATGAGAATGTAGTGACTTGAGTTACTCGGAACTCTTATCTTGATATGGGATATTGAATGCATGAACATGGATATGCAAAGAGTATAAGGAGAGAAAATGTAAGAACAAGGTAAACATGCATGCATGAGCAGTTAGACAGTCATTATAACGGTAATAAAACAGTCATTATAACAACAGGAATAAGCAGGTATAAATGAAAGCAAGAGCAGCCAGCCTTTCTTCCATGGTTTTGGAAGACAGTGCGTGTGTCTTAAATCTGGCAGAGGTTCGACTATGCACGGTATCTATATAAGTATGAGGTTGAGGGTTGACTAATGCGTCCTAAAAAGGCTTGGTCCCCAGATCTTCAAACCTAGGCCCACTCCCCGAGGTGGTGCCATAATCGGTTGGTGATCTGAGCAGGGGAACCATCAAGAGGCTGTAGGCGAAGAAACTGACACAACATCTTACCCACAACCAATATACCGTTCCCCCTTTCTAACTAGAAATGACATATCAGGGTAAAATGTAAGCATGTAGAATGCAGGTGCACATGCAATGTGTGTGTGATTTTTAAAAGCGGAGAAAAGAGCCCAACAACTCCCATTCATCCTGTTCATCACATTCAGTATGTGGCAGTTAATAAAATTTAAACAAAATGGGTACCTATAAAACAAAGATGTAAGAGTTAGTATGTAGATGGCAAACTTAATACAAGATAATATGAATAAATGCATGTTTTTTTTTTTTTTTGTTTGAAAACAATTTTGAAAATTTGGTTTTGCAAATTTAAAGTGAATAGGATTGAACAAGTTAATTGAAGACTCTATATGGGTAAAGGGTAAAAGACATGACTAACGGCATAACCCTCTAAGGGTCCCCAGCGGAGTTGCCAGTTGTTTTGCCTAAATTTTTCGCACTCGAGGAATACACACACAAGCGGGAAAAATGCTATACTCTCTCGTTAGAACTCACCCTCCTAGAAGAATGAGTGCGACTAGGTTTGAATTGAAAATAGATTTGAATAAAGGGCTTTTGAAAAATATTTGGAGTCGCCACCTAACTTGATTAAGGTGTGTTAAGTCACCTAAAAACTAAGCACAATCCGAAAACTATACTTAGGGTTTTTGAAAACGATTTTGAAAATATCTACTCAAGAGAGGGTTTTTAAGAAAATAGGTTGTTTGGCAACCTTTAGAAAACTTTTAAGCCCTTTTTGAAAATAAAATCCATGTTGGTCTTTGAAAACAGTGATTCTAGGTTTGGAGGTTGGTTACGTGTAGGGAAGACGCACTGAGCCATCACCCTACCCCGCCCTTGTGATACCTACATGTCTATTTACCCTAGATTCACCTATGAGAGTCTTCAACTAACAAATGTTCAATCCTATTCACTTTAGAAAAATAATGTTTTAAAAAGACATGGTGCATGATATGCAAGTGCAAGAAAAGAAAGTTGGAAATAGATTTGAAAAGAAATTGATTTGATTTAAAAGAGATTTGAAAAGATAGAATTAAAATTGGAAAGTCTTAGAAATTGGAAAGGAAACAGAAGCTTGGAAATTTGAAATAGATTATGGAACTGGAGAATTGAAAAAGGTTGTGACCGCACCCATGAGGGTTGCCTACGTATCCTTTTGGAGGAATCAGGTTAGTCGTAGTTCGGACAAGAATCCGATTGAAAATAGAAGAGTTGATTTGGAAAAGAGTTGAAGTTGGAATTCGAATTGGAATTGAAAGAGTACGAAATTTGGACTTTGATTGGAAGATTTGAAAAGATTGGTTTTGAAAGACTTGGTTTTAGGAAACTTAGACTTAGAAACTTAGAAAAAAAATATTGGACTTGACTTGGAAAGATTTTAGAAAAGATTTAATTCGAGTGTTGAACTTGGAAGATTGAGAAAAGATTCGAATTAGAAAGGGTTCGAATTAGGGAAGTTTCAAATTATGAAATTGTCAATTTAGGAAAGTTTCACTTTAGGAAAGTTTTGAAATTAGGAAGGTTTCATTTTAGGAAGGTTTTGACTTAGGAAAGTTTTCAACTTGGGAAAGTTTTGAATTAAGAAAGGTTTCGAATAAGAAAAGTTTTCAAAATAGGAAAGTTTCAATTTAAGAAAGTTTTAACTTAGGAAAGTTTTGGTTTAGGAAAGATTTGAATTAAGAAAGTTTCAACTTAAGAAAGTATAGAATTAAGAAAATTTGAGTTTAGAAAAGTTTTAGATTTGGAAAGATTTGAAATTTAGGAAAGTTTAGAATTTTAGGAGGTTTCAAAGTTTGAGTTTTAGAAAACGCTTGAAGTTAAGAAAGGTTTAAGTTTAAGAAATATTTGAAAACTTAGATTTGGAAAGTTAAGATTTGGAAAGGGATAGAATTAGGAAAGGGTTGAATTAGGAAAGATTTGGATTTTGAGTTTTAAAATTTAGGAAAGATTTTTGTGTTCAAGTTTTGGAAACTTAAGATTTAGGAAAGTAGAAGATTAAGGAGTTGAATTAAGAAAGATTTAGACTAGGAAGAGTTAAGATTCCTATTTCCTAAAACAAGGGATTAGATTTCGTTTCTAAAAGAGAAGGTTTGATTTTGTTTTCAAAAACAGAGGATATGATCTAGTTTTCTAAATGGGAGATTGGATTTGGTGTCCTAAAGGGATGATTGGAATTGGCATAGATTTGGGAAGGGAAGTTTTACAAACCCTAAATTTGGGAAGACTATAGTTTTGACGTAGAAAATAGGTTTTAGAAATATGTATAGTTTTGATGTAGAAAATAAGAGGTTTTGGAAACCTAAGTTTTAAGGCAAGATTGAAAATCATATTTTTGGGAAGGAAAATTAGGGTTTCCTAATTGTTGGCTCTAAGGCTTAACTTGGACTCTAAGAAAAGGGATTTTTGGAAAGTGAGTGTTTGGAAAGGAGGTTTTGGGAAGGAAATCCTAGGGAGGAATTTCTAGAAGGTGAGTTTAGAAGAGAGAGTTTTTGGAAAGATTTTTAGAAGGAGATTGTTAGAAAGAGTTTTTAGGAAAAAGATTTAGGGAGCGTTTTTAGAAAGTAGATTTTGAGGAGAGTGTTTTGGAAAGGAGTTTAAAAAAGAGTTTTGAAAAAATAGATTTTTGGAGAAAGCTTTTAGAAAACAATTTTGGAAAGAAGAGCTTTTAGAAAGCATGTTGAAAAAGAGGATTTTAGAAAGAGAGACTTTTGAAAAGAGAGTTTTTTGGAAAGTATAAAAACGTCTCACTTTCCTAAAGCAATTCTAACCATAAGAAGGTTAGAACCACTTTAAGAAAGTGGTTTTGAAAACAACAAGGAGTTGAAAATATAGACCGCATCGGTTACCTTAAATGTAACACTTTCCTAAAGCAATCCTAGCCATGGAAAGGCTAGAATCATCCTACGATTGTGATTTTAAAAACAAGTTTTGAAAAAGGAGATTTTTATGCAATTTTGAAAACAAGTTTAATGCAAGCTTTGAAAACGAGTTTGAAAATGATTTTTGTAAGAATGCAAGATAATGATATGCACAATGAAAATTGGGGTCGTAAACATACAAGGTTAAGGCTTCACCACATAATCAAGGGAGCCGAACCCACGTGGTCTCCGGTTAGACTAAAAGAAAGCCCCCGACACGGTGACCCTCGAATAGTCTAATCCTACACATGAATCGGGAATACTCTTGTTTCAAGCATGCAAAGAACGGGGGAAGAAGATGGGGGATTAAAATAGAGAAAATCCAAGTGGGTTAGGAAGGAGAAGAGAGAGGGGGAAGTGTAAAACTTAAAGAGAAAACCTACCGTATGTCTTGTTTATTTCGCTTGGCTTTGCGTGCCTTACTTTTCTTCGGTCTTCGCTTCACCTCAGTCTTCGAGGACTTGTCTTTGATCTTTGAGAGCTTCGAGTTGCAACAATCCATGTCTTCAATGGAGGGTTGGAGGCTAGTGTATAAGTGTATGGGGGTGTGTATGAGTGTATAGGAGGCTAGGGTTTGTGTATGGTAGCTAGGGTTTTGGAAAACCTAGAAAAGCTAGGGTTTAGGGAGGCTACAAGCTCTATATATCGAATATTAGTGTTTTCAGACTGAGTTTGCAGACCTTTTCACGCTGAAAGAGGCTCTGTATTTATAGAGATGGGATATACCTGGTGCCTGTTGCAGTGGTGCCAAACCAAATTTCCTATTGGCGCCACTAGGAGTGGTGGTAGGCCATTTCTTGGCTTGGCGCCACTAGTAGTGGTGCCAGCCAGTTAGAAAAGTTTTAAGGTTGGCAATCAATGTATCTTGGAAAGATTTGGGGGCTTGTACTAGTGACTACCATGCAATTTTTAACCTAGCTTCACTAGGAGTGACTCCGGAAGATCTGGGAATGATTTAAGGGACTGGAAATGGCCCAGATGGCTAGGAATGGGTAAGAACACTTGGAACAGTGTCCTGGAGGTATTTAACTTGAAAAATGAGGATAGGATGTGTCGGAAGGGTTGACTGGGCCATTAGGGGCAAAACGGTCAACTAGGCGGGAAAGCTACCGAGATGGACTCGGAATGTCCTGAAAGAAGATTTGAGATTTGGAAACATTATTCAGAATGTTTCCAAAGGTTGCTGGTTTGATACCAAGAGCCGGTGTGCTCAGAAAAGGCGATCGGCCCACTAGGGGCAAAACTGTCATTTTGCACCAGGTTTGCCGAAACTGACTTGGAATGATCTGGAAAGGTAAAAAAAGGTTGAGAATATTATAGGAGGCATTATCAGAAAGTTATCGATTTGATACCCAGGGCCAGTGTGGTTACCGGGGCGTTCGGATGTCTAGAGGCAAAATGGTCATCTTGACCGAAAAGTCTCGGAATTGACCTGAAATGGACTGGAGGGCACCTAATCATGCCGGATCATCTCTGGGACGATCTAGAAGGGTGGACTTATCGTTTTGAGGACTTAGGTGTGCTCTCGAGAAACGTGCCGAAAAATGGCCCTAGGGGCAGTTTGTTCATTTTTCACCAAAGTGGGCTAGCAGGCATTGGTGTTGACCTGGGTTTTGAATGTTTCAGCCACTCTGACGGCGGTCGCGTGATACAGGGGTTTGTTGGCAATTCCCTATATCGACCTATTTGCGAGTATTTTCACTACTTTGACGGTTGCAATGTTTGCAAGTATTTCTGCTACCCTGATGGTTCGCGATCATTCCTGAAACTACCTGATCTAGGGAAGCTACTAAAGGGACTTAGCGCATGAGAATCAACTTTCTCGAAAGGCGTGCCTAAACGGACATTTCTGTATTGGCGGGCTAACAGGTGCCAAAGGTGGACCGTTCTACCATCTAGGGGACTTGGGGTCTCGTCCCGGTTGATAGGTTTAAATGGACTTACCATTCCGAAGAGATTTTCTTCAGAAAACGTGCCAGATTGGATAGAATTACCGTCTCGAGGAATCAACTGTCTCGAGAGAGGGATTGGAATTGGAATTGGAATTGGAAAGGGGACTTACCGTCTTCGGAAAGGCATGCTTGATTTGGAATTGGAAAGGGGACTTACCGTCTCTGGAAAGATGTGCGGAATTTGGAATTGGAAATGAGACTTATCGTTTTCGAGAAGATGCGCCTGTTGGAATTGGACCGAACAATGCCCCTAAGGACATTTTGGTCATTTTGCCTCTGTTTGGGCCTAGTTGGGCCCGCGAAGTGATGAATAGACAGGATTAGACTTAGAGAATTGATTTTGATTGGAATACGTCCATATTAACTTGACTACAAAGTCTGGATGGACTGTAGACTGTCGAGCGGTCAAAAATGGGGTGCTTACAATTGCATCCTCATGCTTTCAATCAATCGTAGAGAGAAAGGAGCGATTCAATCTCATGTTAGTCGAACCTACCAAAAGCCCTAAGGGTTCCTCAACCCTAAGGATTCATGATATGCATAGAACCATATCTCAAAAGAGGCCCCAAATCTCTCTCTGTTCATAGAGGTGGGATTGCCCGAATAAAGAAACATCAACAAGCCCATACCGAAGAGTTATTGTATTGTATAAGGGGCAAAATCCGCCTCCAAAATAAACTCAGCATTATGCCTAGATTCTCTCAAAAAAAAAAAAAAAAAAAGAATAAAAGTGAACCTCCATAGGACATGCATCGTATAAAATATCCAACTCCACATGCTAGTTGTATTATATTTTTCTCTCTCCCTTTTTCCAGGTCAAAAAATATAACTGAACTCATGGAATTCATCCTGCATCCCATCCCGTTCACAATTCATATGAGGACGGAAACAATTGTTGGAAGAGGCATGATCCCCTTAAAAGAATAAAAAGGGATGGACCATCCATCCACAAGATGCTCTCTCATGCGGCCATCACCTTGGCACCTTGTTGCCACTACATCCAATTCTCGAGCCTAGCCACCCCTGCATAATTTGATGAAATACACTGTAATTAGAGCATGGAGGACGCTGTTATGAGCCTAAAACCCAATTAAAGGTTCTCACCAAAAGGCTCACAAGAAAAGGGAGGTTTTCAAAAAATTCGTCTAGTTTCTTTCCATCTTTCTTTTCTTGCATATCTTCTTTAAACAAACATCGCATGCCATGCATTCATGATTTGAAATGAAAAAGAGATATGTCTCAATTTATTCCCTTTATCTCATACTCTTGTGGATGATTATTACTTTTAGAGATTCTTTTCCATTTTGTAATGACTCAACTTGAAGGATGGGATAACATGGGCAACCCACTTAAAGGGGGTTAAAACCTTTGAGAGAGAGAGAGAGAGAGAGAGAGAGAGAGAGAGAGAGAGAGAGAGAGAGAGAGTGAGTGAGAGCTAAGAGGAAGGCAGTCTCGACAAATAGTGCAGATTTTATTGAAGATGCGACACTTGAGTGATATTCTGGCTAAGCAATAGGCAGTCGAGTCCTCAAAATGATGAGAATCTATTGTTCTTTTTATCCAATAAGAAATAAACACTACCCCTTGCTCAGCCCACTAGAGCTGTAAGTGATTTCTATTTAGATATCCCCAAACCAAGAACCATCCCCCAAACTAGGGTAAGCACAAAGTAGTTGATTAAATAAAATATATCGGGGTTATTGGCAAAAACTCACCATTTTTTAGGAACATTGTCTAAATTTTGTATAAAGGTTATATAGACTAAGCAATTCAATTTGAAATGATAAGAGGCCCTCAATTCTGCTACCATACACAACAAATTCCTTTGCAAAGCCCACTTGAGCCGGTTACAATTTCTCAAAAAAAATCGACCAGATGGTCACCGCCCACACTGGGTTAAGGCAAAAGTCATAAGTAGGACTAATGACCAATGATGAAAAGGGTGATTTCCAAGAAAATATAATGAGTAATGATGAAAATGGTAATTTCCAAGAAGATATAATAAGCAACAATGAAAATGATGATTTCAAGAGGTTATGACGTCAAAGGCGTCTCTAGTAAAGAAGATATTGTGTTCGTGGTGATCTTCAAAAGAAGATACTGTCATCCCAAACTATAAATAAAAAAGTTGGCATCTCCAAAAGTAGACTTAGCAACAAATTTCATGATGAAAAAAAAATCCTAAATTAAAAGACAGAAAGCGGTCTAGAAGAACAACAAGAGTACAAATGAATGAAGAAAGCAGTGAATGGAAGTTAAATTGCCAAAGGTGATCATTAGTCTTTCGAAACCCCACAAATGATAATTTAGAGCCTTTATACCCTTTCATTTATAAGCCCCTTAACCTAGCCTACGTTACAGTCCAAATTAAAGTCCTCTCTGATCAAAGAGAATTGCTTAGTCTAAATAAGCCTGAAAAATACCAAGGTAAGTAGGATGAGAAAGGAGAACTGGTGAGGAATGCAGGGACAATCTCATGTTCCAAAGTGTGCTCAGATGGTTTTAGTTTAAACACCTACTAAAAGAAAATCTTTGAACCTAAATATCCCTTTATTATTTACAACCCCTAAACCCAGCCTACATTACGGTCCTAAAAGAAGTCTTCTCGGATTGAGGGCCTAGCTATTTATCGTTTTGCAAAGGGCATGCGAGTTATCGCTTAAGCTATGGTGGCATTTTGGAAATCTGAGAGAGAAAACCAAGTGAGATCAGAAAAAACCCCAAACAACAACCCTGTAGAAAGTAGGGATAAGATATCAAACCAAAATGTCAAGATCCCCAAAGAATGGTGCAAATGCTATCACACCCCGATAGAAATGGGACAAAACTGAATGCGGCAGAATCTTGGAAGGGAAACAGAATCTCGAGAGTATGAGTCTTCGAGCAATTCTGGGACGTTCTTTGTAATTAGCCTATATACATGTAGTACTAATGCATCCATGACATGTATAACCGGTATATCCATTAAATTCCTGTGTAGCTTGTATCTATTCATACATTCATCAAAGGCGTGACATGCATTCAATTCCATTTCTTCTAGGTGCATTCATCCAAAAGTATAATATGCATTAAATTCCATTCCTGTATGAACATGTGCATTCATAAAAAATATCAAAAAGTAGGGTATGCAAAATAAGTCATACATCTAATTCCATATGCATTCATAAAAAAAATAAAAATAAAAAGGGGAGGAGGAGTATAACATGCATTCACCCCTTTACCTGTGCATTTTTAGAATTGGCATAAGTAAACTATTTTTGTTTACAAACTAACTCTGTCTTTCTCTCTCTCTCTCTCTCAAATAGGAAACAAGGAACGGGATAAAACACAAAAATGAGCTAAAGCCACCCCTCAAACATCTCCAACACTAGTATGCACCTCAGAAAGCTTAGACTTCCATGGCCAACAAGAAACAGAGAATGGGGCAATGCCCGACCCTCAACCTCCCCAATCAAATGACTTCCGACTCAAGATACCATACATGCTGAAAAAGAGGAGTAACAAATAAGTGTATGATCGCCCAAAGCTGAAATGGCGAAGAACATCCTCGAAAATGTGCGTTGGTCCCCCTAATGGAGTCTAGCAAGGCTCACAAAGATCTCCTCCTCAACTATAGGAGCATATGAGTGCCCCTCACGAATCCTGGCAAGTAGTACACGTAATTGATAGTCAATCCAGTCATTCTCTTGAGGAGAACACCAAGAATCTTAAGAAGAGCAAAGCCAAGGCCATCATGCAAGAGACTAACCAATCTTGAGAAGAGTGCCAATCAATTGGATGAGTTGTCATGCCTATCACAAACTAAAAGTGAGAAAACAGAAACTCTATTGGAACGTAAGGAAATTGGGGCAGGAGGTTAGAGGAAAGGATCGCACAACGAAGCCCAAGCTAAGAAGAGATAATTATGATGCAGCCATTAGGAAAAGTAGGTCCCACAATGTCAGCTAAACTATCCCGAAGACTTAGGAGGAAGCCATACTCATGAGGAGTAGGGGTAAGCCCACATTTCCCAAAATGAAAGAGAGACAAATCAGGCTGCAAGAAAGAAATCACTGCATCTATTAATTTGTGGATAAGCGACACCGATAGAAGAGAAGCCATACGACCAAAGGACTGGCGAAAGATGTCTTGCTCATCTAGAGGATACCCGTCATGCCAAGCTCTTAGTCGACTCAAAATCGCGTCTATCCTCTTGAAGATAAGGGTAAGAATGTCAACATATGGTAAGTATGGCTCAAAAAGTTAAAAGAGATAAGAAGAAGGAAAAAGAAGAAAAAAAGAGAAAAGATTTCAAATGTTAAGTCAAAATGAATTTCCAGCACATTTTGATTTTAAAAATTCAAAGTTTCAACTCAAAATGAATTTCATACGCATTTTGATTTTAAAAATCAAGTTTTAGATCAAAATGAATTTTCTATACATTTTTGTCTTTAAAAAATGTCAAGTTTTTAGTCAAAAAGAATTTCCTATATTTTTTGTTTTAAACAGATTTCAAATGATAAGTCAAAATGAATTTTCTATACATTTTAACTTTAAAAAGTCAATTTTAAGCAAAATGAATTTTCTACGCATTGTCTTAAAAAATAATTCAAGTTTTGAGTTAAAATGAATTTTTTATACATTTTGTCTTCAAAGAATTCAAATTTCAAGTTAAAATGAATTTTCCATAGTTCCAGCTTTGAGTCAAAATGAATTTTCTACACATTTTGTCTGAAAAAATAATTCAAGTTTTGAGTCAATATGAATTTTCTATACCTTTTGTCTTCAAAAGGTCAATGATAAGTCAAAATAAATTTTATGTACATTTTGTCTTCAAAAGTCAATTTTAAGTCAAAATGAATTTTCTACACATTTTGTCTTAAAAAATAATTGAAGTTTCGAGTCAAAATGAATTTCTTACACATTTTGTCTTAAAAAATATTCGAATCATTTCAAAAATTCAAATTTCAAGTCACAGTGAATTTTCTAAACATTTTGTGAATTTTCTACACGTTTTGTCTAAGTATCAAATCAAAATAATTTCTAAACTTTTTCATCTCAAAATCAATTCTTAGGTCTTTTAACCTTCCCTTTCTAAAGTTATTTCAAAATCAAAATCTAAAGTTCATTTTCAAAATCAAACCTCAAAATTTTTCGATCAAAGTTCATCTCAAAACTTTTCTAAGTTTCTTCTTCGAAAGATTCCTACTTCAATCAAGTTTCAAGATTTTCTAAAAATTCTTCCTCCAAAAAATCTTCTTCAAAATCAATCCTCAAAATTTTCAAGGTTTCAAAATCTCAAAATTTCTTCCTTCCAAAGTTCTTATCAATTTCGAAGTTCTCTAAACCCCAAATTCCTTTTTTAAAAAATTTCCTCAGTGTTTGCCTTAAAAGTTTTATTCAAAATTCTATTTTCAAAAATTCTTCCTAAGTTTTTTTTTTTCAATAGTTTTAGGCCTTCCCGAGTTTCTCGGGACCTTTTATGTCAGAAAGGCCCCACATTCCAAAGGTTTTACCTCTTTTTCCTTCAAAAAGATTTCTTTCAAAATTTCTAACTCTTTCTTTACTTCCAAAATTTTTCCCGAGTTTCTTGGGACATTCTCTACCAAAAAGGCCCTATCCTTAATGGTTTTATATCTTTTTTCATCAAAAAAGATTTTATTCCAAAACTTTTCCTACTCTTTTTTGAATTTCAAAAAATTTTGGTAGAGTGTCATTTAAAAGTGGTCCCTACAACGCCCACAAGATCAACACAAAATACAAACCATGCACTTTACATCATCATAATCACATAACATCAACACCCGCGCACTTTTTTTTCAAATTTTCAAAATTTTCAAGAGACTTGTTTTATTTCAACAAATCAATGGTTTTCAAAGTTATTCCAAAATTTCTCAAAATCATCTCAAATATTTTCTAAAATATTTCTACATTTTTCTAAACACTTAACTTTAAAACTTTCTCAACTTTTTCTATTTTTTCTATTTTTCTAAGTTTCAAAAAAAGTTAAAAATTCAAAAAGCTTTTAAAAAATCATGAAACTTCACATGGCTGTTAAACAGATTTTGCTAAGGCACAAAGTATAAAAATCTAGTCAGAACACTCAATACCTAAAGCTGTAGGAACAAATTCTCAATTCTTACAGAAACCCTCTTTACGTAAACATGCCAAATTGCCCAAACTAAATCAAACAGGCATCAAAACATCAAAAAAGCATCACCAGCACGTCTAAAATACGTCAAAGCATCAATCTCAACTATTTGCATGACTCAAACGGAGTTCTATATATCAAAATCAACATAAAATAAAAAAGCTCACCTATTGGAGTTCTCTGGTGAAATCTTCTCCTTCGGTTACTTTTCCGGCGACGGTAACAACTTTTGACAACCCTTCGTTGTCCCTAGGAAGCACTTCTTTAATGTCCAAGTCAATGTCCTCGCAAAGGCTCTCAATTTTTTGAAAACTTTTCAAATCCCGTAAAAACGTCGAACCAACAGTTTGCCAGTTTTGATCCCAACCCTAGCACCACTAACAGTGATGCCAAGCCAAATTTAACAAGGGTGCAACTGCTAGTGGCGCCAGTGTCAAATTCTGGGTAGTTTTGCCTTCTTCCTGCCAAAACTCAATTTCGAACACCCTTTGGTCCAAATCTCCACACTCTGATTTTCAAAAATCTTCAAAGTCCGTCCCTTCGACCGCCTCACGGTCAAAATGGGGCTCTTACTCTATGATTTTCTGTCTTCGATAAGCAAAGACAGAAAAAAAAAGGGCAGTTGTAAGCACCCAATTTTTCCCGCTCAGTAATCTCCGATCCGTCCAGACTTGTATTCAAGTTAATATGGATGCATTCCAGTTCAAACCAATTTTCTAGACGTAATCTAGTCAATCAATCGCTTTGCGGGCTCGTTCGGCCTAAATAGAGGCAAAATGATCAAAATGCCCTTGGGGCATTATCCGATCCAATTCTAGTGGGTACGTCTTCTCAAATACAGTAAGTCCCTATTTCCAGTCTCACTTCCAAGATTAAAATCCAATTCAAGTCCAGTTCCAGTTCAAATCGAATTCGGCACATCTTTCGAGAAAGTTGATCCCTCAGATGGTAAGACTATTCAACTTGGCACGTTTTTCAAGAAAGTCTTTAGAACGGCAAGTCCCTTCAAACCCATCAACCAGGACGAGGACCTAAGTCCCCAAGATAGTAGAATGGTCCACCTTTGGCACCTGCTAGCTGGCCATTGAAGAAATATTTGTTATTTGGCACGCCTTTCAAGAAAGTTGATTCTTTAGGTAATAAGTTCACTTAGCAGCTTCCCGAGATCAGGCAGCCTTTGGAATGATCATGAACCATTAGAGTAATGGAAGTACTCATAAACATCGCAACCATCAGAGTGGCGAAAACACTCATAAATAGGTCGACAATGGGAATTGCCAACAAACCCCTTATATTCCGGGACCGAACTCGCCCCTTGGTTGTGACACGTTTACCAAAGGATGAGATTCCTTTGGAAAACAACTCGTCATAGACCGTCAAAGTGATGGAGACACTCAAAACCTAGGTTAACATTAGTGCTTGCTAGCTCACTCCGATGAAAAATGACAAAACTGCCCTTAAGGCTTTTTCGGCACGCTTTTCGAGAAAGTACCTAAGTCCTCAAAGTAGTAAGTCCACCCTTTCAAGATTGTCCTAAAAGACAATCCGACACGTTCAAGTACCTTCTAGTCAGTTTCAGGCAAATTCCGATGCCATCCAGTCATAATGACCATTTTGCCCCTAGGCATCCGGGCGCCCCGAGAACCACACTGACTCTGGGTATTAAACCGGTAACCCTTCAGGGATGCTTTTAATAGTATTCTTGATCGTTCGATACATTTTTGGGTCATTCCGAGTCAGTCCGGTAAATCTTATGCAAAAGGATTGTTTTGCCCCTAGTGGGCCCGTCGCCTTTTCCAACCACGCCGGCTCTGGGTATCAAATTGACAAACTCCATGAATATTCTCAGTAATATTTCATGGCCTCAAGCCTTCTTCTGGGAAATTCCAATTCAATCCCTGCAGCTTTCCAGCCCGATTGATCGTTTTGCCCCTAATGGCCTGGTCAACCCTTTCAACAAATCCTAATATCATTTTGAAAGTCTACTACCCTCGAGACACTATTTCAAGAGTTCCTATCCCTTTTCGGCTCTCTGGGCCATTCTCGACCCTTTAAATTATTCCCGGACCTTCCGGAGTTACTCCTAGTGAAGTTAGACTAAAACTTACACGGTAGTCACTAGTACAAGTGCCCAAATCTTTGAAAGATATGTTGTTTGCCGGCCTTAAAAGTTTCTTAAGTGGCGCCAGTGTAAAGTTTTGCGTGGTGCCACTCTAGTAGGTGCCAGTTCAAGCTTTTATCTATAAATATAGAGCCTCCCTCAGTGTGAAAAAGATCTGCAAATATAGTCTAAAAACTCTGCTCTTCGATATACAGAGCTCGAAGCCTCTTCAAACCCTAGCTCTCTTTAGGTTCTCCAAACCCTAGCCCCATAAACTAAACCCTAGCATACATACACTTATATACACTCATATACTAGCCTCCGGAGCCTCTATTGAAGCTTGGAAGCTCTTGAAGACCGAAGTAAAACAAAGCAAATAAAGCAAGCAAAACAAAGAAGACACAAGGTAGGCTTCCTATTTACGTTTACGCAATTCCCCCCTCTCTCTTCTCTCTCGTAACCCACTTGGGTTTTCTTCTATTTTAATCCCTATCTTTTACCCCACTTTCTTGCATGCTTGAAAACAAGGGACTCTCTAATTCATGTGTAGGATTAGGCTATTGAAAGTCACCGTGTCGGGGGCTTTCTCTTAGTCTAACCGAAGACCACGTGGGTTCGGCCCCCTTAATTATGTGGTGAAGCCTTTAACCTTATATGTTCACGACCCCAATTTACATTGTGCATATCATGATCACACATCTCTCCAAAACTTGTTTTCAAACTTGTTTCCAAAACTTTCATCAAAAATTGTTTTCAAAACTTGCATTAAATCTTCTTTTTTCAAGCTTATTTTCAAAATCACAATCCTAAGGTGATTCTAGCCATTCCATGGTTAGGGTTGCTTTAGGAAAGTGTTACATTTAAAATGATTTTCATAGTCCATGTTATCAAATCCTTGTTGTTTTCAAAATCACAATCCTAGAATGGTTTTGATCTTCTCATGGTTAGAATCGTTTTAGGAAAGTGAGACATGTTTAGAGGCTTGCAAAAGTCCACATTCAAATCCCTTTCCAAATTGCTTTTCAAACTCACTTTCCAAAACCACTTTTTTTTTTTTTAAATTCTCTCAAAAATCTCTTTTCAAACTTGCTTTCCTAAAAGCTCTTTCAAAAAATCTCTTTCCTAAAAATCTCTCTTTCCAAAAAGATCTATTTTCCAAAATCTCTTTTTTTTTTAGAGTTCAAGTCAAACCCTAAAGCCATGGTTAGGAAACCCTAATTTTCTCTCCTAAAACATGATTTCCAATCTTGCCTCAAAATATAGATTTCCAAAATTTCTATTTTCTACATTAAATCTTAGATTTCCAAAACCTAATTTTTATATCAAATCAATATCCTTACAAATCTAAAATTTCCTCCTTTCCAATTCTATGTCAAATTAAATTTTTCATTTTTTAAACTAAATCAAATCCTCCGTTTTTTGAAACAAAATCAAATCGTCTCTTTTTGAAAATAAAATCCAATCTTTTAATAGAAATCAAATATTTCATAATCCAAACCTTTTCCTAATTTCAACATTTCCTAATCCCAATCCTTACAAATCCAAATCTTTCTTAATTTCAATCCTTCTGAATTTCATACCTTCTTAAATCTTAAGTTTCCAAAACTTAAACTTTCAAATCTTTCCTTAAGCTCTAAGCTTTTTAATCTTTCTAAACTCAAACTTTTCCTAATTCTAAAACTTTCCAAATTCCAAATCTTTCTCAAACCTAATCAAATCTTTTCTAACAAGGAAACTTTTCAAATTCAAAACTTTCTTAAGTTGAAACTTTCTAAATTCAAAACTTTCCAATTTCAAAACCTTTCCTATTTTCAACTCTCCTAATTCAAAACTTTCCTAAAATGAAACTTTCCTATTTTGAAACTTTCCTAATGTCAAGATTTTCTAAATTCAATCTTTCCTAGACTCCAACTCTCCATGTTTTATAAATCAAACTTTCCAATCAAATCTTTCTTAATCTCAAGTCCTTCCTATATCCTATCTTCCTAAGTCTAAGTTTTCAAAAACCAAACTTTCCAAAATCAAGCTTTTCAAGTTCAAGTCAAATTCAATTCAATGACATGCTTCAACCCTAGGTTACCCTAAGTCTTAGGATGTCTAGACCCTAATTCGATCCTAACCCTAAAGCTAGGAAGCTTCCAACTCTTCCTCAAAAATTCTTTTCTAAACCAAGATGGTTTTTCAAACGTCAATTCAAGTCAAGATGTTTTCTAAACTTATGTTTCCAAATCAAGTTCAAAGTCAATTCTAAGGTCTATTTCCAATCCCTAAGTTCTATTTTAAATTAAAGTCCAATCTTTTCAAATCTTCCTAGTCAATTTCAAATCAAAGTTCAATTTTCAATCTTCAAATCCAAGTTCCAAATCAAACTCTTTTCAAACCAAATTTTCTATTGGACTCTAGTCTGAACTACGACTGAATTGATTCCCAAAAATGGATACGTAGGCAACCCTCATGGGTTTGGTCATAACCTTTTTCAAACTTTCATTTTCACAACCTTTTTTAAATTTTCAATTCCATAACTATTTTCAAACTTCTAATTCCATGGTCTATTTCAAGTTTCTAATTCTAAAAATCTATTTTCAAATCCCCTTTTTCAATTTCTAAAACCTTCTCTCCAATTTCAAATCAAATCTATCTTTTCAAATCAAATCAAGTCTTCTTTTCAAATATATCTCTAAAATCAAATCAAGTTTTTTTCAAATCTACTTTCCAAAATCAAATCAAATTCTTACACTTGCATATCATGTATCATGTCAAACATCTTTTCAAAGTTCTTTTCTAAAGTGAATAGTTTGGACATTTATTAATCAAAGACTTCAAATGGGTTAACCTAGGGTGAATAGACATGCAGGTACCACAAGGGCAGGGTAGGGTGATGGCTTAGTGCGTTTTACCTACACGTAACCAACCTCCGAATCTAGATCACTGTTTTCAAAGACCAAATAGAGTTATTTTCAAAAAAAGGGCTTAAATATTTCTAAAGGTTGCCAAACAACCTTTTTTCTTAAAAACCCTCTCTTAAGGAAGTTTTGAAAACTGTTTTCAAAAACCCTAAGTGTAATCTTCGGATTGTGCTTAGTTTTAGGTGACCTAACTCACCTTAATCAAGTTAGGTGCCAAATCCAAACTTTTTCTAAAAGCCTTTAATTGAAATCAAATTTCTAATTTAAGCCTAGTTGCACTCATCTTTCTTGGAAGACGAGTTCTAACAAGAAAACACTTGTCTTTTTCGAGTGTGAAAAATCGGGGTGCGACAAACACCACTTGGAACAAGTGGAGAAGGAGTAGCAGCAGGGGGTAAGAGCTGGAGGATGAGGTACAAGCAGAGGTTAAGGACATTAAAGAGTATGAAATTCACTCTTACTAAGAGGCTTCTCATTCAGTTTGGGAGCAGTCAACTGAACCTATTCTTCAGGAACACTAGGACACCCGAACTGCTCAAGAAAATGGGTCAAGGTCACACCATAGGGAAGCATAAGATTGTTCGGCCTAGACTTGGCAGCACGAACCATGTAGTTGTAAATGAGAGAAGGGAGGTCAATAGAATAGCCACAGGCAATAGCATACATCAGACAAGAACAATCCTCATTAAGCAAGGATGCATGACTCTGGGGAATAAAATTTGCGAAGAAGATGAGATGGAGAGCAAAGTGGGCAGGAAAAAGACAAAAGGCAAGGATGGTGCCTCAACTTGGTACAAACGGACCACCGGTAAGATCATGTTGAACTTGAAGGTAGTTGGGAAACTCAGGAAGAAGATTATCCGAGTATTGGGGGGTCAACACTAGTAATGTGAAACATCTCAGCAAGGTCACCCTATGAGATGGTGAAATCAACCTCGTGAACAAAAGTAGTGAAAGTCCTATCCCCATTCAATGACTCGACAAGATGGGCATAGAATTCATGGACCAAGTCCGTGATAATTTGACCCTCAACATACAGCATAGGAGTCCACTCACGATCTTCAAAGACCATAGAAATAAAAGTATCAATAGGTTCAGGGAGAAGATGAAGTGAGATGTCTCGTTCACCAAGAACAGTGTAAGTGGCAAACAAATCATCAAATTATTTTTTGAAATCAGGGTCTTTAAACCGCTCAAAATTGAGATGGGCTTATTGTTTGGAACGGTGATGCACGAGCTTCCTAGAGGGTTTAGCCATAAATACATCACCCAGACTATAAAAGGAGACTAGAGACAATGAAGAAAACCTAGGTGAAAGAAAAGAAAGCAAAAGAAATAAGGAAGGAGGACAGAAACCTTACCAGAGATAAAGAGGGGAGGAAGAGTACCCAACTGGAGGAGGAAAGACCCTGGACTTGTCGCAAGAACAGAATCGCCAGAGAGAGAGGGAGATAAAATTGAAGGAGTAAAAAAATAAAAGAATGAAACACAACTAGGCCAAAAATGGGTTTTAAGCCCACTTGGGCAAAGCGCGCTGGAGCGCTCCTCAATCACTCTAAAGTGTGGTGGGCCCTTTTTTTTTTTGAAAATAAAATGAAAGGCATACTACCATAAAAGTTCAACACAAAAAATTTTTGAAACATAGTTAAGAAAAATCTATCCAAGTATGTCATGCATCAAGACAAATATACCGCACTTCAAGTACAACAAGATCGTAACACATATCAAGGAGAAACAATAAATCAGAAATACCATCAAGATGATGATTCTCATGATTGATAATAGAGTGAGTGTGTGAGCATCGAATAGAGTATTGTCAAGTCTTTAAAAGAAACTATTATTTGTAGATGCTTCAAATAAGAATCTACAAGAGACTACAATCATAAAAGTTGAACTGATTAAAACCAATCATAACTTGACATGCAATAATATAGAGGCTCCCACTCAAATGCATAACACTCTTTAAAAGCTCACTCTTTTTGAGACATAAGGTGGCTTTCACTCTAGTGAGCAAGATAGCCTTCTCTATGACTCTTTAAACCACGAACCACATTTTTTGACGAACGTCTATAGAAGCTTTCACTCTATGCTCATAGGTAGCCTTTTCCTTGGTCAAGACTACAAATGAGAATTTCTTTTGAGTTTGCAGTAGATCTTTTGACAAATAACTCACTCTTAATGTACTTTTTGTATTTTGAAAGCATAAGAAGGAGTCTAGGCAATTCTGACATCAAGCTTACAAGAGGATGGTTCTTAAAAGATTCAAATGAACCACTTAAAAAAAAAAAAATACGTTAGGCCTAACATATTTCACTTTGTTGAGTGAGCATAAGAGAAAAATCAATCATGAGAACCAACACTTAAGGCAAACATGAGAATCACTTTAAACTCAGCATGTACTACAACCTTATCCCTTGAATATGTAGCATGAATCTATCACATGAAGATAAGTATAGATAAGTCACAACATGCACAAAGACAAAATAAAACAAAAAGAATGAACTAACAAGATGAATATACAAATATACAGGAAGAAGGACTAACATTTGCTCTAGACAACAACCCCCTATGGCTTTTCTAAGATTTTCAAATTGAAAAGCATTAAGAGATTTTATGAAAAGATTGGCATGCTGGTGATCCATGTGAATGTACTCAAGAGAGATAACTTTATCCTCAACGAGATCACGGATGAAATAATGCCGAATGTCAATGTGTTTTGTACGAGAATGTTAAACCGAATTCTTTGAAATATTGATCGCACTGGTATTATCACAAAACAAGGGTACCTTGTTCAAAACCATAGTCAGTCAACATTTGTTTCATCCAAAGTAGTTGTGTACAACATCTACTAGGAACAATATACCCAGCTTCAGCAGTGGATAGGTAGATGTCATGTTACTTTTTGTTATGCCATGCAACAAGATTGTTTCCACACCCATCGAAGGTGCTTTTCTATCATTTACACACGTTGCCTAGCTCGCATCAGAAAAGCTAATAAGATTAGCATTTGTGTCTAGAGAGAACCAAATACAATATTGTAAGCACCCCTTTTTTGACCGCTCGACAATCTACACTCTATCCAGACTTGTACTCAAGTCAATATGGACGTATTCTAATCGAAACTAACTCTCTAAGTCTAAATCCCGTCTGTCCATCGCTTCGTGGGCCCACTAGGCCCAAATAGAGGTAAAATGACCAAAATGCCCTTAGGGGCATTGTCCTTTCCAATTCCAATCCCTCTCTCGAGACAGTTGATTCCTCAAGACGATAAATCTACTCTAATTAGGCACGTCTTTCGAAGACGATAAGACCCCTTTTCAATTCCAATCCCCCTCTCGAGACAGTTGATTCCTCGAGACGATAAATGTACTCCAATTAGACACGTCTTTCCAAAGATGATAAAACCCCTTTCCAATTTCAATCCCTCTCTCAAGACAGTTGATTCCTCGAGACGGTAAATCTACTCCAATCAAGCACGTCTTTCCGAAGACGATAAGATCCCTTTCCAACTCCAATCCCTCTCTCGAAATAGTTTATTCCTCGAGACGGTCCAGCGTGTTTTTCAAAGAAAATCTCTTCGAAACGTTAAGTCCCTTTAAACCTGTCGACCAGGATGAGACCCCAAATCCCCTAGATGGTAGAACGGTCCACCTTTGGCTCCTGCTAGCCCGCCAATGCAGAAATGTCCGTTTAGGCACGCCTTCTGAGAAAGTTGATTCTCAGGCACTAAGTCCCTTTAGTAGCTTCCCGAGATCAGGCAGTCTCGAGAATGATCGCGAACCGTCAGAGTAGCAGAAATACTTGCAAACATCACAACCGCTAGAGTAGCGAAAATACTCGCAAACAGTTCAATATAGGGAATTGCCAACAAACCCCTGTATCACGCGACCACCATCAGAGTGGATGAAACACTCAAAACTTAGGTCAACACTGGTGCCTGCTAGCCCACTTCAATGAAAAAAGAGCAAACTGCCCCTTGGGCCTTTTCTAACACGTTTCTTGAGAACACACCTGAGTCTTCAAAACAGTGAGTCCAACCTTCTAAGATTGTCTTAAAGCCAATCTGGCATGATTAGGTGCCTTCTAGTCAGTTTCGTGCCAGTTCCGAGACTCTTCGGTCAAGATGACCATTTCGCCCCTAGGCATCCGAACGCCCCGGGGACCATACCGGCTCTAGGTATCAAACCGGTAACCTCCCAAGAATGCTTCCTATAGTATTCTCATCCTTCCTCTATCTTTCTGGATCATTTCGAGTTAGTTCCGACAAACCCGGTGCAAAATGACCGTTTTGCCCCTAGTAGGCCGGTCGCTTTTTTCTAGTCACGCCAGCTCTGGGCATCAAACCGGTAAACTCTTGAGATTTTTTCTTATAGTATTCTCAACCTTCTTCTACCTTCTCGGATCATTCTGAGTCAATTCCGGCAAACCCGGTGCAAAATGACCGCTTTGCCCCTAATAGGTCGGTCGCCTTTTTCTAGCCACGCTGGCTCTAGGCATCAAACCGGTAAACTCCTGAGATTGCTTCTTATAGTATTCTCAACCTTCTTCTACCTTCTCGGATCATTCCGAATCAATTCCGGCAAACCTGTTACAAGATGACCGTTTTGCCCCTGGAGGGCTGGTCGCCTTTTCTGACCACACCAGCTCTGGGTATCAAACCGGCAACCTTTGGGAACATTCTCAATAATGTTTCCAAATCTCGAGTCTTCTTTCGGGACAGTCCAAGTCCGTCCTGGCAGCTTCCCAATCCGATTGACCGTTTCGCCTCTAATGGCTCGGTCAATCCATCCGACGCATACTATCCTCATTTCTCAAAGTCAAAAACCTCTAGGACACTATTTTAAGTATTTCTGCTCTTTTTCTGGCCTTCCGGGTCATTTCCAATCTCTCAAACTCCTTCCCGGACTTTTCAAAGTCACTCCTAGTGAAGCCAAGTTGAAAATTGCAAGGTAGTCACTAGTATAGGCACCCAAATCTAGTCAAAGATACGTTGCTTGCCAACCTAAATAGTTTCCTAATTAGCTGGCCCCACTAGTAGTGGCGCCAAGCTAATATTTGGCCTGGCGCCACTCCTGGTGGTACTAGAAGCATTTTTGGCCTAGCACCACTGCAACAAACACCAGGTCTATCCCATCTCTATAAATACAGAGCCTCCTCCAGTGTGAAAGAGGTCCGCAAACTCAGTCTAAAAACCCTAATTTTCAATACACAGAGCTCGTACACTCCCAAAACCCTAGCTTCCCTAGGTTTTCTAAACCCTAGCCACCATACACAAACCCTAAGCCTTATATACACTTATACACACCCCTACATACTTATACACTAGCCTCCAACCCTGCATTGAAGACTTGGATTGCTGCAACTATGAAGATTTGAAGACCAAAGACGAGCCCTCGAAGATCAAGACTAAAGTGAAGCGAAGACCAAAGAAAGCAAGGCACGCAAAGCCAAGCAAAATAAATAAAACACAAAGTAGGCTTATTATTTAAATTTCCACACTTTCCCCTCTCTATTCTCTCTCCTAACCCACTTCGGTTTTCTCTATTTTAATCCCCCATCTCTTCCCCTCCCCCCCCCCTCCCCCTTTCTTTGCATACTTGAAACAAGGGGACTCCCGGTCCATGTGTAGGATTAGACTATTAGAGGGTCACCGTGTTGGGGGCTTTCCTTTAGGCTAACTGGAGACCACGTGGGTTCGGTCCCCTTGATTATGTGGTGAAGCCTTAACTTTGTATGTTCACAACCCCAAATTTGCATTGTGCATATCATGATCTTGCATCTTCCAAAAATTATTTTTAAACTCGTTTTCAAAGTTTGCATTAAACTTGTTTTCAAAATTGCATCAAAATCTCGTTTTTCAAAACTTGTTTTCAAAATCATAATCCTATGGTGATTCTAGCTTTTCCATGGCTAGGGTTGTTTTAGGAAAGTGTTACATTTAAAGAAGACCAATATGGTCTATATTTTCGACTCATTGTTTTCAAAACCACTTTCCTAAAGTGGTTTTGGCCTTCTTATGGTTAGACTCGCTTTAGGAAAATGAGATATTTTTATACCTTCTAAAAACTCTCTTTTCAAAAGTATCTCTTCCTAAAAATCTCTTTTTCAACATACTTTCCTAAAACTCTCCTTTCCAAAGTTGTTTTCAAAAACTCCCTCCAAAAGTCTATTTTTCAAAACTCCATTTTTCAACACCTTTCCAAAATCCTCTTCCCAAAATCCACTTTCTAAAAATGCTCCTTAAAAATCTTTCCTAAAAATTCTTTCCAACAATCTCCTTCTAAAAATCTTTCCAAGAACTTTCTCTCCAAATTCTTCCCTCTAGAAACTCCTCTCTAGGATTTCCTTCCAAAAACTTGTTTCCAAAAACACACTTTCTAAAAACTCTTTCCTTAGAGCCCAAGTCAAGCCCTAAAGCTAACAATTAGGAAACCCTAATTTTCTTCCCAAAAACATGGTCTTTAAGCTTGCCGTAAAACCTAGGTTTCCAAAACCCCCCTGTTTTCTATATCAAAATTACATGTTTTCTATATCAAAATTACATATTTTCAAAAACCTATTTTTTATGTCAAAACTATAGCCTTCCAAATCTAGGGTTTCTAAAACTTCCCCTTTCCAAATCCTTGTCAAATCAAATTTTCTCTTTAGGAAACCAAATCCAATCTCCAGTTTAGAAAACTAGATCCAATCCTCCGTTTTGGGAAATAAAATCAAACCTTCTCTTTAGAAATGAAATCCAATCCCTTGCTTTAAGAAATAGGAATCTTAACCCTTCCTAATCCAAATCTTTCGTAATCCAACTCCTTCCTAATCTTCTACTTTCCTAAATCTTAAGTTTCTAAAACTTGAACATAACAATCTTTCCTAAACTTCAAAACTCAAAATTCAACTCTCTCCTAATTTCCTACCTTCCTAAACCATAAGTTTCCTAAAACTTTCAAATCTTTCCTTAAACATTAAGCTTCCAAATCTTTCCTAATTCAACCCTTTCCTAACTCTATCCCTTTCCAAATCTTAACCTTCAAAATCTAAGTTTTCAAACCTTTCCTAAACTCAAACCTTTCCTAATCTTAAGATCTTCTAAAACTCTAAAACTTTCCAAATCTTAAACTTTCTAAATTTCAAATCATTCCAAATTCAAAACTTCCCTATTTCAAAACATTTCAAATTCTAAACTTTCCAACGTTCAAAACTTCCTAATTTCAAAACCTTTCCCAAAATGAAAACTTTTCCAATTCGAACACTTTCCTAAATTGAAACTTTCCTGAAACGAGACTTTCCAAAAATGAAACTTTCTTAACGTGAAACTTTCTTAATTCAAAACTTTCCTAAGTTGAAACTTTCCTAAACCAAAGCTTTTCCTAATTCAAAACTTTCCTAAAATGAAAATTTCCTAAAATAACACTTTCCTATTTCAAAACTTTCCTAATCCGAACCCTTCCTAAATCCAAGCTTTCATAATATTTCAAGTCCAATATTTAAGTGAATTCTTTTCTAGAATCTTTCCAAGTCAAATCCAGTCTTTCTTTTCTAAGTCCTTAAGTCTAGATTTCCTAAAACCAAGTTTTCCAAAGTCAAGTCTTTTCAAATCTTCCAATCAAAGTTCAATCTCTCAATCTTCCAATCCAATTTCCAACTCAATCTTTTTCTTCCAATCATATCTTTTATTTTTAATCGGACTCTTGTCTGAACTACGACTGACCTGATTCCTCCAAAGGGATACGTAGGCAACCCTCATGGGTGCGGTCTCCACATTTTTCAAATTTCCAATTCCAAAACCTCTTTCAAATCTCCAATTCTACAATCTTCTTCAATCTCTAATTCCATATCTATTTCAAGTTTCCAATTCCAAAAATCTATTTTCAAATCTCTATTCTCAATTTCTAAAACTTTTCAATTTCAAATCTATCTTTTCAAATCTCTCTTCTAAAATCAAATTAAATTCTTGTATTCCCAAATCTATTTTCAAATCAAGTCTTTCCTTTGCACTTGCATATCATGCATCATATCTTTTTAAACATTCATTTTCAAAGTAAATAGGATTGAACATTTGTTAGTTGAAGACTCTCTTAGGTGAATCTAAGGTAGATTGACATGTAAGTACCCCAAGGGCGGGGTAGGGTGATGGCTTAGTACGTCTTCCCTACACGTAACCAACCTCCGAACCTAGAATCACTGATTTGAAAGACCAAAACGAGTTATTTTTCAGAGAAGGGCCAAATGTTTTCCAAAGGTTGCCAAACAACCTGTTTCTCTTAAGAACCCTCTCTTGAGGAGATATTTTCAAAATCGTTTTTCAAAAACCTTAAGTGTAGTTTTCGGATTATGCTTAGTTTTTAGGTGACCTAACTCACCTTAATCAAGTTAGGTGGCAACTCCAAAGTTTATCTAAAAGCCCTTTATTCCAATCAATTTTCAATTCAAACTTAGTCGCACTCATTCTTCTGGAAGGGTGAGTTCTAACGAGAGTATACAGTATTTTTCCCGCTTGTGTGAGTATTCCTCAAGTGCGAAAAATTTAGGCACGACATATATCCTAGAATTCCGTTAACATACTTAATGATTTTTTTTTTGCAGCATTCAAATGGGACTGTTTTGGACATGATAGAAATCTAGCACAAACACCAACACTAAAAGTAATATCTGGTTGACTAGTTGTCAAGTATAGCAAACTACCAATCATTCTTCTAAACAATGTGTGTTCAACTTCCTTACCAGCTTCATCTTTACTCAACTTAGTACTAGTACTCATTAAAGTTCTAGCATGTTTTGTTGAAGACATTCCAAACTTATTTACCAAGTCTTTGACATATTTAGATTGTTATATAAATATACTAGAATCTGGCTGTTTAATTTGAAGACCGAGGAAGTAATTTAATTCTCCAACCATACTCATCTTAAACTCAGCACTCATACAGGTTGCAAAAGATTTAGACAAGAGGGACACATGTGTTGGCCCAAAAGGCAACCCAAGAGGGAGGCGTGAATTGGGTTTTTCAAAACTAATTGTAGTTAAGACTAATTAAAATTAATCTAAGTAATGTAACAGTAACTCAAGGTATATGCAATGCAATAAAATCAAGGAAGAAATGAAAGCAAAGCACAAAAAGAAACACCAAGAATTACTAAGGTTCAACCACAACTTGTGGTCTACATCCTTACCCTAAGATCTCCTTAAAGTCTTTTTCCACTATGCAATATCCAATTTAAAAATGGAGGCGAGTTGAAGTGCCGAGCTCACTCTCCTAGCTTACACCCAAGCTTCAATGGCTTAAGAATTTTGTCTAAGATTTCTGAAACTTACACACGTGTTTTTCTTGAACTAGAGAACACTCAAACTCTAACCCACAATCAAATAGAGGTATACAATTGAAGTACACACTCTCTATGAAGAGTAGATGAGAATTGAATAGCTCCCTAAATGCCAACTCTTGAGGACAAAGAGAATTTTCTGATGTGGAAAGAATTTTCAGCTCAATAATCAGTGAATGTTATGTCTCTTGTCCATAAATGCCTTTGGAGTCATATATATAGAGCCCTTAATCAATTTCAGCCGTTAGTGGTAGTTGGGGCTTCATTTAATGCGAGATCAAATCATTATAACATTTAAAAATATAATAGTTAGTCCTCAAGTGTCGACACATGTCTTCCATGTGTCTACACATCAAGCTGCATAGGTCATTGGCCTCCATGTGTCGACAGTTGGGCCCAGATTTTTCACACTCGGGGAATACACACACAAGCAGGAAAAATACTGTACTCTCTCGTTAGAACTCATCCTCCTAGAAGAATGAGTGCGACTAGGTTTGAATTGAAAATTAATTTGAATAAAGGGCTTTTGGAAAACAATTCGGAGTCACTACCTAACTTGATTATGGTGAGTTAGGTCACCTAAAAACTAAGCACAATCCAAATATTACACTTAGGGTTTTTGAAAAGATTTTGAAAATACTTCCTCAAGAGATGTTGCGCCCAGATTTTTCGCACTCGAGGAATACACACACAAGCGGAAAAAATACTGTACTCTCTCGTTAGAACTCATCCTCCTAGAAGAACGAGTGCAACTAGGTTGAAAATACTATTTAGAATGTTCTAAAGGATTGCCGGTTTGATAACCTGAGCCGGCGTGATTGGAAAAGGTGACTAGCTCACTAGGGGCAAAACGGTCATTTTGTACCGGGCTTGCTGGTATGAACTCGGAATGTTCTGGAAAGGTGCTAGAAGATTGAGAATACTATTAAAAGCGTCCTCATGAGATAATCGATTTGATATTCAGAGTCGGTGTGGTTCCTAGAGGCGCTCAGATGCCTAAGGGCAAAATGGTCATTTTGACTGGATAGTCCCGGAATTAGTTTGGAATTGAATGGAAGGCACTTTTCACCAAAGTGGGCTAGCAGGCACTGGTGTTGACCTAGGTTTTGAGTGTTTTCTTCACTCTAACGGTCTGTGACAAGTTGGTTTCTAAAGGTATTTCATCCTTTGGTAAATGTGTCATAGCCAAGAGGCGAGTTCGGTCTCGTGGCATAGGGGTTTTGTTGGCAATTTCCAATGTCAGACTGTTTGCAAGTGTTTCCACCACTTTGACAGTTGTGATGTTTACGAGTGTTTCCATCACTCTGACGGTGTGTGTTCATTCTGGAGACTTCCTGATCTCAGGAAGCTGCTAGATGGACTTATCGTTTGAGGAATCAACCTTTTCGAAAGGCGTACCGAATAACAGACATTTTACATTGGCGGGCTAGTAGAGGCTAGAAGTGAACCGTTCTGCAATCTTGGGGACTTGGGTTCTGTCCTGATCGATAGGTTTGAAGGGACTTACCGTTTCGAGGAGTTTTCTCAGAGAACGTGCCGGACTGGATAGACTTACCGCCTGAGGGATCAACTTTCTCAAAAGACGTGCCGAATTTGATCTAGATTCGAATTGGATTTAAAATTGGATTTAAGATTGAAATAGGAACTTACTGTCTCCAGGAAGATGTGCCAGCTAGAATTGGACTTAACAATGCCCTAAGGACATTTTGGTCATTGTGCCTCTATTGGGCCTGACGGGCCAACGAACTGATTGATCAAGGGGATTGAGTCTGAAAAACTAGTTTTGACTTGAATGTATCTGTGTCGGTTTGAATGTGAGTTTGGTCAGACCAGAGATTACCGAGTGGGCAAAAATGGGGTGCTTACAGGATGCTTTTGAAATTGCATATGCAAAGACTTCTAATGTCGTATCATGCACATCATATGCACATAAGCACATAAGTACATCTTCCCATAATAATATTGATGACCTAAGTGATTCTCATAATTCAAATCAAAGTGACTCTAGTAGTGATGATGAGAACACTCATGAGAAGTTTAATCAATTGTTTAAAGTGTCTTAAAGCAAAAGAGGCTAATAAGAGCTTGCATGAAGAAAGTCATATTGGTCCAAGTTTGTAACCTAATAGGAGGGTGAATTGGTTTTCAAAATAATCACAAATAATGATAACTAAAAACTGATTAAGTAATCTAATAGCATAATCAAAGTGTGTGTGTGATGTGTTCAAGCAATCTCAAACAAGAAATGAAAAACAGAGCACAAAATAAACACAATGATTTACCGAGGTTCAGCCAAAACTTGTGACCTACATCCTCACCCTCAAGGCCCCCTTGAAAGCTCTTCCACTATGCAATGAACAATTACAAAGCATGTGCTAGTTGATCCAGTGCCTAGCTCACTTCTTACAAGAGCTCTTCCCAAGCTCTCAAATCCCCTCAAGTGATTTTGTCCAAGCTTCACTCAGACTTATAAGTGTTTTTAATAAGAACACTCAAACTCACTTAAAAAAAGATTTGATTTAAGAAAGGTTTGAATTTAAAATTTTGAAAAATCGAGATTTAAAAAAATTTGATTCGAGAAATATTGAATTTGGAAAGTTTTAATTTTGGAAATCTGTCACTTTATATGATTTTTGAATTAGGAAATCTATAATTTTATGTAGAAGATGGTTTTTGAAATTTATGATTTGATGCAAATAGAAAGCTATGGTTTTATCTGAGAAAATTAGGGTTTTCTAAACATTGACTCTAGGGTTTTGACTTATACTTGAAGACAAGGAGTTTTTAGAAAGTAAATCTTTGAAAAGAGTTTTTTAAGAAATGAATTTAAGAAAACTATTTAAAAAAAAAATTGAATATAGACTTTTACAAGTCTCTTGAATATCTCACTTTCCTAAAACGATTCTAACCATAAGAAGACTAGAACTATTCTAGGGATGTGATATTAAAAAAAACTAGAGCTTAAAACCATAATATGGACTTTGATAGTCTCTTTGAATGTGACTCTTTCTTAAAACAACTCTAACCATAGAATGGCTAGAATAATCTTAAAGTTATGATTTCTTGAAAAATAATTTAAGACTTGAACTCAAATTTAGACCTTAATGGACATATTGAATATAACACTTCCCTAAAATAATCCTAATCATGGAATAGTTAGAATCACTTTAGGGTTGTGGTTTTGAAAACAACTTTGAAAGAAAAGATTTTGAACGAAAGTTTTGAAACTAACTTTTAATGCAAGTTTGAAAACATACTCGAATGCATGATTATGATAACAACAATGCAATAGGGACGTGAACATATAAGGTTAGGCTTCACCACATAACTAAGGGGGCTGAACCGCCACCGTCTTAAGTTGAACTCAAAGAAAATCGCAACACGGTGATTCCCTCTAAGGCCTTCCTAAGCATGAACCGGGAGGTCTCTTATTTCAAGCTTGCAAGAAGATGAGACAGAAGATGGGGATTAAAATTGAAGAAAACTCAAGTGGGTTAGGGGAGAAAAGAGAGAGAAGGGGATTGAGTGATTTAAGTACAAACCCTACCCTGTCTTATCTTTGCTTTAATGCTTTAATGGTGGACTTTGTTTGGACTTTGAGTTGATCTTCAAGAGCTTCGAAGGGTAGGACTTAACCTTCAATGGATGCTTGGAGGTAAGAATTTGAGTGTATAGATTATATGGAGGCTAGGGTTTAAGTGTATGGAGGCTAAGGTTTGAGGGGGCCTGAGAGAATTAGGGTTTTGAGGGAATTTGAGTGCTGTTTTCAAAGAGGTAGAGTTTTTGGAGTGATTTTGCGGACCCAGAATACACAGGAGGGTGACTTATATTTATAAGCTACTGAAATAGTGGTTGGCACCTGTTGCAGTGGTGCTAAGCGATTTTTTTTGGCTTGTTGCCACTTCTAGTGGCGCAAGTCTTTTTAGTAAAATTTTAAGGCAGTAAGAAATAGATCTTTAACCCTTGTGATGCAAGACAGAACATTTGGGTGCCTGCCCTAGTGACTACCATGCAAATTTTAGCTTGGCTTCACTAAGAGTGACTTCGAATAGTCTGAGAATGATCCGAAGGTCTCGAGTGACTAAACTCAGTCAAGAATAGACGAAAACCTCTAAAAGAGTGTCCCAAAGGTAAAAGCCTTGATAACCATAGTTGAAATAGTTAAAAAGCGTGATCGGCCCATCAGAGGAAAAATGGTAATTTAAATTGGGGAAATACAGAGATCGACTAGGAGTGATCTATGTGAAGACTTAAGGGTTGAAAATACTATTGAGATGTTCTGAGGGGATTGATGGTTTGATATCCAGAGCTAGTATGGTTGAAAAATGTGATAGACCGATCCACCAAAGGCAAAAAATATCATTTCATATCAAGTTTACCAAAAATGGACTCAGAACAGTTCGAGAAGGTACTGGAAGGTTGAGAATACTATTAGAAGCATCTTCAAAAGATAACTAGTTTGATATCCAGAGCCAGTGTGGTTCTCAGAGGCAATTGGATGTCTAAGGGCAAAATGATCATTTTAATCAAATGCTCTCGAAATCGATTCGGAAGCGATTGGAAGGCACTTGAATGTACTAGACTATCATTGTGACAATCTTGAAAGGGTTGACTTATCGCTTTAAGGTCTTAGGTAATTTCTCGAGAAACATGCTGGTAGGGCCCAAGGGGTAGTTTGGTCAATTTTTTAATGAAATAGGCTAGCAAGCACTAGTGTTGACCCAAGTTTTGAGTGTTTTCGTTACTTTGACAGTGTGTGATGAGTTGGTTTCCAAAAGTATCCCATGCTTTACTAAACGTGCCACGGCCAAGAGGCGTGTTCGTCTTAGAAAGCTGTTAGATGCCTTTATCGCCTCGGGGCCTTAGGTACTTTTCCGATTGACGTGCTGAATAACAGACATTCTACGTTGGCAGGCTAGCAAGTGCCATAAGTGAACCTCTCTACCATCTTAGGGACTTGAGTTCTGTCTCGATCGATGGGTGTGAAAGGACTTATCGTTTAGAGGGATTTTGTGTTTTCCAGGTAAATGTGCTGTGCTGTGCTGGATGAACTTATTGTCTAATAGATCAACTTTCTCGAAATAAGTGCCAAATTGAGTCTGACTGGTCTGGACTGGAATTGGAACTGGAATTGAGGTTGAAATACGGACTTACCGTCGTTAAGAGGACGTGCCAACTAGAATTGGACCAGGCAATGTCCCAAGGGCATTTTGGTCATTTTGCCTAATTAGGCTTGGTGAGCGAGAGAAGCAGTTGATTAATTGGATTGAGTCTGAAAAGCTAATTTGGGCATGAATATGTCTATATCGATTTGAATATGAGTCTTGTCAAGCTGGAGATTGCCGAGCGGGCAAAAATGGGGTGTTTATAGTATTGAACAGAAGTAAAAGCCTCAGTAAAGGTCAGATGATAGTAAAAAGTTAATGCAAACCCTGTAGCTACTTGTACTATAAACAAGTAAGCGTAATTCCTCCTAAACAATAAAATATGTTGACATGAGGAGGAACGTATTTACTAGTTATATCATCTGCAATCGCCTGAATTTCGAGACGTTCTTCGAACCAATCATAGACTTTATTGAGATAAGTGTCACACCCTGATTTTTTGCACTCGAGCGTGAAAAATACACATGGTACTCTCTCGTTAAAACCTATGCTCCTAGAAAGACGAGTGTGACTAGGTTCGAATTAATTTGAAGAAGGGCTTTTGAAAAAAGATTTGGAGTTGTCACTTAACTTTGTTAAGGTGAGTTAGGTCACCTAAAATTAAGTATAATCCAAAGATCAAATTTAGGATTTTTGAAAATTTTGAAAACTTTCTCTTGAGAGGGTTTTTAAGAAAACATATTGTTTGGCAACCTTCAAAAAGATTTAAGCCCTTTTCTGAAAATAAATCCATTTTGGTTTTTTAAATAAAAATCTATGGTCTGGGTTTGGTTACGTATAGGGTAGATGCACTACACTATCACCCTATCCCACCCTTGTGGTGCTTACATGTCTTGTCACCCTAGGTTTACTCATTTAGAATTTTCAGTTGTAAAACGATCTATTACTATTCACTTTGAAAAGAAGTTTGAGCCATCACTTTAGGGATGATGTGATGCATGATATGCAAGTGCATCAAAAGAATTTAAATTTAGAGATAGATTTTGAAAAAGAAAATTAGGATTTTTAAAAAGGTTATAACCGTTCCATTGAGGGTTGCCTACATATCCCTTTATTGGGAATCAGGTTAGTCATAGTTTGGAATCGGGGTTCGATTGAAAATAAACACTTTGGGGTCTTGTTTGATTTGAAAAGACACCTTGTGGTCTTTGAAAAGTTTGACTTGAAAAGGGTTTGATTTGACCTTTGATTAGAAGATTGAAAATTGAACTTTGATTTAAAATTGACTTTGATTTGAAATCGAACTTGGGGTTGACTTTGCAATAAAACTTGGATTTAAAATTTAAACTTTGAAATGGAACTTGGACTTGTTTTGGGGTTTGAAAACCATCTTGATTTGGACTTAAGATCTAAAAAAAAAAGTTAAAATTTCCTAACTTAGGGTTAGGGTTCAACTAGGGCTTAGGTATCCTAAGTTTAGATATCCTAGGGTTTAAACATGCAATTGAAATAGAAAGGATATGACTTAAAAATTTTGATTTTAGAAAGCTTGATTTTAGGAAAGCTTCGAATTAGGAAAGTTTCAAATTAGAAAAATTCTATTTTAGGAAAGTTTCCATTTTAGAAAACACTTGATTTTGGAAAGATTTAATTTAGGAAAGGATTGAATTAAGAAACATTTGAATTTGAAATTCGAAAAGTTGGAATTTGGAAAGATTTCATTTAATAAAATTGAATTAGAAAAATTGAGTTTGAAAAGATTTGGCCTAGGTTTGAGGTAACTTGGGATTGGAGCAATCCTAGGACTAAGGGTTTATGCAATGCATTTGAATTAGAAAGATTGGATTTCAATTAAAAAAGGAAAGTTTTATTTTTGGAAAATTTGCAAAGGGAAGGTTTTGCAAATTAGGAAAAATTGACATTAGGAGAAATTAAAATTAGAAAATATTTGATTTTTATTTTCTAAAATAGAATATTAGATTTTATTTCTAGAAATAGGATATTAGATTTGATTTCATATTAGACAAGATTTGATTTGACTTGAAATTGGAAAGTTTTAGTTTTTAAAATCTATAATTTTATGTGACTTTTTAATTAGAAATCTATGATTTCATGTAGAAAATGGTTTTGAAAATCTATGATTTGACACAAATAGAAAGCTATGATTTTATGTGAGAAGCCTAGGGTTTCCTAAATATGGATTTTAGGGTTAAGACTTGAATTTCAAGACTCAAAATTTTTGAAAAGTAGATAGTTTAGAAGAACTTTTAGGTAGTAGATTTGCAAAACTTATTTTAGAAAGGTCAAAATGTAAACTTTTGAAAGTCTCTTGAATATCTCACTTTCCTAAAATGATTATAATCATGAAAAGCCTAGAACTATTCTAGGATTGTGATTTTGACAACAACTAGGGTTTGAAACCCTAATATGGACCTTGATGGTCTCATTGAATGTCCAAAAACGTTCCCTAGGTCTCCTTCCTAAAAAACTCTTTCCAAAAACTCTATCAAAGTTTTACTTTCCAAAAACTTCCTTCCTAAAATTCTTTTCAAAATACAAAAACTCCTCTTTAGAATCTTGCTCCAAAATCTTCATTTTCAAAAACACACTTTCCAAAAAAACTCTTTTCTTAGAGCCCAAGTCAAGCCCTAGAACCCACGATTAGGAAACCCTAATTTTCTTTCCAAAAACATAGTTTTCAAACTTGCCTTAAAACCTAGGTTTCCAAAACCTCTTGTTTTCTACATCAAAACTATACATATTTCCAAAGCTTATTTTCTACGTCAAAACAATAGTCTTCCAAATCTAGGGTTTCTAAAACCTCCCTTTCCAAATCCTTACCAATTCCAATCTTCCCTTTAGGAAATCAAATCCAATCTTCCCGTTTAGGAAACTAGATCCAATCCTCCGTTTTTGGAAATAAAATCAAAACCTTCTCTTTTAGAAACAAAATCCAATCCCTTGCTTTAGGAAATAGGAATCTTAACCCTTCCTAATCTAAATCTTTTCTAATTCAACTCCTTCCTAATCTTCTACTTTCCTAAATCTTAAATTTTCAAAACTTGAACATAAAAACCTTTCCTAAATTTTAAAACATAACTTCCACATCTTTCCTAATTCAACTCTTTCCTAATTCTATCTCTTTCCAAATCTTAACTTTCCCAATCTAAGTTTTCAAATCTTTCTTAAAACTCAAACCTTTCCTAATCTCAAGATTTTCTAAAATTTAAACTCTAAAAACTTTCAAAGTTCTAAACTTTCCTAAACTTCAAGTCTTCCCAAGTCTAAACCTTTCCTAATTCCAACCTTTCTCAATTCCACATCCTTTCCTAATTTCAACTTTCGAATCTAGATTTTCAAATCTTTCTAAAACTCAAACTTTGAATCTTCCCATAATCCAAAACTTCCTAAAGCTTTTTAAATTCAAATCTTTCCTAATTTAAAATCTTTCTAAAATTCTAAGCTTTCCAAATTCAAAACTTTCTTAACTTGAAATTTTTCAAATTCTAAACTTTTCTTAAACTAAACTTTTCCTAATTCAAAAACATTTCTAAATTCAAAACTTTCCAATTTCAAAATATTCAAAATTCAAAACTTTCCAAATTTCAAAACTTTTCTAAATTTGAAACTTTCCTAAATCGGACCTTTCCTAATTCGAAACATTTCCTAAATCCATTCTTTCCCAATCTTCCAAGTTCAACACTCGAGTGGAATCTTTTCTAAGTCTCAAGTCTTTCTTAAGTCTAGGTTTCCTAAAACCAAGCTTTCCCAAAATCAAATTTTTTCAAATCTTTCAATCCAAGTTCAATCTCTCAACCTTCCAATCCAATTTCCAACTTCAACTCTTTTCCAATCTAACCTTCTATTTTCTATCGGACTCTTGTCCGAACTACGACTAACCTGATTCCTCCAAAAGGATACGTAGGCAACCCTCATGGGTGCGGTCACAACATTTTTTAAATTTCTATTTCCATAATCTTTTTCAAATTTCCAATTCTACAACCTCTTTCAAATCCCCAATTCTACAATCTTCTTCAATCTCCAATTCCATATTTATTTCAAGTTTCCAATTTCAAATTTCTATTTCCAAATCTCTATTTCTAATTTTTCAGACTTTCCAATTTCAAATCTATCCTTCCAAATCTCTCTCCTAAAATCAAATCAAATTCTTCTTTTCAAATCTATTTGCAAATCAACTCTCTTTTCTTGCACTTGCATATTATGCATCATGTTTTTCTAAACATTGTTTTCTAAAGAGGATAAGATTGAACAATAGTTAGTTAAAGATTCTCATAGGTGAATCTAGGGCAAATTGACATGTAGGTACTGAAAGGGCGGGGTAGGGTGGTGGCTTAGTGCATCTTCCCTACACGTAACCAACCTCCAAACCTAGGATCACTGTTTTCGAAAGACCAAAAGGAGTTATTTTTCTAAAAAGGGCCTAAATGTTTTCTAAAGGTTGCTAAACTACTTGTTTTTCTTAAAAACCCTCTCTTGAGGTGGTATTTTCAAAAACCTTTTTCAAAAACCTTAAGTGTAGTCTTCGGATTATTCTTAGTTTTTAGGTGACTTAACTCACCTTAAAATTAGTTAGGTGGCAACTCCAAATCTTTTCTAAAAGCCCTTTATTCAAACCAATTTCCAATTTAAATATAGTCGCACTCATTTCTTCTAGGAAAGTGAATTCTAACGAGAGAGTACAGTATTTTTCCCGCTTGTGTTTGTATTTCTCGAGTGCAAAAAATCTAGGCGTGATACTTCCCATTTTGGGTGGTGATTACTAGGTCAGTTTTTTAAAAGAATGTAATTGGCTCAAATGGGTTTTGCAAGGGAAATGCTTTCCTGTATGATAGAAGAATTGATGGCATTTCTTCATTTCAATCATTGTTGCCATTGCTCTGTCAGAGTTTCTAATTACACATAATAATGTTTTACCTAAGTTGATGGGCTTAAGGAAGATTTCTCTGTCCATCTCTACTAGGATCAATGCTCTTCCTGTCATGACTTTATGAACTAAGAATGGGCCTTCATAGTTGGGGTGAACTTGCCTCTGGGTTTTTGCTAGATTTGGAGTATCTTTTTAAGAACAAGATCTCCTTTCTTGAATTGGTAGGGCTTAACTTTCCTGTTGAAGAATTTGGCGATGTGTCTTTAATGGCATTAGGCATTATAGCAGGCAAAGTTGTTCATACCAGTCTTTGATCTAGTCTACCTCATTGAGTTGAATTTCTATAGGGATTCAGAGAGAGGGGATTTCTACTTTGACTAGTAGGACTACCTCCTTGCTTTAGACCAAGGAGATTAGCGATACCCTAATTGAGATTCTGACTTAGGTTCTATGTGCTATCAATAAAAAAGGGTAGCTGCTCGTGTCAATCCTTGTGGTTGCCATTTTTCTTGCGAGGGATTCTATTGATGTTTTTTTGCTTTCTGCTTCAATGGCTCCATTTGTTTATGGATGGTAGGCTACCGAGTTGTGGCAATTAATCTTAAAAGTTTGGCAAAGTTTTGTCATCGTGGTTGAGATTGCTTGCATTATCTGTTTTGATGGACATAGGGTGGCCAAATCTATAAAGGACCTTTAGAAGTCTATAGGGTCAAAAGATGCCAAGCTTTGGATACCTTGCATGTTTCATTTTCCTGAAAAAGATTTTAGAATGAAAAAGAAATCATTTCATAATCAAGAGTTATTTATTTCAGATTAGTCCGTTATATACTTGATATTCTACAAGGTACTTTGACAGGCTAATATCAAGGGATTCCTTTATAGGCTTTACTAGGGCCTTCAGGGTCTGGGAATATGCGAGGCAATTCAGTTGGCCTTCTCTTTTTTTAGCAAGGCCAGATAAATTGAACCTTGAGTACGGTAAGTTGATATTAGAGGATCAGAGTCCAAAACTGAGACGTCTTCTTTGTGGAACAAGTTTGATAGTGTCTTTTCTAGGATTTTGAATAGATTTGCAATTAAAGATCAAGACTGCAATGGTAAACTCTAGATTTGAGGTCTACTATTTACGGTTGGATTTTGGGTCGACCATTTTGCTTAGTCTCCTTTGGAGGGGGATAATATCCCAGCCTACGAGTATGATGCTGACCATTGAATTCTTTTAAATGAAGATCACCTTGTAGTTGTGCCTTTAATCCTTTCCCATGTTGGAAGCCTTTACTGTTGAGGTGGTTAGCAACCATTTTCTCAACTGTCGAGTGATTGGAATGGGCCGAATCTTTCTGGTCGGTTGACATACACTTAAAGCTTGGGAGTTGGAGGGTTCTGTTGTGACAATACATGGGACTAACAGAACTTTGCAAATGGTGAAGTCCTCTTCTGCATGGATAGTAACTATCGCGACATGGCGCTGAGGTAGTTGCTTAAAGGTATCATTTTACAGATGGATGACCACTTCTTCTTACTCTTTAATGTGGGGTAGGCCTCTTCCAATGACTGGGTTTATCCTTACACGAGTTTGAATTGGGTAGGATGCTGGAGGATTCCATGAGTTCAGTTGTGCTCTTTGACCTAGAAGAAAAAAGAGAAAAATAAAATACAATTATCATGTGGAGTTAGAGGTTTTATGCAATGAATATCTTATAGAGGTCCATTCATTGAGGGAATCTAGGCATGATATTGAGTCTATTTTAGAGGTAGGGTTTTGCCTATGTATGCAATACAATACCTCTTCAGCATTGGCCGGTTGATGCTTCCTTGTTTAGGCAATCTTGCCTCCATGGACGAAGAGAGATTTGGGTCTCTCTTGAGATTTGGTTCGATGCATGCCGTGTGTCCTTAGGATTGGAGAGACACTTAGGAGTTTGGGTAGGTTTAATTAACATGAGATTGAATTGTTTCTTCCTCTCTACGGTTGATTAAATGCATGAGAATGCATTGACTTGAGTTTCTTGGAACTCTTAACGTGGAATGGATATCGATGCATGCACAGGATAGCCACAGATATGTGAATAGAATAATAGCAATAAAAAAAGTGGTTTTAGAAGACCCCCTTTTTGTCCTTGCTTCAACCTTTCATGTTCTTGGCCTTAGGAGATGGAGGAGAGGAAAGAAGACACGAAACAAAAGAGAAGTTAGTGCTTTGATTTCAAAGTTTTTATGTAATGCATGCCTTAGGGGTGCCCCTACCTTGAGAGGGAGATTAAACATGATGTATTTGACTCGCTTTTGGAGATAGGGGGTTTGCCCCTATATGCAGATGCTTTACCATTAATTAGGAACATACATTCATTTATACATTAATCCGTAGGAAGTAAAAGGGTACATTAAACTTTGAGTTTAAATATAATGGAATCGAAGTACATTTTAGTAGGGGAAAGGGAACAATTTCCTTGGGACTTTTACTTATCTACTTTTGAGTCCTTAGATTCACCTTTTTGTTGATGTCGAGAGGTCATTGAAGTGATCTTGCTTTGCGGATTACCCTTTTGTCTTCTTTGGCAGCTCTATCTCTATGAGTATAGAGGGATTGAGGTCCCTCTTTATTGAATGACTTGAAATGCATGCCATGAGTCCTTAGGGTTGTGTGGAACCCTTAAGATTTTGGTAAGTTTTATCCAAGGGAGAGGGGGCTTGGTGTCACTCTCTATGGGTTGATCATATGCATGAGAATACAGTAACTTGAGTTACTTTGGAACTCTCTTATTGAAATGAACCATTGACTGCATGTATATGTATGTTAGAGTACAAAGAGAGAGAGAATGCAATAGTAAAGTAACTATGTGTGCATGAACATTACAAAAGCATTATAATAGCAAGAATAGACAAGAATAACGGAAAGTAAAGCGGTCACCTTTTCCTCTATGGTTTTGAAATTGACATGCATGTCTTAAATACGTCAAAAGTTCAACTATGCATAGGTTTCTACATGAATATGTGGTTGAGGGTTTACTAATGCTTCCTAAGAAGGCTCAATTATTAGATTTTCAAACCTAGGCTCACTCTCTGAGGTAGTACCATTATCAATTGGTGATCCAAGTGGGGGAACCCTTAAGAGGCCGTAGGCTAAGATATTGACACAATATCTGCCTACAACCAATATATTGTTCCCCCTTCTAACTAGAAGGGACATAATCAGGTAAAGAATGCAAAAATGCAAATGCTAGTGCACGTGCAATGTATATGTGAAATTTTTTAAAAATGGAGGAAAGGACCCAACAACTCCCAACCATCTTGTCCATTACATCCTTTCATTCATGGCAATTTATATGGACAATAAAATTAAATGTGAACATGGTCCACGTACAAAATAAATGCTAAAAGTCAATACCTTGATGACAAACTTAATGCAAGATAGGATGATTGAACATAAATTGAATGCAAGTGATGACACTTTTGAAAACTTCTATGAAAGGTTTGATTTTGAAAATTTTGAAGTGGATAAGATTGGACATGTTAATCAAAGATTCAAGGTGAGTGAAGGGTGAAGAGACATGACAATGGGACATGAATACAATGTATGAACACAACAACCATAATACAATTGGGACGTGAACATACAAGACTTAGTGTCATCACATAATCAAGGGGGCTGGACACATACCGTCTTTGGTTGAACTCAAAGAGAATCCCCGATGTAAGCATCTCATTTTTGCCCGCTCAGCAATTGTCGATCCGACCAGACTCACATTTAAACCAACTCAGACACATTCAAGTCCAAACCAATTTTCCAGACTCAATTCATTTAATCAATCGCTTTGTGGGACCATCAGGCCTAATAGAGGCAAAACGACCAAAATGCCCTTAAAACATTGTTCGGTCCAATTCTAGTTGGCTTGTCTTCCTAAGGACGGTAATTCCAAATTTCAACCTCAATTCTAGTCTTCATTCCAATCCAAACCAATCAAACTCAATCTGGCACGTCTTTTGAAAAAGTTAATCTCTCAAATGGTAAGTCCCTTCAAACCTATCAACCGGAGTGGAACCCAAGTCCTCGAGATGGTAGAACGGTTCACTTTTGGTGCCTGCTAGCCTGCTAATGTAGAATGTTTGTTATCTGCCACGTCTTTCAAGAAAGTTGATTCCTCATATGATAAGTCCATCTAGCAGCTTCCCAAGATCAGGCAGTCTCTAGAATGAACACACACCGTTAGAATGGCGGAAACACTTGCAAAGATCACAACCGTTAGAGTGGTGAAAACACTCGCAAACAGGTCGACATTGGGAATTGCCAACAAAACCCCTATGTCACGGGACCGAACTCGCCTCTTGGTCATGGCACGTTTACCAAAGAACGAGATACCATTGGAAACCAACTCATCATATACCGTCAGAGTGACAAAAACACCCAAAATTTAGGTCAACACTAGTGCCTACTAGCCCATTCGAGAAAAAAAATGACCAAACTATTCGTTGGGCCTTTTTTGACACGTTTCTTAAGAAAGTATCTAAGTCCTCAAAGTAGTAAGTCCACCCTTCCAAGATTATCCCAAAGACAATCCAGCATGTTCAAGTGCCTTCTAATCAGTTCTGGACCAACTTTGAGACCATTCGGTCAAAATGACCATTTTGCCTCTAGGCATTCAATTGCCTTCGGGAACCACACTAGCTCTGGGTGTCAAACTAGTAGCATCCCAAGAATGCTTCTAATAGTATTCATAACCTTCCAATACTTTCTTGGATCATTCCGAGTCTATTCCAGTAAGCCTGTTGCAAAATAACCATTTTACCCCTGGTGGGCAGGTCGCTTTTACCAACCGCACCTGCTCTAGGTTGTAATCACCCCATTTTTGACCGCTCGGCAGTCCACGCTCCGTCCAGACTTGTACTCAAGTCAATATGGACGTATTCCAATCGAATCTAACTCTCTAAGTCCAAATCCTGTTTGTCCATCACTTCGCGAGCCCACCAGGCCCAAATAGAGGCAAAATGACCAAAATGCCTTTAAGGGTATTATCCTTTTCAATTCCAATTCCAATCCATCTCTTGAGACAGTTTATTCCTTAAGATGGTTCCAAATTAGGCACATCTTTCTGAAGACGGTAAGTCCCCTTTCCAATCCTTCTCTCGAGACAGTTTATTCCTTGAGACGGTTCCAAATCAGGCACGTCTTTTCAAAGGCGATAAGTCCCCTTTCCAATCTCTCTCTCGAGATGGTTTATTCCTCGAGACGGTTCCAAATCAAGCACGTCTTTCAGAAGACGATAAGACCCCTTTCCAATCCCTCTCTTGAGACAGTTTATTCCTCAAGACGGTTCCAAATCAGGCACGTCTTTCCGAAGATGATAAGTCCCCTTTCCAATCCCTCTCTCGAGACAGTTTATTCCTCGAGACGGTTCCAAATCAGGCATGTCTTTCCAAAGACGATAGGACCCTTTTCCAATTCCAATCCCTCTCTCTCGACAGTTTATTCCTCGAGATGGTTTGACACGTTTTTTGGAGAAAACCTCTTTGAAACGGTAAGTCCCTTTAAACCCGTCGACCAGGATGAGACCTCAAGTCCCCTAGATGGTAGAACGGTTCACCTTTGGCGCCCGCTAGCCCACCAATGCAGAAATGTCCATTTAGGCACGCCTTCCAAGAAAATTGACTTCTTAGGCGCTAAGTCCCCTTTAGCAGCTTCCCAATATCAAACAATCTCGGGAATGATCGTGAACCGTTAGAGTAGCGGAAATACTCGCAAACATCACAACCGTCAAAGTAGCAGAAATACTCGTAAACAGGTCGACATAGAGAATTGCCAACAAACCCCTGTGTCACGACGACTGCCGTCAGAGTGGCGAAAACACTCAAAATCCAGGTCAACACCAGCGCCTACGAGCCCACTTTGGTGAAAAATGACCAAACTGCCCTTGGGCCTTTTCCGAGACATTTCGGTCAAGACGACCATTTTGCCGCTAGACATCCGAACGCCCCGGGAACCACACCGGCTCTGGGTATCAAATTGGTAACCTCCTGAGAATACTTCTTATAATATTCCTGACCTTCCTCTACCTTCCCGGATCATTCCGAGTCAATTCCGGCAAACCCGATACAGAATGACCGTTTTGCCCCTGGAGGGCCAGTCGCCTTTTCTGACTACACCGGCTTTGGGTATCAAACTGGTAACTTCCTGAGAATGCTTTTTAGTGCCCTCAACCTTTCTTTATCCTTTTAGATCATTCCGAGTCAGTTCCGGGAAACCTAGTGCGAAATGACCGTTTTGCCCCTAGTGGGCCGGTCAGCTTTTCCGACCACACCGGCTCTAGGAATCAAACTGGAAACCTTTAGGAACATTCTGAATAATGTTTCCAAATCTCAAGTCTTCTTCCGGCACAGTCCGAGTCTATCTTGGCAGTTTCCAGATTCGAGTGACTGTTTTGCCCTTAAAGGCCCGGTCAACCCTTCTGACACATACTATCCTCATTTCTCAAGTCAAAAACTTTCGGGACACTATCTTAAGTGTTCCTGCCCATTTCTGGCTCTTCGGGTCATTCCCGGCCTCTTCAAATCGTTCCCGAACTTTCCGGAGTCACTCCTAGTGAAGCCAAGCTAAAAATTACATGGTAGTCACTACTACAGGTGCCCAAATCTAGTCAAAGATATGTTGCTTGCTGACCTTAAACATTTCCTAAATGGTTGGCGCCACTAGTAGTGGCGCGAAGCCAAAAAATGGCCTAACGCCACTTCTAGTGGCACCAGTGTAATGTTTGGCCTGGCGCTACTGCAACAGGCGCTAGTGCATTCCTCTCTCTATAAATATAGAGCCTCCTACAGCGTGAAAAGAGTCCGCAAATTCAGTCTAAACATCATATATTCGATATACAGAGCTCGTGCACTCCCTAAACCCTAGCTTCCGTAGGTTTTCCAAACGCTAGCCACCATACACTAAACCCTAGCCCTCTATACACTCATACACACCCCCATACACTTATACACTAGCCTCCAACCCTCCTTCGAAGACTTGAAGAGCTACAATCTGAAGTTTGAAGATTGAAGACAACTCTTGAGGATTGAAGACGAAGATCAAGACGAAGATCGAAGACAAGCAAGGCGCGCAAAATAAACAAGACATACAGTAGGCTTTCTATTTAAATTTCCGCACTTCCCCCCTCTCTCTTCTCTCTCCTAACTCACTTGGGTTTTCTCTATTTTAATCCCCCATCTCTTTCCCCCCCTTTCTTTGCATGCTTGAAACAAGCAGACTCCCGGTCCATGTGTAGGATTAGACTATTGGAGGGTTACCATATCGGGGGCTTTCCTTTAGGTTAACCGAAGACCACGTGGGTCCGGCCCCCTTGATTATGTGGTGAAGCCTTAGCCTTGTATGTTCACGACCCCAAATTTGCATTGTGCATATCATGATTCTTGCATTCTTTCAAAAGTCGTTTTCAAAGTTGTTTTCAAAAATCGTTTTCAAAAGTGCATCAAAATCTCCTTTTTCAAAATTACAATCCTAGGATGATTCTAGCCTTTCCATGGCTAGGATTGCTTTAGGAAAGTGTTACATTTAAAGTCACTTTCATGGTCCATATTTTCAAATCTTGTTATTTTCAAAACCATTTTCCTAAAGTGGTTCTAACCTTCTTATGGTTAGAATCGCTTTAGGAAAGTGAGATGTTTTTATACCTTCTAAAAAATTTGTTTTCAAAAAGTCTCTCTTCTTAAAAATCTCTTTTTCAACATACTTTCCTAAAACTCTCCTTTCCAAAGTTGTTTTCAAAAACTCCTTCCAAAAATTTATTTTTCAAAACTCCCTTTTTCAACTTCTTTCCAAAATACTCTCTTCAAAATCCACTTTCCTAAAAACACTCCCTAGGTTTCCTTCTTAGAAAATGCTCCCTAAAAATCTTTCCAAAAACTCTCTCTAACAATCTTCTTCTAAAAATCTTTCTAAAAAACTCTCTTTTCAAAATCGTCTCTCTAGAAACTCCTCCCTAGGATTCCCTTCTAAAAATCTTCGTTTCCAAAAACTCTTTCCTTAGAATCCAAGTCAAGCCTTAGAACCCACAATTAGGAAACCCTAATTTTCTTTCCAAAAACATAGTTTTCAAACTTGCCTTAAAACTTAGGTTTCCAAAACCTCTTATTTTCACATCCAAACTATATACATTTCCAAAACCTCTTATCTACGTCAAAACTATAGCCTTCCAAATCTAGGGTTTCTAAAACTTTCCCTTTCCAAATCTTTGCCAAATCCCGTCTTTCCTTTAAGAAACCAAATCCAATCTTCCCTTTAGAAAACCAAATCCAATCTTCCCGTTTAGGAAACTAGATCCAATCCTTTATTTTTGGAAACAAAATCAAATTTTCTCTTTTAAAAACAAAATCCAATCCCTTGCTTTAGGAAATAGGAATCTTAACCCTTCCTAGTCTAAATCTTTCCTAGTTCAAATCCTTCCTAATCTTTTACTTTCCTAAATCTTAAGTTTCCAAAACTTGAATATAAAAATATTTCCTAAATTTTAAAACTCAACTTTCAAATCTTTTCTAATTCAACCCTTTCCTAATTTTACCTCTTTCCAAATCTTAACTTTCTAAGTCGAAGTTTTCAAATATTTCTTAAACTCAAACCTTTCTTAATCTCAAGATTTTCTAAAACTAGAACTCTAAAACTTTCTAAATCTTAAACTTTCTAGATTTCAAATCTTTTTTAAGTTAAAACTTTCTTAGTTCAAACATTTTCTAAATCTTTTCTAATTTAAAATCTTTCCAAATTCTAAGCTTCCTAAGTTCAAAACTTTCTTAACTTGAAACTTTCCAAATTCTAAACCTTTCTTAAACTAAACTTTCCTAATTCAAAACATTTCTAAATTCAACACTTTCCTATTTCAAAACCTTTCTTAAAATGAAACTTTTCAATTTTCAAAACTTCCCTATTTCAAAACATTCCAAATTCAAAACTTTCCTAAGTTGAAACTTTTCTAATTCTAAAACTTTCCTAAGTTGAAAACTTTCCTAATTCCAAAACTTTCTTAAAATGACACTTTCCTAATTCGAAACTTTCCTAATCTCCTACTTTCCTAAATTTCAAGTTTCCAAATCTTCCAAGATCTTTCTAAATCCAACATTCAAATCCAATCTTTCTTAATCTCAAGTCCTTCCCTAAAATCTTATCTTTCCTAAGTCCAGGTTTCTTAAACCTTCATCTTTCCAAAACAAGTCTTCCCAAATCAAAATTCAACCTTTTCAATTTCAAAATTCTAAATTCCAATCTTCAATATTCTATTCTAAGTTCAAGTCAAATCCAAATTCCAATTCAACTCATTTTTCAAGTCAAACATTCTATTTTCAATCGGACTATTGTCCGAACTACGATTGACTTGATTCCTCCAAAAGGATACGTAGACAACCCTCATGGGTGCGGTCTCCACATTTTTTAAATTTCGAATTCCATAACATTTTTCAAAATTCTATTTCTACAATTTCGTTCCAATCTCCAATCCTACAATTTTCTTCAAGTTTTTCAATTCTATGATCTATTCCTATTTTCAATCTTCAATTTCAATTTTCAAATTTAATTTCAATCTTCAAATTCAAGCTTTTATCTCTTTCTTTTCAAATCTATTTCCAAATCTCTTTTCTTGCACTTGCATATCATGCATCATGTTAATTTATGTTCAAACATTGTTTTTCAAAGTAAATATGATTGAACATTAGTTAGTTGGAGACTCTTATAGGTGAATCTAGGGTAGATTGACATGTAGGTACCGAAAGGGTGGGGTAGGGTGATGGCTTAGTGCATCTTCCCTACACGTAACCAACCTCCAAACCTAGAATCACTGTTTTCAAAGACCAAACGAAATTATTTTTCAAAAAGGGCTAAATGTTTTCCAAAGGTTACCAAACAATCTGTTTTCCTAAAAACCCTCTCTTGAGGAGATATTTTCAAAATCGTTTTCCAAAACCCTGAGTGTAGTTTTCGGATTATGCTTAGTTTTTAGGTGACTTAACTCACCTTAATCAAGTTAGGTGGCGACTCTAAATCTTTTCTAAAAGCCCTTTATTCAAACCAATTTTTCAATTCAAACCTAGTCGCACTCATTCTTTTAGGAGGGTGAGTTCTAACGAGAGAGTACAACATTTTTCCCGCTTGTATAAGTATTCCTCGAGTGCGAAAAATCTGGGCACGACATGGGTATCAAACTGGCAACCATCCAGAACACTTTCAATAGTGCTTCCAACCTTCAAGCCTTCTCTCAGGTCATTCCGAGTCCATTTTGGTGTTTTCTCGATTCCATTGATCGTTTTGCCCCTAGTGGGTCGGTTGACCTTTTCAAACATTCCGGCATTACTTCTCAATCTAGTTACCTCCAAGACACTCTCTTGAGATTTCTCATCCATTCCCAGCTGAGTCTAGTTACTTTGAACCTTCTGAATCAATCTCGGACTTTACGGAGTCACTCTTAGGGGAGCTAAGCCAAAAATTGCATGGTAGTCACAAGTACAGGCGCCCAAATCTTTTGCCTTGTGTCCCATGGGTTGAAAGATACGTTTCTTGCCGCCCTGAAAACGTTTCTAACTGGCTGGTGCCACTAGTAGCCAATAAATGGCCTAGCACTGTTAAGAGTGATGTTAGTAGGAATTTTACCCTGGCGTCACTGCAACAGGCGCTAGGTCATTTAGTTGCCTCTAAATACAAACCTTCTCCTTGTGTGAAAAGGGTCTACAAACTCAGTCCAAAAACTCTGTTTCTCGAAATTTAGAGCTTGAAGTCTCTCCAAACCCTAGCCCTCTCTAGTGTTTTCAAACCTTAGCCTCCATACATTTAAACCCTAACATTCATACACTCTATACACTCAAACACATGCCTCCAAAGCCTCCATTGAAGACTCAAGGTCCTGTAACTTCAAGGTTCTCAAAGTCCAAGTGAAGCAAAGCAAACAAAGCAAGTAAAGCAAGAAGAAGACAAGGTAGGCTTTCAATTTACTTTTATATAATTTCCCCCTCTCTCTTCTTCCTCCTAACCCACTTGAGTTTTCTTCTATTTTAATCCCCCATCTTCTAACTCCCTTTCTTGCATGCTTGAAATAAGGGACTCCCCGATTCATGCCTAGGAAGAATTATTGAAGGTCACTGTGTTGGGAGTTTTCTTCAAATTCAACCCTTGATGGAGTGGATTAGGCTTTCTTGATTATGTGGTGAAGCCTAACCTTGTATGTTCACAACCCTTTTTTGCATTGTGCATATCATATTTATACATCTATTTAAATTTATTTTCAAAGTTGTTTTTAAACTTACATCAAAACTCTTTTTCAAAACATGCATTCAAAATTTTCTTTTTCAAATTTGTTTTCAAAATCACAATCCTAAAGTGATTCTAGCCATTCCATGGTTAGGGTTATTTTAGGAAAGTATTATATTCATTGTGACTATCAAGGTCTAATTTTTTGGGTGTAAACCCTACATTATTTTCATCAAAATCACAATCTTAAGATAATTCTAGCCATTCCATAGTTAGGGTTGTTTTAGGAAAGTGTGATATTCAATATGATCATCATGGTCCATATTTCAAATCCTTGTTTTCAAAATCACAACCCTAGAATGGTTCTAATTTTTTCATGGTTAAAATCATTTTGGGAAAGTGATATATTCAAAAGATTTTCAAAAGTCTATATTTAAACCACTTTTCAAACTCCTCTATAAAAACTTTATTCAAAAATCTACTTTCTAAAAAAACTCTCTTCAAACTTCTTTTCAAAAAACTCTCTTCAAAAATCTACTTTCTAAAAACCTCTTCAAAATCATTTCCAAAAACTCTATTCAAGAGATTCACTTTCTAAAAACTCTTTGTCTTGGAGCCCAAGTCAAGTCCTAGAATCCATGGTTAGGAAACCTTAGCTTCTTTCTTAAAATCATGACTTCCTCTTCTGTCTTAAATCTTAGGTTTCCAAAACTGTTTTATACATCAAATCATAGATTTCTAAAACCTTTATTTTGTACATCAAATCATAAGTTTCCAAAACCTCTTTGTCCATCAAATCATAGATTTTCAAAACTCAACCTTTCTAATTCTATGTCAAATCAAATCTTTCCGTTTAAGAAACTAAATCAAATCGTCCAATTTTAGAAACCAAATCAAATCATCAATTTTTGGAAATAAAATCTAATCTTCTACTTTTGGAAAATAGAAATCAAATCTTTCTTAATTCCAATCTTCCCTAATTTCAAGCCTTTCTAAATCTCAACTTATTAAATCTTTTCAAATTCTAAAACTTTCCTAATTTCAAATATTTGTAAATCCAAATCTTCTAAATTCAAAACTTTCTAAAACTCAAATCTTTCTAAAATCAAAACTTTCTTAAATTCAAATCTTTCCTAATTTGGCATTTCCTAAAATGGAACTTTCCTATTTTGAGACTTTGCTAAATTCAAAGATTTCTAAAATTCAGTCTTTCCTAAACCGTAACTTTGTAAACTCTTTCAAGTCAAATCTTTACAACTTGTTTCAAGTCAAGTGTTTCTAAATCCAATCAAATCCTTTCCAATCTTTTCTAATTCCCATCTTTCTAAACTCTAAGTTTTCAAAACTTAAATTTTCCTTAATCAAACTTTTGAAATAAATCAAACCTTCCTAATTCAATTACATGTTCCAACCTTAGGTTATCTAAACCCTAAGATACCTAAACACTAGTTCAACCCTAATCCTAAGTTAGGAAGCTTCAACTATTTTCAAAAACTTTTCTAAAAATTTTTTCCAAACCAAGATGGTTTTTCAAACTTGAAGATGTTTTTCAAATCTCAATCTTTCCAAATCAATTCCAAGTTCAATTTCAAATCCTCTATTCAAAGTTTAAATCAAACTCTTTTCTAATCAAACATTTTACAGTTAAACTTTTCAAAAACTTCAACATGTTTATTTTCAATTGGTCTTTTGTTTGAACTACGACTGACCTAATTCCTAAGAAGGGATACATAGGCAACCCTCATGGGTGCGGTCACAACCTTTTTTTAAATTTTAAATTCCACAACCTTTTTCAAATCTCCAATTTTATAATTTTTTTCAAGTCTCCAATTCTGTAATCTATTTCCAATTTCTAATTTCTAAAACCTTCTTTCAAACATCAAATCTTCTTTTCATAACCTTTTTCAAAATCAAATCTTTTTTTCAAATCTATTTTCAAAAATCAAATTCTTTCTTTGCACTTGCATGTCATGCATCATGTCAAATTTCTTTTCTAAAGTTTTTTTCAAAGTGGATAGTATTGGAAAATGGACAATTCGAAGATTCTACGTGAGTGAACCAAGGGTGAATAGATATGTAGATACTGCAAGGGCAGGATAAGGTAATGGTTTAGTGCATCTTCCCTATACATAACCAACCTTCGAACTTAGAATCACTATTTTCAAAAACCCAAAAAGGAGTTATTTTTTTAAAAAGGACTTAAATCTTTCCAAAGATTGCCAAACAACCTATTTTCTTAAAAACCCTCTCTTGAGGAAGTTTTCCAAAACATTTTCAAAAGTCCTAAGTTCAATCTTTGGATTGCGCTTAGTTTTAGGTGATTTAACTCACCTTAATCAAGTTAGGTGGCGACTGCAAATATTTTCCAAAAACCCTTATTCAAATCAATTTTCAATTCAAACCTAGTCGCACTTGTCCTTCTAGAAGGATGAGTTCTAATGAGAGAGTATCGTGTTTTTTCCATTTGTGTGTATTTTCCTCGAGTGCAAAAACTTAGGGCGCTACACCAGACACGGTGACTTCCTCCAAGGCATTCCTAGGCATGAACCGGGACGTACCTTGTTTCAAGCACGCAAGAAGAGGGGATAGAAGATGGAGATTAAAATAGAAAATAGTCTGAGTGGACTAGGAGGGAGAATAGAGAGAGAGAGAGAGGATTATATAAAAGTAAATAGAATTCTACATTGTCTTCTTGTTAGGTTGAATGCTTCAATAGAGGACTTGCTTGAGCTTTGAGAGCTTGGAATAGGTAGTACTTGATCTTCAGTGGTGATAAGAGGCAAGTATATAAGTGTTTAAAGTGTATGGAGACTAGGGTTTCGAGAGAAGCTTGAAGAAATTAGGGTTTTGGGGAAGCTCAATGGCTGTTTTTGTCGTGCCACGACTTTTAGCACTTGAGAAAACAACTGAGAAAAAATACGGTACTCTCTCGTTAGAACTCATTCTCCTAGAAGGACGAGTGTGACTAAGTTTGAATTGGAAATTGATTTGAATAAGGGCTTTTGAAAAAAATTTAGAGTTGCCACCTAACTTTGTTAAGGTGAGTAAAAACTAAGTATAATTCAAAGATTAAAGTTAGAATTTTTTTAAAGAGGTATTGAAAACTTCCTCGAGTAAGGATTTTTTTGGGAGAAAACATATTGTTTGGCAACCTTTAAAAAGATTTAAGCCCTTTTTGAAAAATGACTCCAATTTTGGTCTCTCAAAAATAGTGATTCTAAGTTCGGAGGTTGGTTACATCTAAGGAAGATGCACTAGGCTATCACCCTATCCCGCCCTTTCGGTACTTACATGTTTTTCTACCCAAGGTTCACTCATTCAGAATCTCCGATTAACAAATGTCCGATACTATCCACTTTGAAAAGAATTTTGGAAAAAGGTTTGATATGATGCATGACAAGCAAGTACAATAAAAAGATTTGATTTTGAAAATAAATTTGAAAAGGGGATTTGAGGTTTGAAAAAGGTTGTAAAAATTGAAAACTTGAAAAAGGTTGTGAAAATTGGAGACTTGAAAAAAGTTGTGAAAATTAGAGACTTGAAAAAGGTTGTGACCGCACCTATGAGGGTTGCCTACATATCCCTTTTTTGGAAATCAGGTTAGTCGTAGTTCGGACTCGGGGTCTGATTGAAAATAGACACTTTGAGATCTTGTTTGATTTGAAAAGACATTTTTGAGACCTTTGAAAAATTTGACTTGAAAGAGTTTGAATTGAACTTTGATTGGAAGATTAGAAATTGAACTTTGATTTGAAATTGACTTTGATTTGAAATCGAACTTGGAATTGACTTTGATTTGAAGTTGAACTTGATGATTTGAAATTGAACTTTGAAGTAGAACTTGGACTTGATTTGAAAAGATTGAGTAAAGTTTTGAAATCATCTTGACTTAGATAGAAGTTTGAAAACGATCTTGGTTTAGAAAAGAGTTGAAGCTTCGTAACTTTAGGGTTAGGGTTGAAATAGAGTTAAGAGATCTTAGAACTTAGGTAACTTAGGGTTGAAGCATGTAATTGAAATAGGAATGTTTGATTTTAGAAAGTTAGATATTAGGAAAGTTTTGAATTAGAAAGGTTCTATTTTAGGAAAGTTCCATTTTATGAAAATTTTGAATTAAGAAGTTCCAAATTTAGAAAGATTTCAAATTTGAAAAGATTTGGAAGTTTGAAATTAAGAAAGGTTTGAAAATTTGAAATTAGAAAAGATTTGAAAGTTTGAAATTTAGCAAGTCGGGATTTCGAAAAATTTGAAATTAGGAAAGATTTAATTTCTATTTTCTAAAGTTGAAGATTGGAACCTATTTCCAAAAATAGATAATTTGATTTTGTTTCCAAAATTGGAGCATTTAATGTGGTCTCCTAAATTGGAAGATTTGACATGGAATTAGGAAGTTAAGTTTTGGAAATTTATGATTTTATGTTAAAAAAAAGGTTTTGTAAAGTTGTGATTTGATGCAAATAGAAAGTAATGATTTTAAGAAATGAATTAGGACTTTCTAATCATGAATTCTAGGGTTTCAACTTGGACTCTAAAACAAGGAGTTTTTGGAAAGTAGACATTTGCAAAGAGTTTTTCGGAAGTGGATTTGTGAAAAAACTATTTTGGAAAGTTTTGAATATGGACTTTTACAAGTCTCTTGAATATTTCACTTTTCTAAAACGATTCTAACAACGAAAAGATTAGAAGCGTTCTAAAGTTGTGACTTTGACAACAACTAGGGTTTGAAAATAAGATTTGGACCTTGTCGCGCCCAGATTTTTCGTACTCGAGGAATACATACACAAGTGGGAAAAATGTTGTACTCTCTCATTAGAACTCACCCTCCTAGAAGAATGAGTGCGACTAGGTTTGAATTGAAAATCTGATTTGAATAAAGGGCTTTTGAAAAAAGTTTGAAGTCGCCACCTAACTTGATTAAGGTGAGTTAGGTCACCTAAAAACTAAGAATAATCCGAAGACTACACTTAGGGTTTTTGAAAAAGGTTTTGAAAATATCACATCAAGAGAGGGGTTTTAAGAAAAATAGGTTGTTTAGCAACCTTTGGAAAAAATTTAGCCTTTTTTGAAAAATAACTCCTTTTTGGTCTTTGAAATCAGTGATCCTAAGTTCGGAGGCTGGTTACGTATAGGGAAGACGCACTAAGCCATCACCCTACCCCGCCCTTTTGGTACCTACATGTCAATCTACCCTAGATTCATCTATGAGAGTCTTTAACTAACTAATGCTCAATCCTATTCACTTTGAAAAAGAATTTTTGAAAGACATGATGCATGATATGCAAGTGTAAGAGAAGAGAATTGAAAAATAGATTTGGAAATTGATTTGATTTGAAAAGAGATTTGATTTGATTTGAAAAGGAAGAGATAGAAGTTTGAATTTGGAAAGAAGGTTTTGGGAATTGAAAATAAAGATTCGAAATTGAAAATTTGAAAATTGATTGAAAATTTGAAAAATGTGGAGTTTGAGATTTGAAAAATGTTGTGGAATTTGAAATTTGAAATAAATTGTGACCGCACCTATGAGGGTTGCCTACGTATTCTTTTGGAGGAATCAGGTCAGTCGTAGTTCGGACCAGAGTCCGATTGAAAATAGAAGAATTGATTTGAAGAAGAGATTGAATTGGAAATTGAATTTGATTTAAAATTAGAAGAGGAGATTTGAAATTGAAATTGAGAAGATTGGACTTACTTTGGAAAGATTGATTTTGGAAAGACTTGGTTTTAGGAAACTTAGACTTAAGAAAGATTTGACTCGACTTGGAAGATTTAGAAAGAATTAGATTTAGGAAATATTTGAATTAGGAAAGGTCCAATTTAGGAAAGTTTCAAAATTAGGAAAGTTTCATTTTTGGAAAGTTTTGGAATTAGAAAAGTTCCGACTTAGGGATTGAAAATTGGAAAGTTTTGAAAGTAGGAAAGTTTGAATTTTGAAAGGTTTGAAAAAGGAAAGTTTTCAATTTAGGAAATGTTTGAATTAAGAAAGTTTTGAGTTTAGAAAAGTCTTAGATTTGGAAAGATGTTGAAGTTTCGGAAAATTTAGAATTTAGAAAGTTTTAGATTTAGAAAGTCTTAACTTTAGAAAGTTTTGAATTTAGAAAGCTTAGAATTTTGGAAAGATTTGACATGTAGAAAATTTAAGATTTTGAAAGTTTTAGAATTTTTAGAAAATCTTGAGATTAGGAAAGGTTTGAATTTAGGAAAAGTTTTGAAAAATTAGATTTGGAAAATTGAGATTTGGAAAGGGGTAGAATTAGGAAAGAGTGGAGTTAGGAAGGGATTGGATTTTGTTTCTAAAAGGGAAGGTTTGATTTTATTTCCAAAAACGGAGGATTGGATTTGGTTTCCTAAACGAGGAGATTGGATTTGGTTTCCTAAAGGGAAAGTAGGATTTGGCAAGGATTTGGAAAGAGAGATTCTAGAAACCCTAGATTTGGAAAACTATAGTTTCGACGTAGAAAACAGGTTTTGGAAACATGTATAGTTTGGATGTGAAAATAAGAGGTTTTGGAAACCTAGGTTTGGGGTAAAGTTTGAAAATCATATTTTTGGAAAGAAATTAAGGTTTCCTAATTGTGAGTTCTAGGGCTTGATTTGGGCTCTAAAGAGAGAGGATTTTCGGAAAGTGTGTTTTTGAAACAAAGGTTTTCTAAAAGGGAATCCTAGGGAGGAGTTTTTGGAAAGTGGATCTGAAGATGGAGTTTTTGAAAAAATATTTTAAAGAGGAGTTTTTAAAAAGTGTGTTCTTGGAAACGAAGATTTTACAAGGAAAATCCTAGAGGGGAATTTCTAGAAGGAAGATTTTGAGAAGAGAGTTTTTGGAAAGATTTTTGGGGAGAGTTTTTCTAGGAAAGAGACTTAGTGAATGTTTTTGGAAAGTGGACTTTGAAGAGAGCGTTTTGGAAAGGAGTTGAAAAAGGGAGTTTGGAAAAATAGATTTTTGGAAAGAGTTTTTAGAAAATAACTTTGAAAATGAGAGTTTTAGGAAAGCATATTGAAAGAGATTTTTTAGGAAAATAGTTTTTTTTTTTTTAATAGAGTTTTTAGGAAGTGTGTTGAAAAAGAAGATTTTTAGGAAAAGATTTTTGAAGAGAGAGTTTTTGGAAGGTGTAAAAACATTTCATTTTCCTAAAACAATTCTAACCATAAGAGGGTTAGAACCACTTTAGGAAAGCGGTTTTGAAAACAACAAGAGCTGAAAATATGACCCATAAAAGTCACTTCAAATATAACACTTTCCTAAAGCGATCCTAGCCATGAAAAAGCTAGAATCACCCTAGGATTGTGATTTTGAAAACAAGTTTTTGGAAAGGAAATTTTGATGCAATTTTGAAAATGATTTTGAAGATAACTTTGAAAACGGTTTTTGGAAGATGCAAGACCATGATATGTATAATGCAATTTTGGAGTCGTAAACATACAAGGTTAAGGCTTCACCACATAATCAACGGGGCTGAACCCACGTGGTCTCTGGTTAGACTAGAAGAAAGCCCCCGACACGGTGACTCTCCAATAGCCCAATCCTACACATGGACCGGGAATCCCCTTGTGTCAAGCATGCAAAGAAAGGGGGGGAAAGAGATGGGGGATTAAAATAGAGAAAACCCAAGTGGGTTAGGAGAGAGAAGAGAGAGGGAGAAAGTGCGAAAATTTGAAGAGAAAGCCTACCGTGTGTCTTGTTTATTTTGCGCACCTTGCTTGTCTTCGGTCTTCATTTTGATCTTCGTCTTCAATCTTCAAGAATCGCCTTCAATCTTCAAACTTTAGATTACAACTCTTCAAGTCTTCAAAGGAGGGTTGAAGGTTAGTGTATGAGTGTATGGGGGTGCGTATGAGTGTACAGGAGGCTAAGGTTTAGTGTATGGTGGCTAGGGTCTAGAAAACCTAGGGAAGCTAGGGTTTAGGTGGTGCTCGAGCTCTATATATCAAAATATAAGATTTTTAGACTAAGTTTACGCATCCTTTTGACGTTGGAAGAGGCTCCGTATTTATAGAGGTTGGATAACACTGGCGCCTGTTGTAGTGGCGCTAGGCCAAAATTTATACTGGCGCCACTAGTAGTGGCGCCAGCCATTTCGGAAATGTTTAAGGTCGGCAAGCAACATATCTTTGACTAGATTTGGGCACCTGTACTAGTGACTACCATGTAATTTTTAACCTGGCTTCACTAGGAGTGACTCCGGAAAGTCCGGGAAGGAGTTTGAAAGACCAGAAATGATCCGAAAGGCCGGAAAAGAGTAGGAACACTTAAAATAGTGTCCCGAAGGTACTTGACTTGAAAAATGAGGACAGGATGTGTCGGAAGGGTTGACTGGGCCTTTAGGGGCAAAACAGTCAATCGTATCGGGAAGCTGCCGGGACGGACTTGGCCTGTCCCGGAAGAAGACTTAAGATTTGGAAACATTACTTAGAATGTTCCCAAAGGTTGCCAGTTTGATACCCAAAGCCGGTGTGGTCGGAAAAGGTGACCGGCCCATCAGGGGCAAAACGGTTATTTTGCACCGGGTTTGTCGAAACTGAATCGGAATGATCCGGAAAGGTAAAGGGAGGTTGAGAACAATATAAAAAGTAGTCTCAAGAGGTTACCGGTTTGATACCCAGAGCCGGTGTGGTTGGAAAAGGAGACCGGCCCACTAGGGGCAAAACGGTCATTTTGCACCGGGTTTGCTGGAACAGACTCGGAATGGTCCGGAAAGGTAGAGGAAGGTTGAGAATACTATAAGAAGTAATCTCAGAAGGTTACCGATTTGATACCCAGAGCCAGTGTGGTTCCCAGAACGTTCAAATGCTTAGGGACAAAACGGTCATTTAGCTTCAAGGGGGCCCTACGAGCTTGGAAAGCGACTGGTGGACTAAATTCAAGTTAAAAAGGCGGGCTTAGAGTCTAAATACGCATGTGATGTGTGAAAGTGAGCTTTGTCAGCTCGAAGATAGCCAAGCGGGCAAAAATAGGGTGCTTATAGACCTTGGTGATCTTATTGAATGTAACACTTTTTCTAAAGCAACCCTAACCATGGAATGGCTAGAATCACTATAGAATTGTGATTTATTGAAAAGTAATTTTAGGGCTTGAACCCTAAGATTTGGACCTGGGTGGTCACATTGAATATAACATCTTCCTAAAATGATCCTAACCATGGAATGGCTAGAATCACCTTAGGATTGTGGTTTTGAAAACAAGTTTGAAAGAAGGAGGTTTTGAAAGAGAACTTTAATGCAAGTTTGAAAATAACTTTGAATGTAATATTGAATGTAATGCATGAACATGATAGCCACGATGCAATAGGGTTGTGAACATACAAGGTTAGGTTTCACCACATAATCAAGGGGGCCAGACCCATACCATCTTAGGGGGAACTTAAAGAAAATCTCCAGTATGGTGACTCTCTCTAAGACCTTTCTAGGCATAAATCGAGAGATCCCTTATTTCAAGCATGCAAGAAGAGGAGGGTAGAAGATGGGGATTAAAATAGAAGAAAATCTAAATGGGTTAGCAAAGAGAAGAGAGAGAGGGGGATTACATCATTTAAATAGAAACCTACCTTATCTTCTTATTTGCTTCGATATTTTGATGGTGGACTTTGCTTGGACTTTGAGTTGATCTTCAAGAGCTTCCAAGGGCTGGAGTTGACCTTCAATGGATGCTTGGAGATAAGAATTTAAGTGTATAGATTATATGGAAGCTAGGGTTTGAGTGTATGAAGGCTAGGGTTTGAGGGGGCATGAGAGGATTAGGGTTTTGAGGGAATTCGAGCTTTGTTTTTAGAGAGGCAGAGTTTCTGGAGTGATTTTGAGGACCCAGAATATGCAAGGGGATGGCCTGTATTTATAGGCAGCCAGAACAGAAACTAGTGTCTATTGTATTCGTGCTAGGCCATTTTTTGGCTGGGCGCCACTACTAGTTGTGCTAGTCCCTTTGGGAAACTTTTGAGGCAACAAGAAACAGATCTTTAACCCTTGTGATGCAAGGTAGAAGATTTAAGCTCCTGTCCTAGTGACTACCATGCAATTTTTAGCTTGGTTCTACTAGGAGTGACTCTAGAAAGTCCAGGAATGATCCAGAAGGTCCCGAGTAACCAAACTCGGTTGGGAATGGACGAAAACCTCTAAAAGAGTGTCTCGAAGGTAAACAGCTTGATAACCAGAACTGGAGTAGTTGAAAAGAACGACTGACCACTAAGGAAAAAATGGTCATTTGAACCAGGAGAACACCAGGATTAAGCCAGAGTGATTTGTGAGAAGATTTGAGGGTTGAAAACACTATTGAGAGTATTCCAAGGAATTGTCGGTTTGATACCTAGAGTCAATGTGATTGGAAAATGCAACCAGCCCACAAGGGGCAAAATGGTTAGTTCACACCAGGTTTACCAAAATGGACTCTGAGTGATCCTAAAAGGTACTAGAAGGTTGGGAATACTATTAGAAGTATCCTCGAAAGGTGAGTGGTTTGATACCCAGAGCCGGTGTGGTTCCCAGAGGCAATCGTGCCTAAAGGCAAAATGATCATTTTGACCGGATGCTCTCAGAATCGATCCAAAACATGCTAGATTATCATTGGGACAATCCTGAAAATGTGGACTTAGGTACTTTCTCAAGAAACGTGCCAGTAGGGCCCAAGAGGTAGTTTGGTCATTTTTCATTAGAATAGGCTAGCAGGCACCGGTGTTGACCCGAGGTTTGAGTATTTTTGTCACTCTGATGGTGTGTGATGAATTGGTTTCCGAAGGTATCCCGTCCTCCAGTAAGCATGTCATGGTCGAGAGGCGTGTTCGGTCCCATGACATAAGGGTTTATTGGCATTCCCGATGTCGACCTGTTTGCGGATGTTTTCGTCAGTCTTACTGTTGCGATGTTTGTTAATGTTTTCGTCACCCTAACAGTGTGTGTTCATTCTGGAGATTGCCTGATCTTAGGAAGTTGACTTTCTACGTTGGCAGGCTTGCAAGCACCATAAGTGAATCGTTATACCATCTCGGGGACTTGGGTTCCATCCCAGTCAACAGTTGTGAAGGGACTTATCATTCATAAAGATTTTGTACTTTCTCAGTAAACGTGCCGTACTGGATGAACTTACCGTCTAAGGGATCAACTTTCTCAGAGGACGTGTTGAATTAAGTTTGATTGACTTGGACTAGAATTGGAATTGGAGTTGAGGTTCAAATACGAACTTACCGTCTCTAAAACGATGCGCCAACCAGAATTGGACTGAGCAATGCCCCAAGTGAATTTTTGTCATTTTGCTTCTATTGGGTGTAGCGGGCTCGTAAAGCGGTTGATTGACTAGATTAAGTCTAAAAAGTCGATTTGGGCTTGAATATGACTATGTCAGTTTGAATGTGAGTCCAGTTAGGCCAAAGATTGTTGAGCAGGCAAAAATAGCGGGCTTGAAGTTTTCAAAGAGGCAGAGTTTCCAGAGCTATTTTTCAGACCTAAAATATTGAGGGGCGTGGCTATATTTATAAGCAACCAAAATTTGGCCCTATCGTCTATTATAGTCTAAAAGTTTGGCTTGGTGCCACTACTAATAGCGCTAGCCTCTTAGGAAAGTTTTTAAGGTCAGCAAGAAACAGATCTTTAACTTTAGGGATGCAAGCCAAAGATTTAGGTGTCTGTACTAGTGACTACTGTATAATTTTTTACCTACCTTCACTAAGAGTGACTCCGAAAAATCTGAGAATGATCAGGAAGGTTTTGAGTAGCAAGTCTCGACCAAGAATGGATGGGAACCCCAAAAAGCATGTCCTGGAGCTAACTAGCTTGTTAACCAGAGTAGGAGTAGTTAAAAAGGGTGATTGTCCAACTAGAGGCAAAACGGTCATTTGATTTGGAGAACACCGGGATCAATCCGAGATTGACCATGAGAAGACTCAACAATTGGAAACACTGTTAAGAATGCTAAGGAGATTTCTAGTTTGATACTCAGAGCTAGTGTGTTTGGAAAAGACAACTAGCTTACCAGGGATAAAACGGTCATTTTGCATTAGGTTTACTGGGAATGGTCCGAAAAGGTACTAAAAGATTGGAAATACTACTAAAAGCATCATTGGAAGGTAACCGGTTTGATATACAGAGCCGGTGTGGTTTCTAGAGGCGAGTGGATGCTGAAGGGTAAAATGGCCATTTCAACCAGATGCTCTCGGAATTGATTCGAAAGTGCCTGGAAGGCTCTAAAAAGTGTTGGTTTATCTTTGGGACAATCTTGGAAGAGTGGACTTGCCACTTTGAGGTCTTAGGTACTTTCTCAAGAACCACGCTGGGGTGGCCTGCTGGGGCATTTTTTTGTTATTTTTCACCAAAATGGGATAGTAGGTGTTTGGCCACTCAGCGATCTCCAGCCCAACCGGAAGCATTTATAAGCCAACATAAGTATACTGAAGCCCAAACCGGCTTTTTAAATCCAATCCGATTTGTCAACAGCTTCGCGAGCCCACTAGGCCCTGTAAGCAGCTCATTTTTTCCCACTCGACAATCTCCGATCCATCCGAACTCATGTTCAAACTGACATAGACATATTCAAGTCCAAATCAATTTTCTAGACTCAATCCAATCAATCAATCACTTTATGGGCCCGCTGGGCCCAACAGAGGCAAAATAACCAAAATGCCTTAGGGCGTTGCTCGGTCCAATTGCAGTTGGTACGTCGTCCTAGGGACGGTAAGTCTCTATTTCAATCTTAAATCCAATTTCAAATCTAATTACAATTTGAATAAAAATCTGGGATGCCTTTTGAGAAAGTTGACCCCTTAGGCGATGAGCCCTCCAGTTCAGTACGTTTTTTGAGAAAACTCTTTGGAACGGTAAGTCCATTCAAAGCCGTCAACTAGGAGGGAACCTAAATCCCTGAGATGGTAGAACAGTTCACCTTTGGCGCCTACTAGCTCGCCAATGAAGAATGTCCGTTATTCAACACGTCTTTCGAGAAAGTTGATTCCTCAGACAACAAGTTCACTAGTAGCTTCTCAAGATCAAGCAGTCTCGGGAATGAATGCACACTATCAGAGTGGCAGAAACACTGGCAATCATCACAACCATCAGGGTGGCTGAAACACTCACAAACAAGTCGACATTGGGAATTGCCAACAAAACCCTTATGTCGCGGGACCGAATTTGCTTTTGGCCGTGACATGTTTACCAAAGGACGAGATACCTTTGGAAACCAACTTGTCACAGATTGTCAAAGTAACAGAAACACTCAAAACCCAAGTCAACACCAGTGCTTGCTAGCCCACTCCGGTAAAAAATGAACAAACTGCCTCTTGAGCCTTTTTAGCGTGCTTCTCGAGAAAGTATTTAAGTCCTTAGAGTGGTAAGTCCATCCTTCTAAGATCGTCCTAAAGACGATCTAGTGTTAGCACCCCATTTTTTCCACTTGGCAGTCTCCAGTCCATCCAGACTTGTATTCAAGTCAATATGGACATATTCCAATCTAAATCAACTTTCCAAGTCTGATCCTATCAATCAATCACTTCGTGGGCCCTTTGGGCCCAAATAAAAGCAAAATGACCAAAAGGGAAGATTGGATTTGACAAGGATTTGGAAAGGGAAGTTTTAGAAACCCTAGATTTGGAAGACTATAGTTTTGACGTAGAAAAGAGATTTTGGAAATTGTGTAGAAAACAAGAGGTTTTGGAAACCTAGGTTTTAAGGCAAGTTTGAAAACTATGTTTTAGGAAAGAAAATTAGGGTTTCCTAATCGTGAGTTCTAAGGCTTGACTTGGGCTCTAAGGCAAGATTTCTTTAGAAAGTGTGCTTTTTGGGAACAAAGATTTTGGAAGGAAATCCTAGAGAGGAGTTTTTAGAAGGAAGATTTTGGAAAGAGAGTTTTTGGAAAGATTTTTGGAGAGAGTTTTTCTAGGGAAGAGACCAAGGGAACATTTTTTAGAAAGTGAATTTTAGAGAGAGAGCATTTTGGAAAGTAGTTTAAAAAATAGAAGTTTTGAAAAGGGGACTTACCGCCTTTGAAAAGGCGTGCCTGAATTGGAACCGTCTCGAGAAATAAACTGTCTCGAGAGTGGGATTGGAAAGGGGACTTAACGTCTTTGGAAAGACGTGTCTGATTGGAACCGTCTCGAGTAATAAACTGTTGCGAGAGAGGAATTGGAAAGGGGACTTCCCGTCTCCAGAAAGACGTGCCAGATTTCGAACCATCTCGAGAAATAAATTATCTCGAGAGAGGGATTGGAAAGGGGACTTACCATCTTCAGAAAGACGTGCTTGATTGGAGTAGCTTTACCGTCTCGAGGAATCAACTGTCTCGAGAGAGGGATTGGAAAGCGGACCTATCGTCTCCGAAAGGACATGCCCGATTTGGAACCGTCTCGAGGAATAAACTGTCTCGAGAGAGGGGTTGGAAAGGGGACTTATCGTCTCTGAAAATACGCGCCTAATTGGAACCGTCTCGACGAATAAACTGTCTCGAGAGACGGATTGGAAATCGGACTTACCATTTTCGAAAAGATGTGCCTGATTGGAACCGTCTTGAGCAATAAACTGTCTCGAGAGAGGGATTGGAAAGGGGACTTACCGTCTTCAGAAAGATGTGCCTGATTCGGAACCGTCTCGAGGAATAAACTGTCTTGAGAGAGGGATTGGAAAGAAGACTTACCGTCTTCAGAAAGACGTGCCTGATTGGAGTAGAATTACCGTCTCTAGGAATGAACTACCTCGAGAAAGGGATTGGAAAGAGGACTTATCGTCCCCGAAAAGACATGCCTGAATTGGAACCGGCACGAGGAATAAACTGTGTCGAGAGAGGGATTGGAAAGGGGCCTACTGTCTTCGAAAAAATGTACCTGAATTGGAACCGTCATCATGAATAAACTGTCTCGAAAGAGGGATTGGAAAGGTGACTTACCGTCTTCGAAAAGACGTGCCTGAATTGGAACCGTCTCGAGGAATAAATTGTCTCGAGATTGGGATTACAAAGGGGACTTACCGTGTTCGAAAGGACGTGCCTGAATTGGAACCGATTTACCATCTTGAGGAATCAACTGTCTCGAGAGAGGGGTTGGAAAGGGGACTTACCGTCTTTGAAAAGACGTGCCTGAATTGGAACCGTCTTGAGGAATAAACTGTCTCGAGAGAGGGATTGGAAAGGGGACTTACCGTCTTCAGAAAGACGTGCCAGATTCGGAATCGTCTCGAGGAATAAACTACCTCGAGAGAGGGATTGGAAAGGAGACTTACCGTCTTCAAAAAGACGTGCCAGATTGGAGTAGATTTACCGTCTCGAGGAATAAACTGTGTTGAGAGATGGATTGGAAACGGATTTACCGTCTTCGAAAAAACCTATCAGAATTGGAACCGTCTTGACGAATAAACTGTCTCGAGAGAGGGATTGGAAAGGGGACTTACCGTCTTCGAAAAGACGTGCCTGAATTGGAACCGTGTTGGGGAACAAACTGTCTCGAGATTTGGATTTGAAAGGGGACTTACCGTCTTCGAAAGGACGTGCCTAAATTTGTACCGATTTACCGTCTTGAGGAATCAACAGTCTCGAGAGAGGGTTGGAAAGGGGACTTACCGTCTGCGAAAAGACGTCCCTGAATTGGAACCGTCCCGAGGAACAAACTGTCTCGAGAGAGGGATTAGAAAGGGGACTTACGGTCTTCGAAAGACGTGCCTGATTCGAACCGTCTCAAGGAATAAACTGTCTCGAAAGAGGGATTGGAAAGGGGATTTGCCGTCTTCAGAAAGACGTGCTGATTGGAACAGTCTCGAAGAATAAACTATTTCGAGAGACGAATTGGAAAGGGGCCTTACCATCTTCTAAAAGATGTGCCTGTTTGGAATCGTCTCAAGCAATAAACTGTCTCGAGAGAGGGATTGGAAAGGGGACTTACCGTCTTCAGAAAGACGTGCCTGATTAGGAACCATCTTGAGGAATAAACTGTCTCGAGAGAGGGATTGGAAACGAGGCTTCTCGTCTTCATAAAGACGTGCCTGATTGGAGCAGATTTATCGTCTCGTGGAATGAACTGTCTCGAGAGAGGGATTGGAAAGGGGACTTATCGTCTCTGAAAAGACGTGCTTGATTTGGAACCGTCTCGAGGAATAAACGGTCTCAAGAGAGGGATGACAAAGGGGACTTACTGTCTCCGAAAAGACATACCTTATTTCGAACCATCTCAAGGAATAAACTTTCTTGAGAGAGGGATTGGAAAGGGAACTTACCGTCTTTGAAAAGACGTGCCTGATTTGGAACCGTCTCGAGGAATAAACCGTCTCGAGAGAGGGATTGGAAAGGGGAATTACCGTCTTCGAAAAAACGTACCTGAACTGGAACCGTCTTGAGGAATAAACTGTCTCGAGAGAGGGATTGGAAAGGGGACTTACCGTCTTCGAAAAGACGTGCCTGAATTGGAACCGTCTCGAGGAATAAACTGTCTCAAGATTGGGTTTGGAAAGGGGACTTACCGTTTTCGAAAGGACGTGCCTGAATTGGAAGCAATTTACCGTCTTGAGGAATCAACTGTCTCGAGAGAGGAGTCGAAAAGGGGACTTACCATCTTCGAAAAGACGTGCCTGAACTGATCTGTCTCGAGGAACATACTGTCTCGAGAGAGGGGTTGGAATGGGGACTTACCGTCTTCGAAAGACGTGCTTGAATTGGAACCGTCTCGAGGAATAAACGGTCTCGAGAGAGGGATTGGAAGGGGGACTTACGGTCTTTGAAAGACGTGCCTGATTGGAACCTTCTTGAGGAATAAACTATCTTGAATGCGGGATTAGAAACGGGATTTACCGTCTTCAGAAAGACGTGCTGATTGGAACCGTCTCGAAGAATAAACTGTTTCGTGAGACGGATTGTAAAGGAGCGTTACCGTCTTCGGAAAGACGTGCCTGATTAGAATTGTCTCGAGCAGTAAATTGTCTCGAGAGAGGGTTTGGAAAGGGGACTTACCATTTCAGAAAGACGTGCCTGATTTGGAACCGTCTCAAGGAATAAATTGTCTCGAGAGAGGGATTGGAAAGGAGACTTACCATCTTCAGAAAGACGTGCCAGATTGGAGTAGATTTACCGTCTCGTGGAATCAACTGTCTCAAGAGAGGGATTGGAAAGGGGACTTATCATCTCCGAAAAGACGTGCCTGATTTGGAACTATCTCGAGGAATAAACAATCTCGAGAGTGGGATTGGAAAGGGGACTTACCGTCTCTGAAAAGGCGTGCCTGATTTGGAACCGTCTCGAGGAATAAACTGTCTTGAGAGAGGGATTGGACAAGGGACTTACTGTCTTCGACAAGACGTGCCTGAACTGGAACCATCTCGAGGAATCAACTGTCTCGAGAGAGAGATTGGAAAGGGGACTTACCAGCTTCGAAAAGATGTGCCCGAATTGCAACCGTCTTGAGGAATAAACTGTCACGAGGGAGGGTTGGAAAGGGGACTTACCGTCTTTGAAAAGTTGTGCTTGAATTTGAACCGTCTCGAGGAATAAATTGTCTCGAGAGAGGAATTGGAAAGGGGACTGACCGTCTTCAACAAGACCTGCCTGAATTGGAACCGTCTCGAAAAATAAACTGTCTCAAGTGATGGATTCGAAAGGGGACTTAGCGGCGCTGAAATGACGTGCCTGATTTGGAATCGTCTCGAGGAATAAATTGTCTCGAGAGAGGGATTGGAAAGGGGACTTATCGTCTCCGAAAAGACGTGCCTGATTTGGAACTATCTCGAGGAATAAACGGTCTCGAGAGAGGGATTGGAAAGGGGACTTATTGTGTTCGAAAAGACGTGCCTTTTTTGGAATCGTCTCGAGGAATAAAGTATCTCTAGAGTGGCATTGGAAAGGGGACTTACCGTCTCTGAAAAGACGTGCCTGATTTGGAGCCGTCTCGAGGAATAAACTATCTTGAGAGAGGAATTGGACAGGGGACTTACTGTCTTCGACAAGACGTGCCCGAATTGGAACCATCTCGAGAAATCAACTGTGTCGAGAGAGATGTTGGAAAGGCCACTTACCATCTTCGAAAAGATGTGCCTAAATTAGAACAGTCTCGAGGAATAAGCTGTCTCGAGAGAGGGATTGGAAAGGGGATTTACCATCTTCAACAAGACCTGCCTGAATTGGAACCGTGTCGAAAAATAAACCGTCTCGAGTGATGGATTCGAAAAGGGACTTAGCATCTCTGAAATGACGTGCCTGATTTGGAATCGTCTCGAGGAATAAATTGTCTCGAGAGAGGGATTGGAAAGGGGACTTACCGTCTTCGAAAAGACGTGCCTGATTGGACTAGATTTACCGTCTCGATGAATCAACTGTCTCGAGAGAGGGATTGGAAAGGGGGCATATCGTCTCCGAAAATACGTTCCTGATATGGAACCATCTTGAGGAATAAACTGTCTCGAGAGAGGGATTGGAAAGGGGACTTACCGTCTTTGAAAAGACGTGCCTGAATTGGAACTGTCTCGGGGAATAAACTGTCTCGAAATTGGAATTGGAAAGGGTACTTACCGTCTCCGAAAGGACATGCCTGAATTGGAACCGATTTACCGTCTTGAGGAATCAACTGTCTCGAGAGAGGGGTTAGAAAGGGGACTTACTGTCTTCGAAAAGACGTGCCTAAACTGGATCTGTATCGAGGAATATTCTGTCTAGAAAGAGGAGTTGGAATGGGGACTTACCGTCTTCGAAAAGACGTGCTTGATTTGGAACCGTCTCGAGGAATAAACGGTCTCGAGAGAGGGATTCGAAGGGAGACCTACGGTCTTTGAAAGACGTGCCTGATTGGAACCTTCTTGAGGAATAAACTGTCTTGAATGAGGGATTAGAAAGGGGATTTACAGTCTTCAGAAATACGTGCTGATTGGAACCGTCTCGAAGAATAAACTGTTTCGTGAGACGGATTGGAAAGGAGCATTACCGTCTTCGGAAAGCCGTGCCTGTTTAGAACTGTCTCGAGCAGTAAACTGTCTCGAGAGAGGGTTTAGAAAGGGGACCTACCATTTCAGAAAGACGTGCCTGATTTGGAACCGCCTAGAGGAATAAACTGTCTCGAGAGAGGGATTGGAAAGGAGACTTACCGTCTTCAGAAAGACGTGCCAGATTGGAGTAGATTTACCGTCTCGTGGAATCAACTGTCTTAAGAGAGGGATTGGAAAGGGGACTTATCGTCTCCGAAAAGACGTGCCTGATTTGGAACTATCTCGAGGAATAAACGGTCTCGAGAGAGGGATTGGAAAGGGGACTTATTGTCTCCGAAAAGACGTGCCTTATTTGGAACCGTCTCGAGGAATAAACTACCTCGAGAGTGGGATTTGAAAGGGGACTTACCGTCTCTGAAAAGACGTGCTTGATTTGGAACCGTCTCGAGGAATAAACTGTCTTGTGAGAGGGATTGGACAGGGGACTTACCGTCTTCGAAAAGACGTGCCTGAATTGGAACCATCTCGAGGAATCAATTGTGTCGAGAGAAAGGCTGGAAAGGCGACTTACCATCTTCGAAAAGATGTGCCTGAATTAGAACAGTCTCGAGGAATAAACTGTCTCGAGAGAGGGATTGGAAAGGGGACTGACCGTCTTCAACAAGACCTGCCTGAATTGGAACCGTGTCGAAAAATAAACCGTCTCGAGTGATGGATTCGTAAGGGGACTTAGCGTGCCTGAAATGACGTGCCTGATTTGAAATCGTCTCGAGGAATAAATTGTCTCGAGAGAGAGATTGGAAAGGGGACTTACCGTCTTCGAAAAGACGTGCCTGATTGGAGCAGATTTACCGTCTCGGGGAATCAACTGTCTCGAGAGAGGGACTAGAAAGGGGACTTGCCGTCTTCGAAAAGACGTGCCAGAATTGGAACCGTCTCGGGGAATAAACTGTCTCGAGATTGGGATTGGAAAGGGGGCTTACCGTCTTCGAAAGGACGTGCCTGAGTTGGAGATGATTTACCATCTCGAGGAATCAACTGTCTCAACAGAGGGGTTGGAAAGGGGACTTACTGCCTTCGAAAAGATGTGCCTGAATTGGATCCGTCTCGAGGAATATACCGTCTCGAGAGAGGGGCTGGAAAAGGGACTTACTGTCATCAAAAAGACGTACCTGAATTGGAACCGTCTTGAGGAATAAACTGTCTCGAGAGAGGGATTGGATGGGGGAGTTACGGTCTTTGAAAGACGTGCCTGATTGGAACCATCTCGAGGAATAAACTGTCTCGAAAGAAGGATTGGAAAGGATATTTATCGTCTTCAGAAAGACGTAATGATTGGAACCGTCTCGAAGAATAAACAGTTTCGAGAGACGGATTGGAAAGGAGCTTTACCGTCTTCGGAAAGACGTGCCTGATTAGAACTGTCTCGAGTAATAAACTGTCTCGAGAGAGGGATTGGAAAGGGGACTTACCATTTCGGAAAGACGTGCCTGATTTGGAACCGTCTAGAGGAATAAACCATCTCGAGAGAGGGATTGGAAAGGAGACTTACCATTTCGGAAAGACGTGCCAGATTGGAGTAGATTTAGCGTCTCGTGGAATCAACTGTCATGAGAGATGGATTGGAAAGGGGACTTATTGTCTCCGTAAAGACGTGCCATATTTGGGACCATCTCGAAGAATAAACTGTCTCGAGAGAGGGATTGGAAAGGGGACTTATTGTCTCCAAAAAGACATGCCTTATTTGGAACCGTCTCAAGGAATAAACTGTCTTGAGAGAGGGATTGGAAACTGGACTTACCATTTTTGAAAAAAAGTACCTGAATTGGAACAGTCTTGTGGAATAAACTGTGTCGAGAGAGGGATTGGAAAGGAGACTTACCGTCTTTAGAAAGACATGCCAGATTGGCGTAGATTTACCGTCTCGTGGAATCAACTGTCTCGAGAGAGGGATTGGATAGGGGACTTACTGTCGCTGAAAAGACGTGCTTGATTTGGAACTGTCTTGAGGAATAAACTATCACGAGAGAGGGGTTGGAAAGGGGACTTACCGTCTCCGAAAAGATGTGCCTGAATTGGAACCGTCTCGAGGAATAAACTGTCTCGAGAGAGGGATCTGAAAGGGGACTTATCGTCTTCAACAAGACCTGCCTGAATTAGAACCGTCTCGAAAAATAAACTGTCTCAAGTGTTGGATTCGGAAGGGGGCGTAGAGTCTCTGAAAAGACGTGCCTGATTTGGAACCGGCTCGAGGAATAAACTGTCTCGAGAGAGGGATTGGAAAGGGGACTTACCGTCTCTGAAAAGACGTGCCTGATTGGAGTAGATTTACAGTCCCGAGGAATCAACCGTCTCGATAGAGGGATTAGAATGGGGACTTATCGTCTTCAGAAAGACGTGCCAGATTGGATAGATTTACCATCTCGAGGAATCAACTATCTCAAAAGAGGGATTGGAAAGGGGACTTATCGTCTCCGACAGGACGTGCCTGATTTGGAACCGTCTCGAGGAATAAACTGTCTTGAGAGGGGGATTGGAAAGGGGACTTATCGTCTCCGAAAAGACGTGCCTGATTTGGAACCGTCTCGAGGAATAAACTGTCTCAAGAGAGGGATTGGAAAGTGGGCTTACCATCTTCGAAAAAACGTACCTGAATTGGAACCGTCTTGAGGAATAAACTGTCTCGAGAGAGGGTTTGGAAAGGGGACTTACCTTCTTCGAAAAGACGTGCCTGAATTGGTATCGTCTCGAGGAATAAACTGTCTCGAGATTGGGATTGGAAAGGGGACATACCGTCTTCGAAAGGACGTGCCTGAATTGGAACCGTCTCGGGGAAAAAACCGTCTCGAGATTTTCGGATTCGAAAGGGGACTTACCGTCTCCGAAAGGACGTGCCAAAATTGGAACCGATTTACAGTCTTCGCGAATCAACAGTCTCGAGAGAGGGGTTGGAAGGGGGACTTACCGTCTTTGAAAAGACGTGCTTGAATTGGATCTGTCTCGAGGAATATACCGTCTCAAGAGAGGGGTTGGAAAGGGGACTTACCGTCTTCGAAAAGACGTGCCTGAATTGGAACCGTCTCGAGCAATAAACTGTCTCGAGAGAGGGATTGGAAGGGGGACTTATGGTCTTTGAAAGACGTGCCTGATTGGAACCGTCTCAAGGAATAAACTGTCTCGAAAGAGGGATTGGAAAGGGGATTTCCTGTCTTTAGAAAGACGTGCTGATTGGAACCGTCTCGAAGAATAAACTGTCCCGAGAGACGGATTGGAAAGGGGTCTTACCGTCTTCAGAAAGACGTGCTTGATTAGAACTGTCTCGAGCATTAAACTGTCTCGATAGAGGGATTGCAAAGGGGACTTACCATCTTCAAAAAAACGTACTTGAATTGGAACTGTCTAGCCATTGGACAGGGGACTTACCGTCTCCGAAAAGACGTCCCTGAATTGGAACTGTCTCGAGGAATCAACAGTCTCGAGAGAGAGGTTGGAAAGGGGACTTACCGTCTTCGAAAAGATGTGCCTGAATTGGAACCGTCTCGAGGAATAAACTGTCACGAGAAAGGGGTTGGAAAGGGGACTTACCGTCTTCGAAAAGTTGTGCTTGAATTGGAACTGTCTCGAGGAATAAACTGTCTCAAGATAGGGATTGGAAAGGAGACTTACCGTCTTCAACGAGACCTGCCTGAATTGGAACCGTCTCGAAAAATAAACTGTCTCGCGTGATGGATTCGTAAGGGGATTTAGCGTCTTTGAAAAGACATGCCTTATTTGGAACTGTCTCGAAGAATAAACTGTCTCGAGAGAGGTATTGGAAAGGGGACTTACCGTTTCCGAAAAGATGTGCCTGATTGGAATAGATTTACCGTCTCGGGGAATCAACTGTCTCAAAAGAGGGATTGGAAAAGGGACTTAACGTCTCCGAAAAGACGTGCCTGATTTGGAACCGTCTCGAGGAATAAACTGTCTCGAGGGAGGGATTGGAAAGGGGGCTTATCGTCTCCGAAAGGACGTGCCTAATTTGGAACTGTCCCGAGGAATAAATTGTCCTGAGAGAGGATTGGAAAGGGGACTTTCCATCCTCGAAAAAACGTACCTGAATTGAAACCGTCTTGAGGAATAAACTGTCTCGAGAGAGGGATTGGAAAGGGGACTTACCATCTTCGAAAAGACGTGCCGGAATTGGAACCGTCTCGGGGAATAAACTGTCTCGAGATTATGATTGGAAAGGGGACTTACTGCCTTCGAAAGGACGTGCCTGAATTGGAACCGATTTACCGTCTTGAGGAATCAACTGTCTCGACAGAGGGGTTGGAAAGGGAACTTACCGTCTTCGAAAAGACGTGCCTAAATTGGATCCGTCTCAAGAACTGTATACCATCTTGAGAGAGGGGTTGGAAAGGGGACTTACCGTCATCGAAAAGACGCCCCTAAATTGGAACCGTCTCGAGGAATAAACTGTCTCAACAGAGGGATTGGAAGAGGGACTTACGGTTTTTGAAAGATGTGCCTGATTGGAGCTGTCTCGAGGAATAAACTGTCTCGAAAGAGGGACTGGAAAGGGGATTTACCGTCTTCAGAAAGACATGCTGATTGGAACCGCCTCGAAGAATAAACTGTTTTGAGAGACGGATTGGAAAGGAGCCTTACCTTCTTCGGAAGGACTGCTTGACTAGAACCATCCCGAGCAATAATCTGTCTCGAGAAAGGGATTAAAAAGGGGAATTACCATTTCAGAAAGACGTGCCTGATTTGGAACCGTCTCGGGGAATAAACTGTCTCGAGACTAAGATTGGAAAGGGGACTTATCGCCTTCAAAAGGACATGCTCGAATTGGAACCGATTTACCGTCTTGAGGAATCAACTGTCTCGACAGAGGGGTTGGAAAGGGGACTTACCGTCTTCGAAAAGACGTGCCTGAATTGGATCCGTCTCGAGAAATATATACCGTCTCGAGAAAGGGGTTGGAAAGGGGACTTACCGTCATCGAAGAGACGCCCCTAAATTGGAACCGTCTCTAGGAATAAATTGTCTCAAGAGAGGGATTGGAAGGGGGACTTACGGTCTTTGAAAGACGTGCCTGATTAGAGCTGTCTCGAGGAATAAATTGTCTCGAAAGAGGGACTGGAAAGGGCATTTACCGTCTTCAGAAAAACGTGCTGATTGGAACCGCCTCGAAGAATAAACTATTTCGAGAGACGGATTGGAAAGGAGCCTTACCCTCTTTGGAAAGACGTGCCTGATTAGAACCGTCCCGAGCAATAATCTGTCTTGAGAAAGGGATTAAAAAGGGGACTTACCGTTTCAGAAAGACGTGCCTGATTTGGAACCGTCTCGAGGAATAAACTGTCTCGTGAGAGGGATTGGAAAGGAGACTTACCGTCTCCAGAAAGACGTGCCAGATTGGAGTAGATTTACCGTCTCGTGGAATAAACTGTCACGAGAGAGGGATTGAAAAGGGGACTTATCATCTCCGAAAAGACGTGCCAGATTTGGGACCGTCTCGAGGAATAAACGGTCTCGAGAGAGGGATTGGAAAGGGGACTTATTGTCTCCGAAAAGACGTGCCTTATTTGGAACCGTCTCGAGGAATAAACTGTCTCGAGAGAGGGATTGGAAAGGGGACTTATTGTCTCCGAAAAGACGTGCCTTATTTGGAACCGTCTCGAGGAATAAACTGTCTCGAGAGAGGGATTGGAAAGGGGATTTATCGTCTCTGAAAAGACGTGCCTGATTTGGAACCGTCTCGAGGAATAAACTGTCTCGAGAGAGGGATTGGAAAGGGGATTTACCGTCTCTGAAAAGACATGCCTGATTTGGAACCGTCTCAAGGAATAAACTGTCTCGAGGGAGGGATTGGAAAGGGGACTTACCGTCTTCAAAAAGACGTGCCTGAATTGGAACCGTCTCGAGGAATCAACTGTCTCGAGAGAGGGGTTGGAAAGGGGACTTACCGTCTTCAACAAGACCTGCCTGAATTCGAACCGTCTCGAAAAATAAACTGTCTCGAGTGATGGATTCGAAAGGGGACTTAGCGTCTCTAAAAAGACGTGCCTGATTTAGAACCGTCTCGAGGAATAAACTGTCTTAAGAGAGGGATTGGAAAGGGGACTTAGCATCTTCAACAAGACCTGCCTGAATTCGAACCATTTCGAAAAATAAACTGTCTCGAGTGATGGATTCGAAAGGGGACTTAGCATCTCTGAAAAGACGTGCCTGATTTAGAACCGTCTCGAGGAATAAACTGTCACGAGAGAAGGGTTGGAAAGAGGACTTACCGTCTTGAAAAAGATGTGCCTGAATTGGAACTGTCTCGAGGAATAAACTGTCTCTAGAGAGGGATTGGAAAGGGGACTTACCGTCTTCAACAAGACTTGCCTGAATTGGAACCGTCTCGAAAAATAAACTGTCTGGAGTGATGGATTCGAAAGGGGACTTAGTGTCTCTGAAAAGACGTGCCTAATTTGGAACCGTCTCGAGGAATAAATTGTCACGAGAGAGGGGTTGGAAAGGGGACCTACCGTGTTCGAAAAGATGTGCCTGAATTGGAACCGTCTCGAGGAATAAACTATCTTGAGAGAGGGATTGGAAAGGGGACTTACCGTTTTCAACAAGGCCTACTTGAATTGGAACCATCTCGAAAAATAAACCGTCTCGAGTGATGGATTTGAAAGGGGACTTAGCGTCTCTAAAAAGACGTGCCTGATTTGGAACCGTCTCAAGGAATAAACTATCTCGAGAGAGGGATTGGAAAGGGGACTTACCGTCTCTTAAAAGAGGTGCCTGATTGGAGTAGATTTACCGTCTTGAGGAATCAACTGTCTCAAAAGAGGGATTGGAAAGGGGACTTAACGTCTCCGAAAAGACGTGCCTGATGTGTGTAAGCACCCCATTTTTTACCGCTCGGCGGTCTACACTCTGTCCAAACTTGTTTTCAAGTCATTGTGGGCATATTCTTATCGAAACCAATTCTCTAGGTTCAAATTCCGTCGTTCCATCGCTTCGCGGGCTTGTCAGGCCCAAAAAGAGGCAAAATGACCAAAATGCCCTTAGTGGGGATTGACCTTTCCTTTCCAATTCCAATCCCTCTCTCGAGACAGTTTATTCCTCGAGACGGTCCGAGTAGCGAAACTACTCACAAAATCGTTAGAGTAGCGGAAATACTCACAAAACCGTTAGAGTAGCGGAAATACTCACAAATAGGTCGATATAGGGAATTGGCAACAAGCCCCTGTGTCACGACGACCATCGTTAGAGTGGCGGAAACACTCACAATCCAGGCACGTCTCTTCGGAGACGGCAAGACCCCTTTCCAATCCCACTCTCGAGACAGTTTATTCCTCGAGACGGTTCCAATCCAGGCACGTCTCTTCGGAGACGGTAAGACCCCTTTCCAATCCCTCTCTCGAGACAGTTTATTCCTCGAGACGGTTCTAATCCAGGCATGTCTCTTCGGAGACGATAAGACCCCTTTTCAAATCCCTCTCTCGAGACAGTTTATTCCTCGAGACGGTCCGAGTAGCGAAACTACTCGCCAAACCGTTAGAGTAGCGGAAATACTCACAAAGCCGTTAGAGTAGCGGAAATACTCACAAAGCCGTTTGAGTAACGGAAATACTCACAAATCATCAACCCCATCCGAGTAATGGAGATACTCATAAATCATCCACCCCGTACGAGTAGCGGAAATACTCCCAAATCATCAACCCCGTCCGAGTAGTAGAAATACTCATACCGTTAGAGTGGCGGAAACACTCAAAACCTAGGTCAACACTAGTGTCTCTTAGCCCACTTTGGTGAAAAATGTCCAAATTGTCCTGTGAACATTTTTCGAGACTTTCCGGTCAAGATGACCATTTTGCCCCTAGGCATCCGAACGCCCCGGGAACCACACCGGCTTTGGGTATCAAACCGGTAATGTCCCGAGAATACTTTTTATAGTGTTCTCAACCTTCCTTTACTTTTTCGGATCATTCCGAGTTAGTTTCGGCCAACCCGGCACAAAATGACCGTTTTACCCCTAGAGGGCCGGTCTCCATTTTCGACCACATCGGCTCTGGGTATCAAGGCGGTAACCTCCTGAGGCTACTTTTTATAGTAATCTCAACTCCCCTTTACCTTTCCGGATCGTTCCGAGTCAGTCCTGGTAAACCTGGTACAAAATGACCGTTTTGCCCCTAATGGGCCGGTCTCCTTTTCCGACCACGCCGGCTCTGGGAATCAAACCGGAAACCTCTGGGAACATTCTAAATAATGTTTCCAGATCCCCAAGTCTTCTCCTGGGATAGTCCGAGTTTGTCCCGGCAGTTTCCCAGTCCGATTGAGCGTTTTGCCCCTAAGGGCTCGGTCAACCTTTCCGACCCATTTTGTCCTCGCTTTTTAAGTCAAATACCTCCAGGACACTATTTTAAGTGTTCCTGCTTCTTTTCGGCCTTCCGGGTCATTCCCGGCTCCTCCAAATCATTCCCGGACTTTCCGGAGTCGCTCCTAGTAAAGCTTGGCTAAAAATTGCATGGTAGTCACTAGTACAGGCGCCCAAATCTAGTCAAAGATACGTTGCTTGCCGACCTTAAACCTTTCCTAATTGGCTAGCACCACTAGTAGTGGCGCCAAGCTAAAAAATGGCCTGGCGCCACTCCTAGTGGCGCTAGTGTAAAGTTTGCCCTGGCGCTACTGCAACAAGCGCCAGGTTTGTCCAACTTCTATAAATACAGAGCCTCATTCAATATGAAAAGGGTCTGCAAACTTAACCTAAAAATCCTATATTTTGATATATAAAGCTCGAGCATCTCCAAAACCCTAACTTCCCTAGGTTTTCCAAACCCTAGCCTCCTATACACTCATACACTCCCCATACACTCATACACTAGCCTTCAACCATTCTTTGAAGACTTAAAGAGCTGCCATCCAAAGCTTGAAGACAACTCTTGAAGGCTGAAGGTGAAGATCAAGACAAAGACCAAAGACTGAAGACAGCGCGGCGCGCAAAATAAAGAAGACATACGATAGGTTTTCTCTTTAATTTTCTGCACTTCCCCCCTCTCTCTTCTCTCTCCAACCCACTTGGGTTTTCTCTATTTTAATCTCCCATCTCTTTTCCCCCTTTCTTTGCATGCTTGAAACAAGGGGACTCCCGGTCCATGTGTAGGATTGGGCTATTGGAGAGTTACCGTGTCGGGGGCTTTCTTCTAGTCTAACCAAAGACCACGTGGGTCCGGCTCCCTTGATTATATGGTGAAGCCTTAGCCTTATATGTTCACGACCCCAAATTGCATTGTGCATATCATAGTCTTGCATCTTCCAAAAACCGTTTCCAAACTTGTTTTCAAAATTGCATCAAAATCTCTTTTTCAAAAACTAGTTTTCAAAACAACAATTCTAGGGTGATTCTAGCCTTTCCATGGCTAGGGTTGCTTTAGGAAAAGTGTTACATTAAAAGTGACCTTTTTTGGTCTATATTTTCAAATCTTATTGTTTTCCAAAACCACTTTCTTAAAGTGGTTCTAGCCTTCTTATAGCTAGAATCGCTTTAGGAAAGTGAGACGTTTTCATACTTACCAAAAAACTCTCTCTTCAAAAAATCTCTTCCTAAAAATCTCTTTTTCAACATACTTTCCTAAAACTCCCCTCTTCAAAATTGTTTTCAAAAACTCCCTTCCAAAATCTATTTTTCAAAATTCTCTTTTTCAACTCCTCTCCAAAATCTTTTCCTCAAAATTCGCTTTTTAAAAACACTCCCTAAATTCACTTTCCTAAAAACTCTCTCCAAAAATCTTTCTAAAAAGCTTTCTTTTCAGAATCCTTCTTCTAGAAATTCCCCTTTAGGATTTTCTTTCTAAAATCTACGTTTCTAAAAACACACTTTCCAAAACTCCTTCTCTTTAAAATCTTTTTCCAAAAACTCTATCTTCAAATTCACTTTCCAAAAACTCCTCCCTAGGATTCCCTTCTAAAAAACCTTCGTTTCTAAAAATGCACTTTCTAAAAAAACTCTTTCCTTAGAGCCCAAGTCAAGCCCTAGAACCCACAATTAGGAAACCCTAATTTTCTTCCCAAAAACATGGTTTTCAAACTTTGCCCCAAACCTTGGTTTCCAAAACCTCTTGTTTTCTACATCAAAACTATACATGTTTCCCAAAACCTATTTTCTACGTTAAAATTCTACACTTTCAAAACTAGGGTTTCTAAAATCTCTCCTCCCAAATCCTTGCCAAATCCTATCTTCCCTTTAGGAAACCAACTCAAATCTCTCGTTTAGGAAACTAGATCCCGTCCCCCGTTTTTGGAAACAAAATCAAATCTTTTCTTTTAGAAACCCAAATCCAATCCTTTCCAAATCCAAATCTTTCCTAATTCAGATCCTTCCTAAACTTCTCCTTTCCAAAATCTTAAGGTTTCAAAGCTTGAATATAAAAATCTTTCCTAGTTCAACCCTTTCCTAATTCTACCCCTTTCCAAAATCTTTTTCAAATCCAAGCTTTCAAATCTTTCCTAAACTCAAACCTTTCCTAATCTCAAGATTGTCTAAAACTCTAAAACTTTCTAAATCTTAAACTTTTTAAATTTCAAATCTTTCCAAATTCAAAAACTTTCTAAATTTGAAACTTTCTCAAGTTAAATCTTTCTAAATCTAAAAGCTTTCTAAATTCTAAACTTTCTTAAACTTCAAATCTTTCCAAATCTAAGACTTTTCTAAACTCAAAACTTTCTTAATTTAAGACTTTCTTAAGTTGAAACTTTCTTAATTCAAACATTTCCTAAATTGAAAGCTTTCCTTTTTCAAACCTTTCCTAAAACGAAACTTTCCTACTTTCAAAACTTCCATTTTTCAAACATTCCAAAATTCAAAACTTTCTTAATTTGAAACTTTCCAAATTTTAAACCTTTCTCAAACTAAACTTTTCCTAATTCAAAACATTTCTAAATTCAATACTTTCCCATTTCAAAACTTTCCTAAAGTTGAAAACTTTCTTAAACCTAAAACTTTCCTAATTCGAAACTTTCCAAAAATGAAACTTTCCTAATTCGAAACTTTCCTAAATCAAGCCTTTCCTAATTCGAACCCTTCCTAAATCCAATCCTTTCCTAAATCTTCCAAGTCCAACATTCGAGTCAAATCTTTCTAAATCTTTCTAAATCTCAAGTCTTTCCTAAGTCTCCTATCTTTCCTAAGTCTAGGTTTCTTAAACCTCAATCTTTCCAAAACCAGTTCAGTCTTCTCAATTTCAATTTCCAATCTCCTCTTCTAATCTCAAGTCAAATCCAATTTTCAATTCAATCTCTTTCTTCCAATCCAATCTCTCTCTTCAAATCAATCTCTTTTCAATCGGACTCGGGTCCGAACTACGACTGACCTGATTCCCCCAAAGGGATACGTAGGCAACCTTCATAGGTGCGGTCACAATACTTTTCATACTTTTAATTCCACCCTTATGGGTGCGGTTTTTAAAATCTTTTCAAATCTCAAATTCCCATCTACTTTCAAACTTCCAATTTTGAATTTCTATTTCCAAATTTTCAAACTTTTCAATTTCAATTCTATCTCTTCAAATCTCTTTTCAAATCTATTTTTCAATTCTCTTTCCTTACACTTGCATATCATGCATCATATTTTTCTAAGTGAATACGATTAGCCATTAGTTAGTTAAAGACTCTCATAGGTGAATCTAGGGTAGATTGACATGTAGGTACCGAAAGGGCGGGGTAGGGTGATAGCTTAGTGCGTCTTTCCTACACGTAACCAACCTCCGAACCTAGGATCACTGATTTCAAAGACCAAAAAGGAATTATTTTTCAAAAAAAAGGCTAAATGTTTTCCAAAGGTTGCCAAACAATCTGTTTTTCTTAAAAACCCTCTCTTGAGGAGATATTTTCAAAAATCGTTTTCCAAAAACCCTAAGTGTAGTTTTCGGATTATGCTTAGTTTTTAGGTGACCTAACTCACCTTAACCAAATTAGGTGGCGACTCCAAATCTTTTTCAAAAGCCCTTTATTCAAACCTGTTTTCAATTCAAACCTAGTCGCACTCATTCTTCTAGGAGGGTGAGTTCTAACGAGAGAGTACAGTGTTTTTCCCGCTTGGGTGAGTATTCCTTGAGTGCGAAAAATCTGGGCGCGACAGCTGGCGACTCCGCTGGGGACACTTAGAGGGTTAGGCCATTGTCATGTCTCTTTACCCTTCACCCATGTGGAGTCTTCAATTAACTTGATTCAATCCTATTCATTTTAAATTTTCAAAACTAAATTTTCAAAATTGTTTTAAAAAAAAAAACATTCATTTATTCATATTATCTTGTATTATGTTTGTCATCCACATACTGACACTTGCATCTTTGTTTTGTAGGTGCGCTTTATGTTTAAACATTATTAACTGCTTTGCATGAATGTGATGTGCAGGATGAATGGAAGTTGTTGGGCCCTTTCCTCCACTTTAAAAAATCACACACACACTGCATGTGCACTTGCATTCTGTATACTTGCATACCCTGATATGTCCTTTCTAGTTAGAAAGGGGGAACGGTATATTGGTTGTGGGCAAGATGCTGTGTCAGTTTCTTCGCCTACGGCCTCTTAATGGTTCCCCCGCTCGGATCACCAACCGATCATGGCACCACCTCGGGGAATGGGCCTAGGTTTGAAGATCCGGGGACCGAGCCTTTTTAGGACGCATTAGTCAACCCTCAACCTCATACTCATATAGACACCATGCATAGCTGAACCTCTGTCGGATTTAAGACATGAGCACCGTTTTCAAAATCACGGAGGAAAGGGCCACTGCTCTTACTTTCATTTATACCTGTTTATTCCTGCTGTTATAATGCTTGTATTTATACTGTTATAATGCCTACCTAACTATTCATGCATGCATGTTTACTTCAATTGTACTTTTTATCCTTATACTCTTTGCATATTCATGTTCATGCATTCAATATCCCATGTCAAGACAAGAGTTCCAAGTAACTCAAGTCACTGCATTCTCATGCATATGATCAACCCATTGAGAGTGACACCAACATTACTCTCCCTTGCATTAAACCTACCCAAACCCTAAGGGTTCCTGCGTAACCCTAAGGACTCATTGCATGCATCTCAATTCATTCCACAAGAGGGGCCCCAATCCCTTTATGCTCACGGAGATAGGGTTGCCAAGAAGACAAGGGGCAAACAATCAACAAGGTCTCTCAGCGACCTCCTCGACATCAAATCCAAGGAAGGTGAATCCGAAGACTCAAAAGTAGTTTAGGTTTTCCCTTTTGTAAAAATAGATAGGTGGAAGTCCAAAGAAAAATGTTCCCCCTCCCCCTATTAAAATGTATTTCAATTCTTTTGTATCTCAAGCACAAAATTTAATGTACTTCTTTATTTTTATGAATGAATGCATGGATGATTGAAGGTTCCTACCTGACGGTAAGGTATCTACATACAGAGGCAAACCCCCTATCTCCAAAAGTGAGCTAATACATCATGATTAGTTTCCCTCCTTAAGAGGGGTGCCTTAGAGCATGCATTTCATAAAGACTTGTCAAGGTCAAACACTGACTCTTTCCTTTTGTTGGTTTTAGGTACCTTCCCTCGTTCCCCAGTCTTACAAGTATGGAATTGCTTACTCTAGATACCTTAACTCAATTACTAGCAGAGACAAAAGGAGTCAAGCATAAGATGACCGAAATGGAAGGCATGCTTTCCTCACTCTTATCCCACACAACCCGAGAGCAAGCAGAGTCCTTGCAGACCCAAACCTATGATGGACGAAAAAGGATGAAGAAGGAAGATCGTGACTGTGCCGCCACCATTGCTTCCCAACAACCTCCCTGGGCCGAGGGCCTTGCTCGAGTGCCTTCCAAACCAACCCCTAACCAAACACAAGGATTATATGACCTTTCCTTCAGATGTCATCCTGACCCTTTTGACCCTGCCACCAAAAATGGTCCCATTTCGAAGCATAGAACCCGAAGCCCTTTCAATTCCCGAACCATCAACCCAGCTGCGACCTCACCAAAACGTGGTCCCCAATCATCAAAAGCATCTGCAATACCTCCTCAGACTAGGCAAACAACTGGGAAGAAGCGGACATTTACAAAACTCGCGTGCTCACAGACCGTGGTTTATTTTGGCCTCTTAGCAGCTGGGTATCTGAAACCTGTACCTGCTCGACCCCAGCCCAATCCTCTGCCTCATTATTTCAAATCTGCAGCAAGCTGTAAGTATCATTTGGATAGCCAAGGACATGATACTGAAGATTGTTTGGCCCTCAAGCATAAGATTCAAGACCTGATAGATAACATGATCATTGGGGTACGACCAGCAAATCCTTCTCCAAACGGCTCTGCAAACCCTCCACTGGGCCATGCTGTCAACATCATTACAAAGTTTGGTAAAAACAAGGTTTGTTTTGCTGCATGCCAAGAGATATATTACAAGGACGGAAAGGAAATGGAATGCGAAGATGCCTGGTCACGATATAACCCCAATGAGATGCCGACCCCCGAAGACAAACTTGCGTACGAGTCTATGAAGAAAATTGATGAGGAACTGTCCAAACTCCGTAATAAGAATCCCCCATTGTGTACACCTGAGGAGCATCGAGCCCCAATTGGAGGCCAGAGCAAAAAACTCTGGGCACGACCTATCGAGCTGGACGAATATGAATCGCCCGAGTGGTTTATTAGAGAAACTCCGGAGCAAACAAATGAAGGCCAGACAATCAAGAAAGCTGACGATTACATCATCACCGCCAACTCACTTGGAACTCCGGGAGAAGCATCTACCTATCCTGCCTTAGTTGAAAATCTCAACCGTGGATGGAATGCAGACGAGAGCACAGGCCCAAGACCTTACTAGAAATGGGTTCCTTGCACAAGCGTACAAGAGAGGGGTGGTCTCACCCACTTTCTTTCTATCCCTTTTACTTCTTGTCTTTAAATTAATGTTTACATTTTCTTATTGCCTAAGAACCTTATGCTTTTCGTAAAAATAATAATAATAATCAAATGACAGTCTTTTATTCCATTGCTGTTGTCTTGTCTTCCCTGGGAATAGTGACTACTTTTTACGCAAGGGGCATGGGGTGTCTTATGGAATGATCCAACTTGAAGGGATGATAGCATGAGTTAACCACTCGCCAAATGATCAGCCTTCCATAGAGAGAGAGAACAAGGATGAGTGAGGACAGCACTTGCAGGACTCTGAGGCTAGGCAATGTGTGGCCAGTTTATCAAAATGAAAAGAAGCCATCTTTCATTCCCCCACATATAAAGAATAAATAATTAAATAAATGAACAAATGTGCTCATATTCCCTTTGCTTAACCCCTAGTGCCTCGTGGAAAGTGAAAATTTTCTTTGTTAACCTTGATCCAAGACTGTCCTCCCCACACTGGGGTAGACAATAGTTGAAAACTCTAAGAATGGTATCCACCCCCGCTGTGCTAAGGCAGCAATGAAAGCTCTATAGATCAAGTAATCTAATTCAAAATGAGGAGAGACCCTCATTTCATTTTCCATATAGTCAAAAGCAACCCTTTGCCAAACCCGTTGAGCCACTTATCCTTTCCTAACAAAACCCCAACCTAGGGATTACCGCCCACACTGGGTATATTGAACTACCAAGAAAAAGGTTTAAGGGGAAAGGGTAAAGAATTGTTCGTTTCATAAAAGAAAAGAAAAGAAACAGAAAGAAAAAGCAAAAGAAAAGAGTTGCCAAGGGGCAAGAGGCAAAAAAAAAAAAAAAAACCCTAATTCTAAAGAAAGGCCTGAAGAAAATTATGAATGAATTATCTTCAAAAGCATATCAGAAGAGCAAATGAGAAGAAAGTTATGTCTATCTTAAAAAGGTATATAGAAAAGGGTGAAAGAACAAGGTCATTTTCACCTTGAGAAGTATATGGTCAAAAACAAGAAGGAAATTTAAAGGTGATCCTAGATTACAAGGAAACCCAGTAGGAACAATAGGTTTGAGCCTTTACCTTTCTTGCAAAACCCTGAAACCATGGCCTACATTACAACCCTATTAAAGTCCCCTCTGATTAAAAATAGATTGCTTGATCTAAATGAGTTAGATACGCAGCCAAAGCTAAAAAAAAAAAAACAATGGATGCTAATCCTACTGAAAAATGGTTAAGGACAGTTTGGATCTAAACCTTACTGAAAACAACATTGAATTTGAGCTTACATATCTCGTTGTTTCTAAAACCCCCATAACCTAGCCTGCATTATGGTCCTAAATAAAGTCTTCTCGGATTGAAATGACTGGCCACTTATCGATCTGCCAAAGGTCAGGTAAGTTGTTGCTAAGACCTCGAGAGTCGAGAGTCTCAGTCCAATAACCCTATACACTAACCCTAAGACAAAGAGTTGGAGACAATCAAGAGGTTGAGAAAGGTGCGAAGTGCCATCATCCAATCGAGGGAAGGTTGAGCCAAAAGAGAGGCTAAATCCCTGAAGAGGATGGAGTTACCATTCCCAAGGCTACAAGTCTAACAGCACCCTGTGTCATTCTGTTAACATATTTTTAACCTGTACATATGTCTAAAAAAGAAAAAAAAAAAAAGAAGGAAAAAAGGAAAAAATCGGCATGGTCTTCGCACACATAGGATATAACTCCCTGTAGAAATAGAAGTCATCAGTATCAATTCATGTAATAAATATCTAACATCATCATACATCACATGCATCTGATCATATGCCTAGTTGTAAAGATCATGAATGTGTCTGTCTACCCGTGCATCTACGTGCCATAAACACCCATCCTTATACAAAACTATGTAAAATAAAACTGTCTAACATCAATACATCTCAAGAACAAGGGGCAAAAGAGGATCAGAATCTCTACAAGGGGCATCTCTCACAGGTCGAAGTCAATATTATCTGGATCAAAATCCCCGAAACCCGGCATCGGAGGAGGGGGGTAACTACTCGAAGCACCGCTATCTTGTAGAGGAGATAAAACCAAAATCAGCTGCAAGCGAAAGGAGCTAAGCAACAGTAGAGCAATAAGGAGCAAAAAGAGAATAACTTACCCCCCTACCACCCATCTGAGATAACTGAGCCATCAGGGAAGCTACCTCGGCCTGGTACTGGTCCCGCTCCATCTGGTACTAGTCTCTCTGGTCTCTCACAGTAGTAAACTCGGCCTGGGGCACATATCCTCCAGCACGGTGCCATAGGTCAACCACCTCCTGGCCAACAGCATACCCACTGACTACTACCTCAAACTGGGTGAAGGCACCAACCGAATGGGCTCCAAAGTGCGCAGCGAAATCCGTATTCGGAGGGAGCAAGAACTCGGCACCTGGCTGACGCTCCTGATAAGGGATGGGCACTCCCGCCACCAGGGCTCCAAACATATACTCTGGCGGAGCCCCTGCTGATCGAAACTCCTCGTGAAACTGTCGCCAATGCCGCTCTCCAAGATAGGACTCCCAGGTGTCATCACTGAGAAAAGCAACTCTCGATAAGGACAACGGGACCAGGTATCGGACTGTCTCGTAATGGACTGATCCAATGAAGGGCCGCCAGGTCACATCCCTTGCCTCAATTAGCTCCTGGTTAGCCCGGAGCGTCACGAAGTCAGTAATCTCCGATCGCTGGGCTACCCGGTCATGAGCCCACCTCAAAGCGCGAGGATAGAGATCATCCTCAACAACTGCGGGGCGACGCACTGGCAGATACTCGTAACTCCACCAGATAAGGAAAGGCCAAAAGCTAATCATGCTGCCCCAACGAGAGGAAATCCGAACCCGCATCGATCGAAGAAAATAGCCAAAAGAAAAGGACCCCCAGTCCAACTCAAATAAAGCTCCCAGATCTGCTACTATACTCACCAAATGACACGGCACGAGTGACTTGTTCTTGTTGCAGAAGCAGCTAAAGATGATGTACAACACAAGTCGCCGTCTCATGATGTCCCGCCTGGCAGGCGATGACTCGGTAGCAAAAGTACGCTCACCCTGACTAATCCAAGAGACTGTGAAGGCAGAACGCTCAAGCTGAGGCAAGTCCAACAGCAAATAGGCCTCGTCCCTGCTGACCGAGTGCAAGGTGATCCGCCGGCTGACAAAAGAGAGTCCTGTAATAATCGCCCAATCTAAAGGAGTGGGGCCTAACTCGAAGCCGACAAAATGGAAGGTCCCAGTCTCCCCGAACCACCTCTCGACAAGTGCCAGTACCAAATGCTGGTTTAGGCGATTAGCCTGTAATCCCATAAAGGCACCAAACCCGATCTCTGCCAAGAAGGCGCGGTATGATGGGGCAGCCTGCTGCATGGTCACAAACACCTGATGAACAGCCCCTCAAAAAGCTGTGTGTACCCGCGGAGGTGGCAAATGCTGTCTGGAATATACACTAGGATGATAGGCCAGATCCCCGAGAGGTGGGACATCTAGTATCTGCAAATCTCCCAAGTCAGCGTCTGTCTGCCTATGCCTAGAAGAAGCTCTCCCATAGCCAGTCACCTGGTCCCCAAGGCCCGGTACCTCCTCCTCGGCGTTAATATCCTCGGTAAAAGCCTGCTCAATCGGAGGAAAAGGGTCGACAGGTGGTCTACTCCCCTGCCCGCTCTGGCTAGATGAAGATCGTCTAGTAGATCGTCGACTACCTCTAGATCGGCTAGAGCCGCCAGCAGAATTTGTCCGGGCCGCCTTCCCCGAGTGGCGCCTCCTCTTAGAGCCGTCATCACCTGCATCTGCCATCCTGAAAAGGTAAGCCAAGGTAAGTGATGTTAATATACCATCCATGCAGTTTAAATAACAATAAAATAAAACAAACAAATAACACAAAACAAATAAAGGATTTCGCAATAACAAATCAAAAACAAAATTTTCACACATCTTGATTTTTCAACTCCAAATCACATCTCAAGGGTTCTCTGCCTTTTCCCTTCAAAAAGATTTTATTTCTAAAATTTTAACCAACTCTTTCCATAATTTCTAAAAATTTCGACAGAGTCCTGTTTAAAAATGGCCCCTACAACTCCCATGACATCAACACAAAATACGAAATATGCGCCTTCCAATGCCACAATCACATGACAATGGCACCCATGCACACTTTTCAATTTTTCAAAATTTTCAAAACTCATGTTTTATTTTTCAAATAAATCAATGGTTTTCAAAAGGCTTCCAAAATTTTTCAAAATCACCTCAAATGTTTTCAAAAATATTCCAGTCTTTTTCCAAATTTCAAACTTTAAAAATTTCATCAATTTCTTGAATCTTCTAATTTTTTCTAATTTTCTAAATATTTTTCTATTTTTCCAAAAATCAAAAATTCACCGAGTTTTCAAAAAATCACAAAACTTCATACGGTTGTTAAACACATTTTTCTAAGGCACATTGCACAAAAACATAGCCAGAAAACCCAATACCCATGCCTGTAGGAACAAATCCCCTAGACTTGCAGAAAACCCCCTTCACACATTTACATATAATCACTCAAATTCAATCAAACAGCCAACAAAATGCAAAAACAACATCACCAAAGTGTTCAAAACATATCGAAACATTAATTTCCACTATTCACATGATTCAAACAAAGTTCTACACATCAAAATTAACAAAATTTGAAAACTCACCTTTTGGAAGTTCTCTGGCGAAATCTTCTCTTCTGGCGACTTTTCCGGCGACGTGGACTCCCTCCGGCAATCACCCGTGGTCCCCAAGGAGTGCTTCTTCAAGGTTCAAGTCGGTTTCCACTAGAAAACTCTCGGATTCTCCAAAAACTCTTCAAATCCCGTGGGTGTTCGAACCAGAAATTTTTTGGTTTTAACTTTAAGCCTGGCGCCACTAGCAGAGGCGCCAGTTCCTTTTTGCCAAAGGCGCCACTACTAGTGGCGCCAGTTATAAATTTTGGGCAGTTTTGCCCTTTTTCCCGCCAAAACTCATTTTCGAAGGCCTTTTTGGCCCATTATTCGTTTTCGACCCTCGTTGTCAGAAGATTTCTAGTGTTCGTCCCTCCGACTGCCTCGCGGTCAACATGGGACTCTTACTCTTATCGTTTTCTACCTTTGACAAGCAAAGACAAAAAAAGAGGGGCAGCTGTAAACACCCCATTTTTGACCGCTCGGCAGTCTACACTCCGTCCAGACTTGTTTTCAAGTCATTGTGGGCATATTCTTATCGAAACCAATTCTCTAGGTCTAAATTCCGTCTTTCCATCGCTTCGCGGGCCTGTCAGGCCCAAATAGAGGCAAAATGACCAAAATGCCCTTAGGGGGCATTGACCTTTCCTTTCCAATTCCAATCCCTCTCTCGAGACAGTTTATTCCTCGAGACGGTCCCAGTAGCGGAAATACTCACAAATAGGTCGATATAGGGAATTGGCAACAAACCCCTGTGTCACGACGACCGCCGTTAGAGTGGCGAAAACACTCACAATCCAAGCACGTCTCTTCGAAGATGGTAAGACCCCTTTCCAATCCCACTCTCGAGACAGTTTATTCCTCGAGACGGTTCCAATCCAGGCACGTCTCTTCGGAAACGGTAAGACCCCTTTCTAATCTCTCTCTTGAGACAGTTTATTCCTCGAGACGGTTCCAATCCAGGCACGTCTCTTCGGAGACGATAAGACCCCTTTTCAAATCCCTCTCTCGAGATAGTTTATTCCTCGAGACGGTCCGAGTAGCGAAACTACTCACCAAATCATTAGAGTAGCGGAAATACTCACAAAGCTGTTGGAGTAGCGAAAATACTCACAAAGCCGTTAGAGTAGTGGAAATACTCACAAATCATCAACCCCGTTCGAGTAGCGGAAATACTCACAAATCATCAATCCCGTCCGAGTAGCGGAAATACTCACAAATCGTCAACCCCGTCCGAGTAGCGGAAATACTCCCAAATCATCAACCCCGTCCGAGTAGCGAAAATACTCACACCGTTAGAGTGGCGGAAACACTCAAAACCTAGGTCAACACCAGTGTCTGTTAGCCCACTTTGGTGAAAAATGTCCAAATTGTCCTGTGGACATTTTCTGAGACTTTCCAGTCAAGATGACCATTTTGCCCCTAGGCATCCGAACGCCCCGGGAACCACACCGTCTCTGGGTATCAAACCGGTAATGTCCCGAGAATACTTTTTATAGTGTTCTCAACCTTCCTTTACCTTTCCGAATCATTCTGAGTCAGTTCCGGCTAACCTAGCGCAAAATGACTGTTTTGCCCCTGGTGGGCCGGTCTCCTTTTTCGACCACACCGGCTCTGGGTATCAGACTGGTAACCTCCTGAGGCTACTTTTTATAGTAATCTCAACTCCTCTTTACCTTTCCGGATCATTCCGAGTCAGTCCCGGCAAACCCGGTACAAAATGACCGTTTTGCCCCTAGTGGGCCAGTCTCCTTTTCCGACCACGCCGGCTCTGGGAATCAAACCAGAAACCTCTGGGAACATTCTAAATAATGTTTCTAGATCCCCAAGTCTTCTCCAGGGACAGTCCGAGTTTGTCCCGGCAGTTTCCTTGTCCGATTGACCGTTTTGCCCCTAAGGGCCCGGTCAACCTTTTCGACCCATTTTGTCATCGCTTTTCAAGTCAAATACCTCCAGGACACTATTTTAAGTGTTCCTGCTTCTTTCCGGCCTTCCAGGTCATTCCCGACTCCTCCAAATCATTCCCGGACTTTCCGGAGTTGCTTCCAGTGAAGCCAGGCTAAAAGTTGCATAGTAGTCACTAGTACAGGCGCCCAAATCTAGTCAAAGATACATTGCTTGCCGACTTTAAACCTTTTCTAATTGGCTGGCACCACTAGTAGTGGCGCTAAGCCAAAAAATGGTTTGGCGCCACCAGTGTAAAGTTTGCCCTGGCGCCACTGCAACAGGCGCCAGGTTTGTCCAACTTCTATAAATAAAGAGCCTCATTCAACGTGAAAAGTGTCTGCAAACTTAACCTAAAAATCTTATATTTCGATATACAGAGCTCGAGCATCTCCAAAACCCTAACTTCCCTAGGTTTTCCAAACCCTAGCTCCTATACACTCATACACCCCCCCCCCAATACACTCATACACTAGCCTTCAACCATCCTTTGAAGACTTGAATAGCTGCCATCCAAAGCTTGAAGACTACTCTTGAAGGCTGAAGGTGAAGATCAAGACAAAGACCGAAGACCGAAGACAGCACGGCGCGCAAAATAAAGAAGACGTATGGTAGGTTTTCTCTTTAATTTTCTATACTTCCCCCCTCTCTTCTCTCTCCAACCCACTTGGGTTTTTTCTATTTTAATCCCCCATCTCTTTCCCCCCCCCCTTTCTTTGCATGCTTGAAACAAGGGGATTCTCGGTCCATGTGTAGGATTGGGCTATTGGAGAGTCACCGTGTCGGGGGCTTTCTTCTAGTCTAACCAAAGACCACGTGGGTCCGGCCCCCTTGATTATGTGGTGAAGCCTTAGCCTTGTATGTTCACGACCCCAAATTGCATTGTGCATATCATAGTCTTGCATCTTCCAAAAACCGTTTTCAAACTTGTTTTCAAAATTGCATCAAAATCTCTTTTTCAAAAACTTGTTTTCAAAACCACAATTCTAGGGTGATTCTAGCCTTTCCATGGCTAGGGTTGCTTTAGGAAAAGTGTTACATTAAAAGTGACCTTTTTGGTCTATATTTTTAAATCTTATTGTTTTCCAAAACCACTTTCTTAAAGTGGTTCTAGCCTTCTTATGGCTAGAATCGCTTTAGGAAAGTGAGACGTTTTCATACTTTCCAAAAAATTCTCTCTTCAAAAAATCTCTTCCTAAAAATCTATTTTTCAACATAGTTTCCTAAAACTCCCCTCTTCAAAATTGTTTTCAAAACCTCCCTTCCAAAATCTATTTTTCAAAATTCTCTTTTTCAACTCCTCTCCAAAATCTTTTCCTAAAAATTCACTTTCTAAAAACTTTCCCTAAATTCACTTTTCTAAAACTCTCTCTAAAAATTTTTCTAAAAAACTTTCTTTTCAGAATCCTTCTTCTAGAAATTCCCCTTTAGGATTTTCCTTCTAAAATCTACGTTTCTAAAAACACACTTTCCAAAACTCCTTCTCTTTAAAATCTTTTTCCAAAAACTCTATCTTCAAATTCACTTTCCAAAAACTCCTCCCTAGGATTCCCTTCTAGAAAACTTTCGTTTCCAAAAATGCACTTTCTAAAAAAACTCTTTCCTTAGAGCCCAAGTCAAGCCCTAGAACCCACAATTAGGAAACCCTAATTTTCTTCCCAAAAACATGGTTTTCAAACTTTGCCCCAAACCTTGGTTTCCAAAACCTCTTGTTTTCTACATCAAAACTATACGTGTTTCCCAAAACCTATTTTCTACATTAAAATTCTGCACTTTCAAAACTAGGGTTTCTAGAATCTCCCCTCCCAAATCCTTGCCAAATCCTATCTTCCCTTTAGGAAACCAACTCAAATTTTCCGTTTAGGAAACTAGATCCCGTCCTCCGTTTTTGAAAACAAAATCAAATCTTTTCTTTTAGAAACCCAAATCCAATCCTTTCCAAATCCAAATCTTTCCTAATTCAGATCCTTCCTAAACTTCTCCTTTCCTAAATCTTAAGTTTCCAAAACTTGAACATAAAAATCTTTCCTAGTTCAACCCTTTCCTAATTCTACCCCTTTCCAAAATCTTTTTCAAATCCAAGCTTTCAAATCTTTCCTAAACTCAAACCTTTCCTAATTTCAAGATTGTCTAAAACTCTAAAACTTTCTAAATCTTAAACTTTTTAAATTTCAAATCTTTTCAAATTCAAAAACTTTCTAAATTTGAAACTTTATCAAGTTAAATCCTTCTAAATCTAAAAGCTTTCTAAATTCTAAACTTTCTTAAACTTCAAATCTTTCCAAATCTAAGACTTTTCTGAACTCAAAACTTTCTTAATTTAAGACTTTCTTAAGTTGAAACTTTCTTAATTCAAACATTTCCTAAATTGAAAGCTTTCCTTTTTCAAACCTTTCCTAAAACGAAACTTTCCTACTTTCAAAACTTCCATTTTTCAAACATTCCAAAATTCAAAACTTTCTTAATTTGAAACTTTCCAAATTTTAAACCTTTCTCAAACTAAACTTTTCCTAGTTCAAAACATTTCTAAATTCAATACTTTCTCATTTCAAAACTTTCCTAAAGTTGAAAACTTTCTTAAACCTAAAAATTTTAGTTCCTAACTTTCGAAACTTTCCTAATTCAAAAATGAAACTTTCCTAATTCGTAACCTTCCTAAATCCAATCCTTTCCTAAATCTTCCAAGTCCAACATTTGAGTCAAATCTTTCTAAATCTTTCTAAATCTCAAGTCTTTCCTAAGTCTCCTATCTTTCCTAAGTCTAGGTTTCTTAAACCTCAATCTTTCCAAAACCAGTTCAGTCTTCTCAATTTCAATTTCCAATCTCCTCTTCTAATCTCAAGTCAAATCCAATTTTCAATTCAATGTCTTTCTTCCAATCCAATCTCTCTCTTCAAATCAATTTCTTTTCAATCGGACTTCGATCCGAACTACGACTGACCTGATTCCCCCAAAGGGATACGTAGGCAACCTTCATAGGTGCGGTCACAATACTTTTCAAACTTTTAATTCCACCCTCATGGGTGTGGTTTCCAAAATCTTTTCAAATATCAAATTCCCATCTACTTTCAAACTTCCAATTTCAAATTTCTATTTCCAAATTTTCAAACTTTTCAATTTCAATTCTATCTCTTCAAATCTCTTTTCAAATCTATTTTTCAATTCTCTTTCCTTACACTTGCATATCATGCATCATATTTTTCAAACATTATTTTTCAAAGTGAATAGGATTGGCCATTAGTTAGTTAAAGACTCTCATAGGTGAATCTAGGGTAGATTGACATGTAGGTACCGAAAGGGCGGGGTAAGGTGATAGCTTAGTGCGTTTTCCCTACACATAACCAACCTCCGAACCTAGGATCACTGATTTCAAAGACCAAAAAGGAGTTACTTTTCAACAAAAGGGCTAAATGTTTTCCAAAGGTTGCCAAACAACCTGTTTTTCTTAAAAACCCTCTCATGAGGAGATATTTTCAAAAATCGTTTTCCAAAAACCCTCAGTGTAGTTTTCGGATTATGCTTAGTTTTTAGGTGACCTAACTCACCTTAATCAAGTTAGGTGGCGACTCCAAGTCTTTTTCAAAAGCCCTTTATTCAAACCTGTTTTCAATTCAAACCTAGTCGCACTCATTCTTCTAGGAGGGTGAGTTCTAACGAGAGAGTACAGTGTCTTTCCCGCTTGGGTGAGTATCCCTGGAGTGCGAAAAATCTGGGTGCGACAATATGGAACTGTCTCGAGGAATAAACTGTCTCGAGAGAGGTATTGTAAAGGGGACTTATCGTCTCCGAAAAGACGTGCCTGATTTGGAACCGTCTCGAGGAATAAACTGTCTCGAGAGAGGGATTGGAAACTGGACATACCATCTTCGAAAAAACGTTCCTGAATTGGAACCATCTTAAGGAATAAACAGTCTTGAGAAAGGGATTGGATAGGGGACTTACCGTCTTCGAAAAGACGTGCCTGAATTGGAACCATCTCGGGGAATAAACTGTCTCGAGATTGGGATTGGAAAGGGGACTTACAGTCTCCGAAAGGACGTGCCAGAATTGGAACTGATTTACCGTCTTGACGAATCAACTGTCTCGAGAGAGGGGTTGGAAAGGGGACTTACTGTCTTTGAAAAGTCGTGCCTGAATTGGAACCGTCTCGAGGAATCATCTGTCTCGAGAGAGGGGTTGGAAAGGGGACTTACCGTCTTCGAAAAGATGTGCCTGAATTGTAACCATCTCGAGGAATAAACTGTCATAAGAGAGGGGTTGGAAAGGGGACTTACCGTCTTCGAAAAGATGTGCCTGAATTGGAACTGCCTCGAGGAATGAACTATCTCGAGAGAGGGATTGGAAAGGGGACTAACTGTCTTCAACAAGACTTGCCTGAATTGGAGCCGTCTCGAAAAATAAACTGTCTCAAGTGATGGATTCGAAAGGGGACTTAGCGTCTCAGAAAAGACGTGCCTGATTTGGAACCGTCTCGAGAGAGGGATTGGAAAGGGGACTTACTGTCTCTGAAAAGACGTGCCTGATTGGAGTAGATTTACCGTCTCAACGAATCAACTGTCTCGAGAGAGGGATTGGAAAGGGGATTTATCGTCTTCAGAAACACGTGCCGGATTGGAGTAGATTTACCGTCTCGAGGAATAAACTGTCTCAAAAGACGGATTGGAAAGAGGACTTAACGTCTCCGAAAAGACGTGCCTGATTTGGAACCATCTCGAGAAATAAACTGTCTCGAGGGAGGGATTGGAAAGAGGACATATCATTTTCGAAAAGACGTGCCTGATTTGGAACCGCCTCAAGGAATAAACTGTCTAGAGAGAGGGATTGGAAAGGGGACTTACCATCTTCGAAAAAACGTACCTGAATTGGAACCGTCTTGAGGAATAAACTGTCTTGAGAGAGGGATTGGAAAGGGGACTTACCATCTTCAAAAAAACGGAACTGAATTGGAACCGTCTTGAGGAATAAATTGTCTCGAGAGAGGGATTGGAAAGGGGACTTACCGTCTTCGAAAAGACGTGCCTGAATTGGAACCGTCTCAGGAAATAAACTGTCTCGAGATTGGGATTGGAAACGGGACTTACTGTCTTCGAAAGGACGTGCTTGAATTGGAACCAATTTATCGTCTTGAGGAATTAACTGTCTCGACCGAGGGGTTGGAAAGGGGACTTACAGTCTTCGAAAAGACGTGCCTAAATTGGATTCGTCTAGAGGAATATACCGTCTCGAGACAGGGGTTGGAAAGGGGACTTACCGTCATCGAAAAGACGTACCTAAATTGGAACCGTCTCGAGGAATGAACTGTCTCAAGAGAGGGATTGAAATGGGGACTTATGGTCTTTGAAAGACGTGCCTGACTGGAACCGTCTTGAGGAATAAACTGTCTCGAAAGAGGGATTGGAAAGGGGATTTACCGTCTTCAGAAAGACGTGCTGATTGGAACCGTCTCGAAGAATAAACTATTTCGAGAGACGGATTGGAAAGGAGCCTTACCGTCTTCGGAAGCACGTGCCTAATTAGAACCATCTCGCGCAAAAATCTGTGTTGAGAGAGGGATTGGAAAGGGGACTTACCGTTTCAGAAAGACGTGCTTGATATGGAACTGTCTCGAGGAATAAACTGTCTAGAGAGAGGGATTGGAAAGGAGACTTACCGTCTTCAAAGAGACGTGCCAGATTGGAGTAGATTTACTGTCTCGTGGAAGAAACTGTCTCGAGAGAGGGATTGGAAAGGGGACTTACCGTCTCTGAAAAGACGTACCTGATTTGTAACCGTCTTGAGGAATAAACTATCTTGTGAGAGGGATTGGAAAGGGGACTTACCGTCTTCGAAAAGATGTGCCTGGATTGGAACCGTCTCGAGGAATCAACTGTCTCGAGAGAGGCGTTGGAAAGGGGACTTACCGTGTTCGGAAAGATGTGCCTGAATTGGAACCGTCTCGAGGAATAAATTGTCTTGAGAGAGGGATTGGAAAGGGGACTTACCATCTTCAACAACACCTGCCTAAATTGGAACCGTCTCGAAAAATAAACTGTCTCGAGTGATGGATTAGATAGGGGACTTAGCGTCTCTGAAAAGACGTGCCTGATTTGGAACCGTCTCAAAGAATAAAATGTCTCGAGAGAGGGATTGGAAATTCGACTTACCGTCTCTAAAAAGACGTCCCTGATTGGAGTAGATTTACCGTCTTAAGGAATCAACCGTCTCGAGAGAGGAATTGGAAAGGGGACTTATCGTCTTCAGAAAGATGTGCCTGATTGGAGTAGATCTACTATCTCGTGGAATCAACTATCTCAAAAGAGGATTGGAAAGGGGCCTTAACGTCTCCGAAAAGACGTACCTGATTTGGAACTGTCTCGAGGAATAAACTCTATCGAGAGAGGGATTGAAAAGAGGACGTATCGTCTCCAAAAAGACGTGCCTGATTTGGAACCCTCTCGAAGAATAAACTGCCTCGATAGAGGGATTGGAAACTGGACTTACCATCTTCGAAAAAATGTACTTGAATTGGAACCGTCTTGAGGAATAAACTGTCTCAAGAGAGGGATTAGAAAGGGGACTTACCCTCTTCAAAAAGACGTGCCTGAATTAGAATCGTCTCGGGGAGTAAACTGTCTCGAGATTGGGATTGGAAAGTGGACTTACCGTTTTTGAAAGGACGTGCCTGAATTGGAACCGTCTCGGGGAATAAACTGTCTCGAGATTGGGATTCGAAAGGGGACTTACCGTCTCTGAAAGGACGTGCCAGAATTGGAACCGATTTACCGTCTTGAGGAATAAACTGTCTTGAGAGAGGGGTTGGAAAGGGGACTTACCGTCTTCGAAAAGACGTGCCTGAATTGGATCCGTCTGAAGGAATATACCGTCTCCAGAGAGGGGTTGGAAAGGGGACTTACCGTCTTCGAAAAGACGTGCCTGAATAGGAACCGTCTCGAGGAATAAACTGTCTCAGGAGAGGGATTGGAAGGGGGACTTACGGTCTTTGAAAGACTTGCCTGATTGGAACCGTCTCAAGCAATAAATTGTCTCGAGAGAGGGATTGGAAAGGGGACTTACAGTCTTCAGAAAGACGTGCTGATTTGGAACCGTCTCGAGGAACAAACTGTCTTGAGAGAGGGATTGGAAAGGAGACTTAACGTCTAAAGAAAAACGTGCCAGATTGGAGTAGATGTACAGTCACGTGGAATCAACTGTCTCGATAGAGGGATTGGAAAGGGGCCTTACCGTCTCTGAAAAGACATGCTTGATTCGGAACCATCTCGACGAATAAACTGTCTCGAGAGAGGGATTAGAAAGGGGACTTACCGTCTTCGAAACGACGTGCCTGAATTGGAACCGTCTCAAGGTATAAACTGTCACGAGAGAGGGGTTGGAAAGGGGACTTACTGTCATCAAAAAGACGTACCTGAATTGGAACCATCTTGAGAAATGAACTGTCTCGAGAGAGGGATTAGAAGGGGGACTTACGGTCTTTGAAAGACGTGCCTGATTGGAACCGTCTCAAGGAATAAACTGTGTCAAAAGAGGGATAAGAAAGGGATTTACCATCTTTAAAAAGATGTGCTGATTGGAACCGTCTCGAAGAATAAACTATTTCAAGAGATGGATTGGAAAGGAGCCTTACCGTCTTCGAAAAGACGTGCCTGATTAGAACCGTCTCGCACAATAATCTATCTCGAGAGCGGGATTGGAAAGGGGACTTACCGTTTCAGAAAGACGTGCCTGATTTGGAACCGCCTCGAGGAATAAACCGTCTTGAGAGAGGGATTGGAAAGGAGACTTACTATCTTCAGAAAGACGTGCCAGATTGGAGTAGATTTATCGTCTCGTGGAATAAACTATCTCGGGAGAGGGATTGGAAAGGGGACTTATCGTCTCTGAAAAGACGTGCCTGATTTGGGACCGTCTCGAGGAATGAACGGTCTCGAGAGAGGGATTGGAAAGGGGACTTATTGTCTCCAAAAAGATGTCCCTTGTTTGGAACCGTCTCGAGGAATAAACGGTCATGAGAGAGGGATTGGAAAGGCGACTTACCGTCTCTGAAAAGACGTGCCTGATTTGGAACCGTCTCGAGAAATAAACTGTCTCGAGAGAGGGATTGGAAAGGGGAATTACCATGTTCGAAAAGACGTGCCAGAATTGGAACCGTCTCGAGGAATTAACTGTCTCAAGGGAAGCGTTCGAAAGGGTACTTACCGTCTTCGAAAAGATGTGCCTGAATTGGAACCGTCTCGAGGAATAAGCTATCTCGAGAAAGGGATTGCAAAGGGGACTAACCGTCTTCAACAAGACCTGCCTGAATTGGAGCCGTCTCAAAAAGTAAACTGTCTTGAGTGATGGATTCGAAAGGGGACTTAGTGTCTCAGAAAAGACATGCCTGATTTGGAACCGTCTCGGGGAATAAACTGTCTTGATAGAGGGATTGGAAAGGGGACTTACCGTCTCCGAAAAGACGTGCCTGATTGTAGTAGATTTACCGTCTCGAGGAATCAACTGTCTCGAGAGAGGGATTGGAAAGGGGACTTAACGTCTCCGAAAAGACGTGCCTGAATTGGAACCGTCTCGAGGAATAAACTGTCTCCAGATTGGGATTGGAAAGGGGACTTACCGTCTCCGAAAGGACGTGCCAAAATTGGAACCGATTTACCGTCTTGACGAATCAACTATCTAGAGAGAGGGGTTGGAAAGGGGACTTACCGTCTTCGAAAAGATGTGCCTGCATTGGATCCGTCTAAAGGAATATACCGTCTCTAGAGAGAGGTTGGAAAGAGGACTTACCGTCTCTGAAAAGACGTGCCTGAATTGGAACCGTCTCGAGGAATAAACTGTCTCGCGAGAGGGATTGGAAGGGAGACTTACGGTCTTTGAAAGACGTGCCTGATTGGAACAGTCTCGAGCAATAAACTGTCTCGAGAGAGGGATTTGAAAGGGGACTTAACGTTTCAGAACGACGTGCCTGATTTGTAACCGTCTCGAGGAACAAACTGTCTCGAGAGTGGGGTTGAAAGGAGACTTATCATCTTTAGAATGACGTGCCAGATTGGCATAGATTTACCGTCTCGTGGAATCAACTGTCTCGAAAGAGGGATTGGAAAGGGGCCTTACCGTCTCTGAACAGACGTGCATGATTCGGAACTGTCTCGAGGAATAAACTGTCTCAAGAGAGGGATTAGAAAGGGGACTTACCATCGTCGAAAGGATGCGCCTGAATTGGAACCGTCTCGAGGAGTAAACGATCTCGAGAGAGGGATTGGAAAGGGGACTTACCGTCTCTGAAAAGACGTGCCTGATTTGGAACCGTCTCCAGAAATAAACTGTCTCGAGAGAGGGATTGGAAAGGGGACTTACCTTGTTCGAAAAGACATGCCTGAATTGGAACCGTCTCGAGAAATCAACTGTCTCGAGAGAGGCGTTGGTACGGGGACTTACCGTGTTCGAGAAGACGTGCCTGAATTGGAACCGTCTCGAGGAATAAACTGTCTCGAGAGAGGCATTCAAATGGGGACGTACCGTTTTCAACAAGACCTGCCTGAATTGGAACCATCTTGAAAAATAAACTGTCTCGAGTGCTGAATTCAAATGGGCACTTAGCATCTCTAAAAAGACGTGCTTGATTTAGAACCGTCTCGAGGATTAAACTATCATAAGAAAGGGGTTGGAAACGGGACTTACCGTCATCGAAAAGATGTGCCTGAGTTAGAACCGTCTCGAGGAATAAACTGTCTTGAGAGAGGGATTGGAAAGGGGACTTACTGTCTTTAACAAGACTTGCCTGAATTGGAACCATCTCGAAAAATAAACAGTCTCGAGTGATGGATTCGAAAGGGGACTGAGCGTCTCTGAAAAGACGTGCCTGATTTGGAACCGTCTCAAAGAATAAACTGTCTCGAGATTGGGATTGGAAAGGGGAGATACCGTCTCCGAAAGGACGTGCCAGAATTGGAACCAATTTACCATCTTGACGAATCAACTATCTCGAGAGAGGGGTTGGGAAGGAGACTTACCGTCTTCGAAAAGACGTGCCTGAATTGGATCCGTCTAAAGGAATATACCGTCTCGAGAGAGGGGTTGGAAAGGGCACTTACCGTCTTCGAAAAGACGTGCCTGAATTGGATCCGTCTAAAGGAATATACCGTCTTGAGAGAGGGTTTGAAAAGGGACTTACCGTCTTCGAAAAGATGTGCCTGAGTTGGAACCGTCTCGAGGAATAGACGGTCTTGAGAGAGGGATCGGAAGGGGGACTTACGGTCTTTGAAAGACGTGCTTGATTCGAACCGTCTCGAGCAATAAACTGTCTCGAGAGAGGGATTGGAAAGGGGACTTACTGTTTCAGAAAGACGTGCCTGATTTGGAACCATCTCGAGGAACAAACTGTCTCGAGAGAGGGATTGGAAAGGAGACTTACCGTCTTCAGAAAGACGTGCTAGATTGGAGTAGATTTGCCGTCTCGTGGAATCAACTATCTCAAGAGAGGGATTGGAAAGGGGACTTACCGTCTCTAAACAGACGTGCCTGAATCAGAACCGTCTCGAGGAATAAACTATCTCGAGAGAGGGATTGGAAAGGAAACTTACCGTCTTCGAAATGACGTGCCTGAATTGGAACCGTCTTGAGGTATAAACTGTCATGAGAGAGGGGTTGGAAAGCGGACTTACCGCCTTCGAAAAGATGTTCCCGAATTGGAACCGCCTCGAGGAATAAACTGTCTCGAGAGAGGGATTGGAAAGGGGACTTACTGTCTTCAACAAGACCTGCCTAAATTGGAATCGTCTCGAAAAATAAACAGTCTCAAGTGATGGATTCGAAAGGGGACTTAGCGTCTCTGAAAAGACATGCCTGATTGGGAACCGTCTTGAGGAATAAACTGTCCCGAGAGAGGGATTGGAAAGGGGACTTATCGTCAATAAGAAGACGTGCCTGATTTGGAACAGTCTTGAGGAATAAACTGTCTCGAGAGACGGATTGGAAAGGGGATTGGAAAGGGGACTTATCGTCAATGAGAAGACGTGCCTGATTTGGAACCGTCTTGAGGAATAAACTGTCTCCAGAGAGGGATTGGAAACTGGACTTACCATCTTCGAAAAAACGAACCTGAATTGGAACCGTCTTGAGGAATAAACTGTCTGGAGAGAGGGATTGGAAAGGGGACTTACCGTCTTCGAAAAAACGTGCCTGAATTGGAACCATCTCGGGGAAGAAACTGTCTGGAGATTGGGATTGGAAAAGGGACTTACCGTCTTCGAAAGGACGTGCCAGAATTGGAACAGATTTACCGTCTTGAGGAATTAACAGTCTCGAGGGAGGGGTTGGAAAGGGGACTTACCATTTTCGAAAAGACGTGCCTGAATTGGATCCGTCTCGAGGAATATACCGTCTCGAGAGAGGGGTTGGAAAGCAGACTTACCGTTTTCGAAAAGACGTGCCAGAATTGGAACCGTCTCGAGGGATAAACATTCTCGGGAGAGGGATTGGAAAGGGGACTTACGGTCTTTGAAAGACATGCCAAATTGGAACCGTCTCAAGGAATATACTGTCTGAAAAGAGGGATTGGAAAGTGGATTTACCGTCTTCAGAAAGACGTGACTGATTGGAGTAGATTTACCTTGTCGAGGAATCTACTGTCACAAAAGAGGGATTGGAAAGGGACTTAACGTCTCTGAAAAGACGTGCCTGATTTAGAACCGTCTCGAGGATTAAACTGTCCTGAGGGAGGGATTGGGAAGGTGATTTATCGTCTCCGAAAAGACGTGCCGGATTTGGAACCGTCTCGAGGAATAAACTGTCTCGAGGGAGGGATTGGAAAGGAGACTTACCATCTTCACAAAGACGTGCCAGATTGCAGTAGATTTACCATCTTGTGAAATCAACTGTCTCGAGAGAGTGATTGAAAAGGGGACTTACCGTCTCTTAACAGACGTGCCTGATTCGGAGCCGTCTCGAGCAATAAACTGTCTCGAGAGAGGGATTGGAAAGGGGACTTACCGTCTTCGAAAAGCCGTGCCTGAATTGGAACCGTCTCGAGGTATAAACTGTCACGAGAGAGGGGTTGGAAAGGGGACTTACCGTCTTCGAAAAGATGTGCCCGAATTGGAACTGTCTCGCGGAATAAACTGTCTCGAGAGAGGGATTTGAAAGGAGACTTACCGTCTTCAACAAGACCTGCATGAATTGGATTTGTCACGAAAAATAAACTGTCTCGAGTGATGGAATCGAATGGGGACTTAGCCTTCTGAAAAGACGTGCCTGATTGGAACCGTCTCGAGGAATAAACTGTCTCGAGAGAGGGATTGGAACTGGAGGATTGGAAAGGAGACTTACCGTCTTCGAAAAAGACGTGCCCTGAATTGGAACCGTCTCGAGGAATAAACTGTCTCGAGAGAGGGATTGGAAGGGGACTTGTCTTCGAAAAAACGTGGAATTGGAACCGTTTCTCGAGGAATAAACTGTCTCGAGAGAGGGATTGGAAAGGGGACTTGTCTCGAAAAGACCGTGTTTGAATTGGAACCGTCTCGGGAAATAAAACTGTCTTGAGGAATTGGATAGGGGACTTGTCTGTCGAAAGACCGTCTGGGAGGGATTGGAAAGGAGGAATGGAAACTAGTCTCGAAAGAGGGGATTGGAAAGGGGACTTACCGTCTTCGAAAAGACGTGCCTGATTGGAACCGTCTCGAGGAATAAACTGTAATGAGAGAGGGATTGACTTCTCGAGAGATGTGCCTGATTTGGAATTGGAATAAACTGTCCGAGAGAGGGATTGGAAAGGGGACTTATCGTCTTTAAAAAACGTGCCTGATTGGAACCGTCTTCGAAGGAATAAACTGTCTCGAAAGAGGGATTGGAAAGGGGACTTACCATCTCGAAAAGACGTGCCTGATTGGAACCGTCTTGAGGAACTGTCTCGAAAGAGGGATTGGAAAGGGGACTTACCGAACGTTGGAACCGTCTCGGGAATAAACTGTCTCGAGAGAGGGATTGGAAAGGGGACTTACCGTCTTCGAAAAGACGTGCCAGATTGGAGTAGATTTACCGTCTTCGAGGAATCAACTGTCTCGAGGAGGGGATTGGAAAGGGGACTTACCGTCTTCGAAAAGACGTGCCTGATTGAACCGTCTCGAGGAATAAACTGTCTCGAGAGAGGGATTGGAAAGGGGACCATTACTGTCTCGATTGAGGGATTGGAAAGGGGACTTAATGCCTGAATTGGAACCGTCTCGAGGAATAAACTGTCTCGAGAGAGGGATTGGAAAGGGGACTTACCGTCTCAGAAGAGACGTGACTGATTTGAGGAAACCGTCTTGTCGAGGAATAAACTGTCTCGAGAGAGGGATTGGAAAGGGGACTTACCGTCTTGAAAAGACGTTGATTGGAACCGTCTCTGAGGGATTGGAAAGGGATTTATCGTCTCGAAAAGACGTGCCTGGACCGTCTCGAGGAATAAACTGTCTCGAGGGAGGGATTGGAAAGGGGACTTACCATCTGATTTGGAACCGTCTCGAGGAATAAACTGTCTCGAGAGAGGGATTGGAAAGGGGACTTACCGTCTTCGAAAAAGACGTGCCTGAATTGGGTCTCGATGAAAACTGTCACGAGAGAGGGGTTGGAAAGGGGAACCGTCTTCGAATTTGTGCCTGTTGACGATTGGAAACTGTCTCGCGGAATAAACTGTCTCGAGAGAGGGATTGGAAAGGAGACTTACCGTCTTCAACAAGACCTGCATGAATTGGAATTGTCACGAGGAATAAACTGTCTGACTTACCTTTCTTTTGAAAAGACGTGCCTGATTGGAACCGTCTCGAGGAATAAACTGTCTCGAGAGAGGGATTGGAAAGGGGACTTACCGTCTTCGAAAAAGACGGAATTGGAACCGTCTCGAGGAATAAACTGTCTCGAGAGAGAGGGATTGAAAAGGGGACTTACCGTCTTCGAAAAAGACGTGCCTGATTGGAACCGTCTCGAGGAATAAACTGTCTCGAGAGAGGGATTGGAAAGGGGACTTACCGTCTTCGAAAAGCCGTGCCTGAATTGGAACCGTCTCGAGGTATAAACTGTCACGAGAGAGGGGTTGGAAAGGGGACTTACCGTCTTCGAAAAGATGTGCCCGAATTGGAACTGTCTCGCGGAATAAACTGTCTCGAGAGAGGGATTTGAAAGGAGACTTACCGTCTTCAACAAGACCTGCATGAATTGGATTTGTCACGAAAAATAAACTGTCTCGAGTGATGGAATCGAATGGGGACTTAGCCTTTCTGAAAAGACGTGCCTGATTGGGAACCGTCTCGAGGAATAAACTGTCTCGAGAGAGGGATTGGAAAGGAGACTTACCGTCTCCGAAAAAACGTTCCTGATGGGAGTAGATTTACCGTCTCGAGGAATCAACTGTCTCGAGAGAGGGATTGGTTATCGCCTTCCGAAAGACGAGACTGATTGGAGTAGATTTACCATCTCGAGGAATTAACTGTCACAAAAGAGGGATTGGAAAGGGGACTTAAAGTGACTGAAAAGACGTGCCTGATTTGGAATCGTCTCGAGGAATAAACTGTCTCGAGAGTGGGATTGGAAACTGGACTTGCCATCTTTGAAAAAACGTACCTAAATTGGAACCGTCAAGAGGAATAAACTGTCTCGACAAAGGGAGTGGAAAGGGGACTTACCGTCTTTGAAAAGACGTGCCTGAATTGGAACCGTCTCGGGGAATAAACTGTCTTGAGATTAGGATTGGATAGGGGACTTACCGTCTTTGAAACGACGTTCCAGAAATGGAACCGATTTATAGTCTTGAGGAATCAACTGTCTCGAAAGAGGGGTTGGAAAGTGGACTTACCGTCTTCGAAAAGACGTGCCTGAATTGGAACCCTCTCAAGGAATAAACTGTAATGAGAGAGGGGTTGGAAAGGGGACTTACTGTCTTCGAAAAGATGTGCCTGAATTGGAACCGTCTCGTGGAATAAACCGTCTCGAGAGAGGGATTGGAAAGCGGACTTACCGTCTTTAACAAGACCTGCCTGAATTGGAACCGTCTCGAAGAGTAAACTGTGTCGAAAGATGGATTCGAAAGGGGACTTAGCATCTCCGAGAAGATGTGCCTGATTTGGAACCGTTTCGAGGAATAAATTATCTCGAAAGAGGGATTGGAAAGGGGACTTACCGTCTCCAAAAAGACGTGCCTGATTGGAGTAGATTTACCGTCTCGAGGAATCAACTGTCTCAAGAGAGGGATTGGAAAGGGGACTTATCGTCTTCAGAAAGACGTGCTTGGTTGGAGTACATTTACTGTGTCGAGAAATCAACTGTCTCAGGAAAGGGATTTGAAAGGGAACTTATCGTCTCTAAAAAGACGTGACTTATTTGGAACCGTGTCGAGGAATAAACTGTCTAGAGAGAGGGATTGGACAAGGGACTTATCGTCTCCAAAAAGACGTGCCTGATTTGGAACCGTCTCGAGGAATAAACTGTCTCGAGAGAGGAATTAGAAAGGGGACTTACCATCTTCAAAAAAACGTGCCTGAATTGGAACCGTCATGAGGAATAAACTGTCTCAGAGAGAGGGATTGGAAACGGGACTTACCGTCTTTGAAAAGACGTGCCTCAATTGGAACCGTCTTGGGGAATAAACTCTCTCGAGATTGTGATTGTAAAGGGGTCTTACCGTGCTCGAAAGGACGTGCCTGAATTGGAACCGATTTACCGTCTCGAGGAATCAACTGTCTCAAGAGAGGCATTAGAAAAGGGACTTACCGTCTTCGAAAAGACGTGCTTGAATTGGAACCGTCTCGAGGAATGAACTGTAACGAGAGAGGGCTTGGAAAGGGGACTTACCGGCTTCGAAAAGATGTGCCTGAATTGGAGCCGTCTCGTGGAATAAACTGACTCGAGAGAGGGATTGGAAAGGGGACATACCGTCCTCAACCAGACCTGCCTGAATTAGAACCGTCTCGAAGAATAAACTGTCTCGAGAGTAGGATTGGAAACTGGACTTACCATCTTCGAAAAAACGTACCTGAATTGGAATTGTCATGAGGAATAAACTGTCTCGACAGAGGGAGTGGAAAGGGACATACCGTCTTTGAAAAGACGTGCTTGAATTGAAACCGTCTCGGGGAATAAACTGTCTCGAGATTGGGATTGGATAGGGGACTTATCGTCTTCGAAAGGACGTGCCATAAATGGAACTGATTTACAGTCTTGAGGAATCAACGGTCTCGAAAGAGTGGTTGGAAAGTGGACTTACCGTCTTCGAAAAGACGTGCCTGAATTGGAACCCTCTCGAGGAATAAACTGTAACTAGAGAGGGGTTGGAAAGGGGACTTACCGTCTTCGAAAAGATGTGCCTGAATTGGAACCGTCTTGTGGAGTAAACTATCCCGAGAGAGGGATTGGAAAGGGGACTTACTGTCTTTAACAAGACCTGCCTGTATTGGAATCGTCTCGAAGAGTAAACTGTGTCGAAAGATGGATTCGAAAGGAGACTTAGCATCTCCGAAAAGACGTGCCTGATTTGGAACCGTCTCGAGGAATAAACTGTCTCGAAAGAGGGATTGGAAAGGGGACTTACCGTGTCCAAAAGGATGTGCCTAATTGGAGTACATTTACCGTCTCGAGGAATCAACTGTCTTGGGAGAGGGATTGGAAAGGGGACATATCGTCTTCAGAAGGACGTGCCTGGTTGGAGTAGATTTACCGTCTCGAGAATTCAACTGTCTCAGGAAAGGGATTTGAAAGGGAACTTATTGTCTCCGAAAAGACGTGCCTTATTTGGAACCGTGTCGAGGAATAAACTGTCTCGAGAGAGGGATTGGACAGGGAACTTATCGTCCCCGAGAAGACGAGCCTGATTTGGAACCGTCTCGAGGAATAAACTGTATCGAGGGAGGGATTGGAAAGGGGACTTACCGTCTTCAAAAAAACATGCCAGAATTGGAACCGTCATGAGGAATAAACTGTCTCAGAGAGAGGGATTGGAAACGGGACTTACCGTCTTCGAAAAGACGTGCCTGAATTGGAACCGTCTCGGGTAATAAACTCTCTCGAGAATGGGATTGTAAAGGGGTCTTACCGTCCTCGAAAGGACGTGCCTGAATTGGAACCGATTTAGCGTCTTAAGGAATCAATTGTCTCAAGAGAGGCATTGGAAAAGGGGCTTACCGTCTTCGAAAAGACGTGCTTGAATTGGAACTGTCTCGATGAATGAACTGTAACGAGAGAGGGGTTGGAGAGGGGACTTACCGGCTTCGAAAAGATATGCCTGAATCGGAGCCATCTCGTGGAATAAACTGTCTCGAGAGAGAGATTGGAAAGGAGACTTACCGTCCTCAACAAGACCTGCCTGAATTGGAACCAGCTTGAAGAATAAACTGTCTCGAGAGTGGGATTGGAAACTGGACTTACCATCTTCGACAAAAACGTACCTGAATTGGAACCGTCGTGAGGAATAAACTGTCTCGACAGAGGGAGTGGAAAGGTGACTTACCGTCTTTGAAAAGATGTGCCTGAATTGGAACCGTCTCGGGGAATAAACTGTCTCGAGATTGGGATTGGATAGGGGACTTACCGTCTTCGAAAGGACGTGCCAGAAATGGATCTGATTTACAGTCTTGAGGTATCAACGGTCTCGAAAGAGTGGTTGGAAAGTGGACTTACAGTCTTCGAAAAGACGTGCCTGAATTGGAACCCTCTCGAGGAATAAACAGTAACGAGAGAGGGGTTGCAAAAGGGGGGACTGAATTGGAACCCTCTCGAGGAATAAACATTAACGAGAGAGGGGTTGCAAAAGGGGACTTACCGTCTTCGACAAGATGTGCCTGAATTGGAACTGTCACGTGGAATAAACTGTCTTGAGAGAGGGATTGGAAAGGGGACTTACCGTCTTTAACAAGACCTGCCTAAATTGGAACCATCTCGAAGAATAAACTGTGTCGAAAGATGGAATCGAAAGGGGACTTAGCATCTCCGAAAAGACATGCCTGATTTGGAACCGTCTCGAGGAATAAACTGTCTCGAAAGAGGGATTGCAAAGGGGACTTACCGTCTCCAAAAAACGTGCCTGATTAGAATAGATTTACCGTCTCGAGGAATCAACTGTCTGGAAAGTGGGATTGGAAAGGGGACTTATCGTCTTTAGAAAGACGTGCCTGGTTGGAGTAGATTTACCGTCTCGAGAAATCAACTGTCTGAGGAAAGGGATTTGAAAGGGAACTTATCGTCACCGAAAAGACGTCCCTTATTTGGAACCGTGTCGAGCAATAAACTGTCTAGAGAGAGCGATTGGACAGGGGACTTATCTTCTTCGAAAAGACGTGCCTGATTTGGAACAGTCTTGAGGAATAAACTTTCTTGAGAGAGGGATTGGAAAGGGGACTTACCGTCTTCAAAATAACGTGCCTGAATTGGAATCGTCATGAGGAATAAACTGTCTCAGCGAAAGGGATTGGAAACGGGACTTACCGTCTTCGAAAAGACGTGCCTGAATTGGAACCGTCTCGTGGAATAAACTCTCTCGAGATTGGGATTGTCAAGGGGTCTTACCGTCCTTAACAAGACCTGCCAGAATTGGAACCAGCTCGAAGAATAAACTGTCTCGAGAGTGGGATTGGAAACTGGACTTACCATCTTCGAAAAAACGTACTTGAATTGAAACCGTCGTGAGGAATAAACTGTCTCGACAGAGGGAGTGGAAAGGGGACTAACCGTCTTTGAAAAGACGTGCCTGAATTGGAACCGTCTCGGGGAATAAACTGTGTCGAGATTAGGATTGGATAGGGGACTTACCGTCTTCGAAAGGACGTGCCAGAAATGGAACTGATTTACAGTCTTGAGGAATCAACGGTCTCGAAAGAGTGGTTGGAAAGTGGACTTACCGTCTTCGAAAAGACGTGCCTAAATTGGAACCCTCTCGAGGAATAAATTGTAACGAGAGAGGCATTGGAAAGGGGACTTACCGTCTTCGAAAAGATGTGCCCGAATTGGAACCGTCTCGTGGAATAAACTATCTCGAGAGAGGGATTAGAAAGGGGACTTACCGTCTTTAACAAGACCTGCCTGAATTGGAATCGTCTTGAAAAGTAAACTGTGTCGTAAGATGGATTCGAATGGGGACTTAGCATCTCCAAAAAGACGTGCCTGATTTGGAACCGTCTCGAGGAATAAACTGTCTCGAAAGAGGGATTGGAAAGGGGACTTACCGTCTCCAAAAAGACGTGCCTGATTGGAGTAGATTTACCGTCTCGAGTAATCAACTGTCTTGAGAGAGGGATTGGAAAGGGGACTTATCGTCTTCAGAAGGACGTGCCTGGTTGGAGTAGATTTACCATCTCGAGAATTCAACTGTCTCAGGAAAGGGATTTGAAAGGGAACTTATCGTCTCCGAAAAGACGTGCCTTATTTGGAACCGTGTCGAGGAATAAACTGTCTGGAGAGAGGGATTGGACAGGGGACTTATCGTCCCCGAAAAGACGTGCCTGATTTGGAGCCGTCTCGAGGAATAAACTGTCTCGAGAGAGGGATTGGAAAGGGGACTTACCGTCTTCAAAAAAACATGCCTGAATTGGAACCGTCACGAGCAATAAACTGTCTCAGAGAGAGGGATTGGAAAGGGGACTTACCGTCTTCGAAAAGACGTGCCTGAATTGGAACTGTCTCGGATAATAAACTCTCTCGAGACTGGGATTGTAAAGGGGTCTTACCGTCCTCGAAAGGACGTGCCTGAATTGGAACCGATTTAGCGTCTCGAGGAATCAATTGTCTCAAGAGAGGCGTTGGAAAAGGGACTTACCGTCTTCGAAAAGACGTGCTTGAATTGGAACTGTCTCGAGGAATGAACTGTAACGAGAGAGGGTTGGAAAGGGGACTTACCGGCTTCGAAAAGATGTGCCTGAATTGGAGCCGTCTCGTGGAATAAGCTGTCTCGAGAGAGGGATTGGAAAGGTGACTTACTGTCCTCAACAAGACCAGCCTGAATTGGGACCGTCTCGAAGAATAAACTGTCTCGAGAGATGGAATCGAAAGGGGACTTAGCATCCTTGAAAAGACGTGCCTGATTTGGAACCATCTCGAGGAGTAAACTGTCTCGAGAGTGGGATTGGAAACTGGACTTACCATCTTCGAAAAAACGTACCTGAATTGGAACCGTCATGAGGAATAAACTGTCTCGACAGGGGGAGTGGAAAGGGGACTTACCGTCTTTGAAAAGACGTGCCTGAATTGGAACCTTCTCGGGGAATAAACTGTCTCGAGATTGGGATTGGATAGGGGACTTACCGTCTTCGAAAGGACGTGCCAGAAACGGAACTGATTTACAGTCTTGAGGAATCAACGGTCTCTAAAGTGTGGTTGGAAAGTGGACTTACCGTCTTCGAAAAGATGTGCCTGAATTGGAACCCTCTCGAGGAATAAACTGTAACGAGAGAGGCGTTGGAAAGGGGACTTACCGTCTTCGAAAAGATGTGCCTGAATTGGAACCGTCTCGTGGAATAAACTATCTCGAGAGAGGGATTAGAAAGGGGAGTTACCGTCTTTAACAAGACCTGCCTGAATTGGAATCGTCTTGAAAAGTAAACTGTGTCGTAAGATGGATTCGAATGGGGACTTAGCATCTCCAAAAAGACGTGCCTGCTTTGGAACCGTCTCGAGGAATAAACTGTCTCGAAAGAGGGATTGGAAAGGGGACTTACCGTCACCAAAAAGACGTGCCTGATTGGAGTAGATTTACCGTCTCGAGTAATCAACTGTCTTGAGAGAGGGATTGGAAAGGGGACTTATCGTCTTCAGAAGGACGTGCCTGGTTGGAGTAGATTTACCGTCTCGAGAATTCAACTGTCTCAGGAAAGGGATTTGAAAGGGAACTTATCGTCTCCTAAATGACGTGCCTTATTTGGAACTGTGTTGAGGAATAAACTGTCTAGAGAGAGGGATTGGACATGGGACTTATCGTCCCCGAAAAGACGTGCCTGATTTCGAGCCGTCTCGAGGAATAAACTGTCTCGAGAGAGGGATTGGAAAGGGGACTTACCGTCTTCAAAAAAACATGCCTGAATTGGAACCGTCATGAGGAATAAACTGTCTCGGGGAGGGGGATTGGAAACGGGACTTACCGTCTTCGAAAAGACGTCCCTGAATTGGAACTGTCTCGGATAATAAACTCTCACGAGACTGGGATTGTAAAGGGGTCTTACCGTCCTCGAAAGGACGTGCCAGAATTGGAACCGATTTAGCGTCTCGAGGAATCAATTGTCTCAAGAGAGGCGTTGGAAAAGGTACTTACCGTCTTCGAAAAGACGTGCTTGAATTGGAACTGTCTCGAGGAATGAACTGTAACGAGAGAGGGTTGGAAAGGGGACTTACCGGCTTCGAAAAGATGTGCCTGAATTGGAGCCATCTCGTGGAATAAGCTGTCTCGAGAGAGGGTTTGGAAAGGGGACTTACCGTCTTTAACAAGACTAGCCTGAATTGGAATCGTCTTGAAAAGTAAACTGTGTCGTAAGATGGATTCGAATGGGGACTTAGCATCTCCGAAAAGACGTGCCTGATTTGGAACCGTCTCGAGGAATAAACTGTCTCGAGAAAGGGATTGGAAAGGGGACTTACCGTCTTCAAAATAACGTGCCTGATTTGGAACCGTCCTGAGGAATAAACTGTCTCAGCGAAAGGGATTGGAAACGGGACTTACCGTCTTCGAAAAGACGTGCCTGAATTGGAACCGTCTCGGGGAATAAACTCTCTCGAGATTGGGATTGTCAAGGGGTCTTACCGTCCTCGAAAGGACGTGCTAGAATTGGAACCGATTTACCGTCTCGAGGAATCAACTGTCTCGAGAGAGGCGTTGGAAAAGGGACTTACCATCTTCGAAAAGACGTGCTTGAATTGGAACCGTCTCGAGGAATGAACTGTAACGAGAGAGGGGTTGGAAAGGGGACTTACCGGCTTCGAAAAGACGTGCCTGAATTGGAGCTGTCTCGTGGAATAAACTGTCTCGAGAGTGGGATTGGAAAGGGGACTTACCGTCCTCAACAAGACCTGCCTGAAAGGGGATGGCTCGAAGAATAAACTGTCTCGAGAGTGGGATTGGAAACTGGACTTACCATCTTCGAAAAAACGTACCTGAATTGAAACCGTCGTGAGGAATAAACTGTCTCGACAGAGGGAGTGGAAAGGGGACTAACCGTCTTTGAAAAGACGTGCCTGAATTGGAACCGTCTCGGGGAATAAACTGTCTCGAGATTGGGATTGGATAGGGGACTTACCGTCTTCGAAAGGACGTGCCAGAAATGGAACTGATTTACAGTCTTGAGGAATCAACGGTCTCGAAAGAGTGGTTGGAAAGTGGACTTACCGTCTTCGAAAAGACGTGCCTGAATTGGAACCCTCTCGAGGAATAAACTGTAACGAGAGAGGCGTTGGAAAGGGGACTTACCGTCTTCGAAAAGATGTGCCTGAATTGGAACCGTCTCGTGGAATAAACTATCTCGAGAGAGGGATTGGAAAGGGGACTTACTGTCTTTAACAAGACCTGCCTGAATTGGAATCGTCTTGAAAAGTAAACTGTGTCGTAAGATGGATTCGAATGGGGACTTAGCATCTCCGAAAAGACGTGCCTAATTTGGAACCGTCTCGAGGAATAAACTGTCTCGAAAGAGGGATTGGAAAGGGGACTTACTGTCTCCAAAATGACGTCCCTGATTGGAGTAGATTTACCGTCTCGAGGAATCAACTGTCTCGAGAGAGGGATTGGAAAGGGGACTTATCGTCCTCAGAAAGACATGCCTGGTTGGAGTAGATTCACCGTCTCGAGAAATCAACTGTCTGAGGAAAGGGATTTCAAAAGGAACTTATCATCTCCGAAAAGACGTGCCTTATTTGGAACCATATCGGGGAATAAACTGTCTGGAGAGAGGGATTGGATAGGGGACTTATCGTCTCCGAAAACACGTGCCTGATTTGGAACCGTCTCGTGAAATAAATTGTCTCGAGAGAGGGATTGGAAAGGGGACTTACCGTCTTTAAAATAACGTGACTGAATTGGAACCGTCATGAGGAATAAACTGTCTCAGAGAGAGGGATTGGAAACGGGACTTACCGTCTTCGAAAAGACGTGCCTGGATTGGAACCGTCTCGGGGAATAAACTCTCTTCGAGATTGGGATTGTAAAGGGGTCTTACCGTCTTCGAAAGGACGTCCCTGAATTGGAACCGATTTACCGTCTCGAGGAATCACCTGTCTCGAGAGAGGCGTTCGGAAAGGGACTTACCGTCTTCGAGAAGACGTGCTTGAATTGGAACCGTCTCGAGGAATGAACTGTAACGAGAGAGGGGTTGGAAAGGGGACTTATCGCCTTCGAAAAGATGTGCCTGAATTGGAGCCGTCTCGTGGAATAAACGGTCTCGAGAGAGGAATTGGAGAGGGGACTTACCGTCCTCAACAAGACCTACCTGAATTGGGACCGTCTCGAAGAATAAACTGTCTCGAAAGATGGATTCGAAAGGGGACTTAGCATCTCTGAAAAGACGTGCCTGATTTGGAATCGTCTCGTGGAATAAACTGTCTCGAGAGTGGGATTGGAAACTGGACTTACTATCTTTGAAAAAATGTACCTGAATTGGAACCGTCATGAGGAATAAACTATCTCGACAGAGGGAGTGGAAAGGAGACTTACCGGCTTTGAAAAGACGTGCCTGAATTGGAACCGTCTCGGGGAATAAACTGTCTCGAGATTGGGATTGGATAGGGGACTTACCGTCTTCGAAAAGACATGCCTGAATTGGAACCCTCTCGAGGAATAAACTGTAACGAGAGACGGGTTGGAAAGGGGACTTACCGTCTTCGACAAGATGTGCCTGAATTGGAACCGTCTCGTGGAATAAACTGTCTCGAGAGAGGGATTGGAAAGGGGACTTACCGTCTTTAACAAGACCTGCCTGAATTGGAACTGTCTCGAAGAATAAACTGTGTCGAAAGATGGATTCGAAAGGGGACTTAGCATCTCCGAAAAGACGTGCCTGATTTGGAACCGTCTCGAGGAATAAACTATTTCGAAAGAGGGATTGGAAAGGCGACTTAACGTCTCCAAAAAGACGTGCCTGATTGGAGTAGATTTACCATCTTAAGGAATCAACTGTTTCGAGAGAGGGATTGGAAAGGGGACTTATCGTCTTCAGAAAGACGTGCCTGGTTGGATTGGATTCATCGTCTTGAGAAATCAACTGTCTCAGGAAAGGGATTTGAAAGGGAACTTATCGTCTCCAAAAAGACATGCCTTATTTGGAACCGTTTCGAGGAATAAACTGTCTGGAGAGACGGATTGGACAGGGGACTTATCGTCTCCGAAAAGATGTGCCTAATTTGGAACCGTCTCGAGGAATAAACTGTCCCGAGAGAGGGATTGGAAAGTGGACTTACCGTCTTAAAAAACATATGCCTGAATTGGAACCGTCACAAGGAATAAACTGTCTCAGAGAGAGGGATTGGAAACGGGACTTACCGTCTTCGAAAAGACGTACCTGAATTGGAACCGTCTCGGGGAATAAACTCTCTCGAGATTGGGATTGTAATGGGGTCTTACCGTCCTCGAAAGGACGTGCCTGAATTGGAACCGATTTACCGTCTCGAGGAATCAACTGTCTCGAGAGAGGCGTTGGAAAAGGGACTTACCGTGTTCGAAAAGACGTGCTTGAATTGGAACCGTCTCGAGGAATGAACTGTAACGAGAGAGGGGTTGGAAAGGGGACTTACCGGCTTCGAAAAGATGTGCCTGAATTGGAGCCGTCTCGTGGAATAAACTGTCTCGACAGAGGGATTGGAAAGCAGTCTTACTGTCCTCAATAAGACCTGCCTGAATTGGGACCGTCTCGAAGAATAAACTGTCTCGAAAAATGGATTCAAAAGGGGACTTAGCATCTCTGAAAAGACGTGCCTGATTTGGAACGAGGAATAAACTATCTCGAGAGTGGGATTGGATACTGGACTTACCATCTTCGAAAAAACGTACTTGAATTGGAACCATCATGAGGAATAAATTGTCTCGACAGAGGGAGTGGAAAGGGGACTTACCGTCTTTGAAAAGAAGTGCCTGAATTGGAACCGTATCGGGTAATAAACTGTCTCGAGATTGGGATTGGATAGGGGACTTACTGTCTTCGAAAGGATGTGCCAGAAATGGAACCGATTTACGGTCTTAAGGAATCAACTGTCTCGAAAGAGGGGTTGGAAAGTGGACTTACCGTCTTTGAAAAGACGTGCCTGAATTGGAACCCTCTCGAGGAATAAACTGTAACGAGAGAGGGGTTGGAAAGGGGACTTACCGTCCTCGAAAAGATGTGCCTGAATTGGAACCGTCTCGTGGAGTAAACTGTCTCGAGAGAGGTATTCGAAAGGGGACTTACCGTCTTCGAAAGGATGTGCCTAAATTGGAACCGTCTCGAGGAATAAACTGTCTCGAGAGAGGGATTGGAAAGGGGACTTACCGTATTCAACAAGACCTGCCTGAATTGGAACCGTCTCAAATAATAAACTGTCTCGAGTGATGGATTCGAAAGGGGACTTAGCGTCTTTGAAAAGACGTGCCTGATTGGGAAACGTCTCGAGGAACAAATTGTCTCGAGAGAGGGATTAGAAAGGGGACTTACCGTCTCCAAAAAGACGTGCCTGATTGGATTAGATTTACCGTCTCGAGGAATCAACTGTCTCGAGGGAAGGATTGGTTATTGTCTTCAGAAAGACGTGATTGATTGGAGAAGATTTACCGTCTCGAGGAATCAACTGTCACAAAAGAGGGAATGGAAAGGGGACTTAATGTCTCCAAAAAGACGTGCCTTATTTGTAGCCATCTCAAGGAATAAACTGTCCCGAGAGTGAGATTGGAAAGGGGACTTATTGTCTCCGAAAAGACGTACCTAATTTGGAACCGTCTCGTGGAATAAACTGTCTCAAGAGAGGGATTGGAAACGGACCTACCATCTTCAAATAAACGTACCTGAATTGGAACCGTCTTGAGGAATAAACTGTCTCGACAGAGGGATTGGAATGGGGACTTACCGTCTTCGAAAATACGTGCCTGAATTGGAACCGTCTCGGGGAATAAACTGTCTCAAGATTGGGATTGGATAGGGGACTTACCGTCTTCAAAAGGACGTGCCAGATTTGGAACCGATTTACGGTCTTGAGGAATCAACTGTCTCGAAGGAGGGTTTAGAAAGTGGACTTACCGTCTTCGAAAAGACGTGCCTGAATTGGAACCCTCTCGAGGAATAAATTGTAACGAGAGAGGGGTTGGAAAGGGGACTTACCGTCCTCGAAAAGATGTGCCTGAATTGGAACCGTCTCGTGGAGTAAACTGTCTCGAGAGAGGTATTCGAAAGGGTACTTACCATCTTCGAAAAGATGTGCCGAAATTGGAACCGTCTCGAAGAATAAACTGTCTGGAGAGAAGGATTGGAAAGGGGACTTACCGTCTTCAACAAGACCTGCCTGAATTGGAACCGTCTCAAATAATAAACTGTGTCGAGTGAAGTATTCGAAAGGGGACTTAGCGTCTCTGAAAAGACGTGCCTGATTGGGAAACGTCTCGAGGAACAAATTGTCTCGAGAGAGGGATTGGAAAGGGGACTTACCGTCTCCAAAAAAACGTGCCTAATTGCATTAGATTTACCGTCTCGAGGAATCAACTGTCTCGAGGGGAGGATTGGTTATCGTCTTCAGAAAGACGTGATTGATTGGAGAACATTTACCGTATCGAGGAATCAACTGTCTCAAGAGAATGGAATCAACTGTCTCACAAAAGAGGGATTGGAAAGGGGACTTAATGTCTCCAAATAGACGTGCCTGATTTGTAGCCGTCTCGAGGAATAAACTATCCCGAGAGTGCGATTGGAAAGGGGAATTATTGTCTCCGAAAAGACGTACCTAATTTGGAACCGTCTCGTGGAATAAACTGTCTCAAGAGAGGGATTGGAAACGGACCTACCATCTTCAAATAAACATACCTGAATTGGAACCCTCTTGAGGAATAAACTGTCTCGACAAAGGGATTGGAATGGGGACTCATCGTCTTCGAAAATACGTGCCTGAATTGGAACCGTCTCGGGGAATAAACTGTCTCGAGATTGGGATTGGTTAGGGGACTTACCATCTTCAAAAGGACGTGCCAGATTTGGAACCGATTTACGGTCTTGAGGAATCAACTGTCTCGAGAGAAGGGTTGGAAAGGGGACTTACCGTCTTCGAAAAGATGTCCCTGAACTGGAACCGTCTCGAGAAATAAACTGTAATGAGAGAGGGGTTGGAAAGGGAACTTACCATCTTCGAAAAGATGTGCCTGAATTGGAACCGTCACGTGGAATAAACTATCTCGAGAGAAGGATTGGAAAGGGGACTTACCGTCTTCAACAAGACCTGCCTGAATTGGAACCGTCTCAAAGAATAAACTGTCTCGAGAGTTGGATTCGAAAGGGGACATAGCATTTCCGAAAAGACGTGGCTAATTTGGAACCGACTCGAGAAATAAACTGTCTCGAAAGAGGGATTGGAAAGGGGACTTACCGTCTCCAAAAAGACGTGCCAGATTGGAGTAGATTTACCATCTCGAGGAATCAACTGTCTCGAGAGAGGGATTAGAAAGGGGACTTATCGTCTTCAGAAAGACGTGCCTGGTTGGAGTAGATTTACCGTCTCGGGGAATCAACTGTCTCAAGAGAAGGATTAGAAAGGGAACTTATCGTCTCCGAAAAGACGTTCCTTATTTGGAACCGTCTCTAGAAATAAACTGTCTGGAGAGAGGGATTGGAAAGGGGACTTATCGTCTCTGAAAAGACGTGCCTGATTTGGAACCGTCTCGAGGAATAAACTGCCACGAGAGTGGGATTGGATAGGGGGCTTACCGTCTTCAAAAAAATGTGCCTGAATTGAAACCGTCATGAGGAATAAACTGTCTCAGTGAGAGAGATTGGAAACGGGACTTACCGTCTTGGCAAAGACGTGCCTGAATTGGAACCGTCTCGGGGAATAAACTCTCTCGAGAATGGAATTGTAAAGGGGTCTTACCGTCTTCGAAAGGACGTGCCAGAATTGGAACCGATTTACCGTCTCGAGGAATCAACTGTCTCCAGAGAGGGGTTGGAAAAGGGATTTACCGTCTTCGAAAAGACGTGCCTGAAGTGGACTCGTCTCGAGGAATAAACTGTCTCAAGAGAGGGATTGGAAAGGGACTTATTGTCTCCAAAAAGACGTGGCTTATTTGGAACCGTCTCGAGGAATAAACTGTCACGAGAGAGGGATTGGAAAGGGGATTTACCGTCTCTTAAAAGACATGCCTGATTTGGAACCGTCTAGAGGAATAAACTGTCTCAAAAGAGGGATTGGAAAGAGGACTTACCGTCTAAGAAAAGATGTGCCTGAATTGGAACCGTCTCGTGGAATCAACTTTCTCGAGAGAGGGGTCTGAAAGGGGACTTATCGTCTTCGAAAAGATGTGCCTGAATTGGAATCGTTTCGTGGAGTAAACTGTCTCGAGAGAGGGATTCGAAAGGGGACTTACCGTCTTCGAAAAGATGTGCCTAAATTGGAACCGTCTTGGGGAATAAACTATCTCGAGGGAGGGATTGGAAAGGGGACTTACCGTCTCCAACAAGACCTGCCTAAATTGGAACCATCTCGAAAAATAAACTGTCTGGAGTGATGGATTCGAAAGGGGACTTAGCGTCTCTAAAAATATGTGTCTGATTGGGAACCGTCTCGAGGAATAAACTGTCTCGATAGAGGGATTGGAAAAGGATCTTACCATTTCTGAAAAAACGTGATTGATTGGAGTAGATTTACCGTCTCGAGGAATCAACTATCATAAAAGAGGGATTGGAAAGGGGACTTAATGTCTCCGAAAAGACATTCCTGATTTGGAACCGTCTCGAGGAATAAACTATCCCGAGAGAGGGATTGGAAAGGGGACTTATCATCTCCGAAAAGATGTGCTTGATTTGGAACCGTCTCGAGGAATAATCTATCTCGAGAGAGGGATTGGAAACTGGACTTACCATCTCTGATAAAACGTACCTGAATTGGAACCGTCTTGAGGAATAAATTGTCTTGACAGAGGGATTGGAACGGGGACTAACCATCTTCGAAAAGCCATGCCTGAATTGGAACAGTCTCAGGGAATCAACTGTCTCGAGATTGGGATTGGATGGGGGACTTATCGTCTTCGAAAGGACGTGCCAGAATTGGAACCGATTTACGGTCTTGAGGAATCAATTGTCTCGAGAGAGGGGTTGGAAAGGGGACTTACCGTCTTCAGAAAGACGTGCCTGAATTGGAACCGTCTCGAGAAATAAACTGTAGCGAGACAGGGGTTGGAAAGGGGAGTTACCGTCTTCAAAAAGATGTGCCTGAATTGGAACTGTCTCGTGGTGTAAACTATCTCGAGAGAGGGATTCGAAAGGGGACTTACAGTCTTCAACAATACCTGCCTGAATTGGAACCGTCTCGAAGAATAAACTATCTCGAGAGATGGATTCGAAAGGGGATTTAGCATCTCCGAAAAGACATGCATGATTTGGAACCGCCTCGAGGAATAAACTGTCTCGGAAGAAGGATTGGAAAGGGGAGTTACCGTCTCCAAAAAGACATGCCTGATTGGAGTTGATTTACCGTCTCGAGGAATCAATTGTCTCGAGAGAGGGATTGGAAAGGGGATTTATCGTCATCAGAAAGACGTGCCTTGTTGGAGTAGATTTACCGTCTCGAGGAATCAACTGTCTCAGGAAAGGGATTGGAAAGGGAACTTATCGTCTCCGAAAAAACGTGCATTATTTGGAACTGTCTCGAGGAATAAACTATCTCGATAGAGGGATTGGAAAGGGGACTTATCGTCTCCGAAAGACGTGCCTGAACTGAAACCGTCTCGAGGAATAAACTTTCTCAAGAGAGTGATTGGAAAGGGGACTTACTGTCTTAAAAAAAATGTGCCTGAATTGGAACCGTCACGAGGAATAAACTGTCTCAGAGATAGGGATTGGAAACATCACTTACCGTCTTCGAAAAGACGTGCCTGAATTGGAACCGTCTCGGGGAATAAACTCTCTCGAGATTGGGATTGTAAAGGGGTCTTACCGTCTTCGAAAGGGCGTGGCTGAATTGGAACCGATTTACCGTCTCGAGGAATCAACTGTCTCGAGAGAGGGGTTGGAAAGGGGACTTACCGTCTTCGAAAAGACGTGCCTAAATTGGACTCGTGTCGAGGAATAAACTGTCCCGAGAGAGGGATTGGAAAGGGACTTATTGTCTGCAGAAAGACGTGCCTTATTTGGAACCGTCTCGAGGAATAAACTGTCCCGAGAGAGGGATTGGAAAGGGACTTATTGTCTGCAGAAAGACGTGCCTTATTTGGAACCGTCTCGAGGAATAAACTGTCATGAGAGAGGGATTAGAAAGGGGACTTACCCTCTCTTAAAAGACGTGCCAGATTTGGAACCGCCTAGAGGAATAATCTGTCTCGAGAGAGGGATTGGAAAGGGGACTTACCGTCATAGAAAAGATGTGCCTGAATTGGAACTGTCTCGAGGAATCAACTGTCTCGAGAGAGGGGTTTGAAAGGGAACTTATCATATTCGAAAAGATGTGCCTGAATTGGAACCGTCTCATGGAATAAACTGTCTCGAGAAAGGGATTCGAAAGGGGACTTACCGTCTTCAAAAAGATGTGCCTAAATTGGAACCGTCTTGTGGAATAAATTGTCTCGAGGGAGGGATTGGAAAGGGGGCTTACTGTCTTCAACAAGACCTGCCTAAATTGGAACCATCACGAAGAATAAACTGTCTCGAGAGATGGATTCGAAAGGGGACTTAGCATCTCCTAAAAGATGTACCTGATTCGGAACCGTCTCGAGGAATAAACTGTCTTGAGAGAGGGTTTGGAAATGGGACTTACCGTCTCCGAAAAGACATGCCTGATAGGAGTAGATTTACCGTCTCGAGGAATGAACTTTCTCGAGAAAGGGATTGGAAAGGGGACTTATCGTCTTCAGAAAGACGTGCCTGATTAGAGTAGATTTATCATCTCGAGGAATCAACTGTCTTAAGAGAGGGATTGGAAAGGGGACTTATCATCTCCGAAAAGACGTGCCTGATTTGGAACCGTCTCGAGGAATAAACTATCTCGAGAGAGGGATTGGAAAGGGGGCTTATCGTCTCCAAAAAGACGTGCCTGATTTTGAACCGTCTCGAGGAATAAACTGTCTCGAGAGAGGGATTGGAAAAGGGACTTTCCGTCTTTGGAAAAAAGTGCCTGAATTGGTACCGTCATGAGGAATAAACTGTCTCAAAGAAAGGAATTGGAAACGAGACTTACCATCTTCGAAAAGACGTGCCTGAATTGGAACCGTCTCGGGGAATAAACTCTCTCGAGATTGGGATTGAAAAGGGGACTTACCGTCTGTGAAAGGACGTGCTTGAATTGGAACCGATTTACCGTCTTGAGGAATCAACCGTCTCGAGAGAGTGGTTGGAAATGGGACTTATCGTCTTCGAAAAGACACGCCTGAATTCGAACCATCTCGAGGAATAAACTGTCTCGAGAGAGGGATTGGAAAGGGGACTTTTCGTCTCCAAAAAGACCTGCCTGATTTGGAACTATCTTTAGGAATAAACTGTCTCAAGAGAGGGATTGGAAAAGTGACTTACTGTCTTCGGAAAAACATGCCTGAATTGGAACCGTCTTGAGGGATAAACTGTCTCGAGAGAGGGATTGGAAAGGGGACTTACCGTCTTCGAAAAGACATGCCTGGATTGGAACTGATTTACCGTCACGAGGAATCAACTGTCTCGAGAGAGGGATTTGGAAAGGGGACTTACCGTCTTCGAAAAGGCGTGCCTGAATTGGAACCGTCTCTAGGAATAAACTGTCTTGAGAGAGGGATTGGTAAGAGGGGCTGATCGTCTCCAAAAAGGCTTGCTTGATTTGGAACTGTCTCGAGGAATAAACTGTCTCGAGAGAGACATTGAAAAGGGGACTTTCTGTTTTTGAAAAAACATGCCTGAATTAGAATAGATTCACCATCTCGAGGAATCAACTGTCTCGAGAGTGGGGTTAGAAAGGGGACTTACCGTCTTTAGAAAGACATGCCTGATTGGAGTAGATATATCGTCTCGAGGAATCAACTGTCTCGAGAGAGGGATTAGAAAGGGGACTTATCGTCTTCGAAAAGACATGCTTGAATTGGAACCGTCTCGAGGAATAAACTGTCTTGAGAGAGGGATTGGAAAGGGGACTTACTGTCTTCGAAAGGACGTGCCTGAATTGGAATTGGAACTGTCTCGAGAGAGGGATTGGAAAGGGGACTTACCATCCATACCTGAATTGGATCCGTCTCGAGGAATAAACTGTCTCGAGAGAGGGATTAGAAAGGGGACTTACCATCTTCAAAAAGACGTACCTGAATTGGATCCGTCTCGAGGAATATACTGTCTCAAGAGAGGGATTGGAAAGGGGACTTACCATCTTCAAAATGATGTGCCTGAATTGGAACCATCTTGAGGAATAAACTGTCTCGAGAGTGGGATTGGAAAGGGGGCTTACCGTTTTCCAAAAGACGTGCCTAAATTGGAATAGATTTACTGTTTCGAGGAATCATCTGTCTCGAGAGGGGGGTTGGAATATGGAAAGGACAATGCCCCTAAGGGCATTTTGGTCATTTTGCCTCTATTGGGGCCTAGCGGGCGCACGAAGCGATGGACAGACGAGATTTGGACTTGGAAAGTTGATTTCGATTGGAATATGCCCACAATGACTTGAACACAAGTTTGGATGGAGTGTAGACTGCCGAGCGGTCAAAAATGGGGTGCTTACAGCTGCCCCTCTTTTTCTGTCTTTGCTTGTCAAAGACAAAAAACGATAAAAGTAAGAGTCCCATGTTGATCGCGAGGCAGTCAGAGGGACGGACATTGGAAATCTTTCGACAACGGGGGTCGAAAACGGATAACGGGCCAAAAAGGCCTTCGAAAACGAGTTTTGGAGGGAAATGGGCAAAGTTTCTCAAAATTTGCAACTGGCGCCATTGCTGTGGCAGAAAATGCCTGGTGCCTCTGCTAGTGGTGCCATGCTTAGAGTTAAAACTAGAAAATTTCTAGTTCGAACGGCTGCGGCATTTTGGAGAGATTCTGCAAATCTGAGAGACTTCGGGTGAAAATCGACTTGAACCTTGAAGAGGCACTCCTTGGAGACCACGGGTGATTGCCAGAAGGAGACCACGTCGCCGGAAAAGTCGCTAGAAGATAATATTTTGCCGGAGAACTTTCAAAAAGTGAGTTTTCAAATTTTGTTGATTTTGATGTGTAGAACTTCGTTTGAATCATGTGAATTGTGGAACTTGATGTTTTGATGTGTTTTGAACATGATGGTGGCGTTATTTTTACATTTTGGTGCTTGTTTGATTGAATTTGAGTGATTATATGTGAATATGTGAAGGGGATTTTCTGCAGGAATATGAGGTTTGTGCCTACAAGCTTGGGCATTGGGTTTTCTGGCTATATTTTTGTGCAATGTGCCTTAGAAAAATGTGTTTAACAACCGTATGAAGTTTCGTGATTTTTTGGAAACTCGGTGAATTTTTTATTTTTTGAAAAATCAAAAAATACTTAGAAAATTTAGAAAAATGAGAAAACTTAAGAAATTGATGGGATTTTTAGAGTTTAAAATTTGAAAAAGGTAAGAATATTTTTGAAAAACATTTGAAAGAACTTTGAGGAATTTTAAGGCATTTTTTAAAACCATTGATTTATTGGAAAAATAAAACATGTTTTTTTGAAAATTTTGAAAAATTGAAAAGTGTGCACGGGTGCTGATGTCATGTGATTGTGACAATGTGAAGTGCACGTTTTGTGTTTTGTGTTGTAGGGGACATTTTTTAAACGGTACTCTGCCGAAATTTTTAGAGATTAGGGAAAGAGTTAGAAAAAGTTTTTAGAAATAAAATCTTTTTAAAGGAAAAGGACAAAAAACCCTTGAGATTTGATTTGAAGTTAGAAAATCGAAAGGTGTGCGTAGGAAATTTGTTTTATCATTTGAAATCTTTCATTCATTCTGTTTGTGTTAGTTGTTTATTTCATTTTACTATTATTTGAATTGCATATATGGTATGCTAACGTCTCTTATCTTGGCTTACCTTTTTACGATGGCAGATGTAGCTTTGAGCCGGCTGAGAGCCTGGCACAGTAGTTACCCTTCAGATGAGCAGGATATCTTTCGCCGGTCCTTTGGTCGGGTGGCTTCACTTTTATCAGTGCGGCTCATTCCCAGGCTCATGGAGGCGGTGATTCCTTTCTGGCTGCCTGACTTGTCTCTTTTCCACTTTGGAGAGTGCGAGCTTACCTGTACTCCTCATGAGTATGGGTTTCTTCTTGCTATCCGAGATGTTTCTGCCGACATTGTGGGACCCCTCTTTCCGGATGGTTGTATTACAATGGTTTCGTCGCAGCTCGGATTCAGACGTGCAGTCCTTTCGTCTTCTTCTTTGCCCCAGTTTTCTTATGTTCCAGCAGAGTTCCTCTTTTCCCGTTTGAGTTTCCCACGGGTATGTGAGTGCATTCAGGTGAGTGGCACACCTCCCAGGATTTGGCCGTTTCTCGTATGGTCGCTTTGGCCTTGCTTCTGCTGAACTTCTTAGTGTTCCCACGAGAAGATGATTTAGTGGACTGTCGACTCTATGGGCCGCTGGCCTTGATCCGTAAGGGGCATTCCTATGCTCCCATGATTGTAGGGGAGACCTTCGTGAGCCTTACTAGACTCCAGTCGGGGGTCAATGCTCATTTTCGGGGATATGCTTCATTATTCCAGCTTTGAGCGATCAGACACTTATTCGTTACTCCCCTTTTTTAGCATACATGGTATCTTGAGTCAGGAGTCATTTGATTGGGGAGGTCGAGGGTGGGCCATTGCCCCATTTTCTGTTTCTTATCGGTCATGGAAATCTAAGCTTTCTGAGGTGTGCAACAGTGCTATAGATGTCTGAGTGGTGGCTTTAGCTTCTTTTTGCATTTTACCTTATTCCTTGTTTCTTATTTGAGAGAGAGGGAAAGACATAGAGTTAGTTTTGAACAAAAACAATTTTAAAAATGCCATGGTAAAGGGCATCATTTTTTATTTTTTGTGATGATTGCACATGAGATTAAATGCATGATTTATTTTTTATGAATGCACAGGTTCACATAGAAGTGGAAATGAATGCATGTTATACTTTTGGATAATGCACACACAGGAATAAAATTAAATGCAACGTCCCCCATTTTTGTGATGAATGCACAGATTTACGTAAGAATTGAATTAAATGCATGACATACTTCCTTACAAATGAACAGATTCATGGAGGAATGCAGTTGAATGCATGAATAGATACAAACTTAGCAGGAATCTAAATGGATTTACAGGTTATACATGTCAAGGATGCATTAGTACCACATGTATACAGGTTATTTACAAACAATGTCCCAGGATTGCCCCTTGGGCCCATACTCTCAAGATTCTGTTCCTTTCTAGGATCCTGCCCCATTTAGTTTTGTCCCATTCTCATCGGGGTGTGATAGCATTTGCTCCATTCTCTAGGGATCTTGACCTTTTGGTTTCCTATCCTATCCCTACTTTCTACAGGGCTACTGTTTGGGGTATTTCTGAGCTCATTTGGGTTTCTCTCTTAGATCTCCAAAATGCTACCATGGCTCAAGCGACAACTCGCATGCCCTTTGCAGAGCGATAAACAGTTAAGCCCCCAATCCGAGAAGACTTCTTTTAGAACCATAATGTAGGCTGAGTTTAGAGGTTGTAAGAAATGAAGGGATATTTAGGCTCAAAGATCTTCTTTTAGTGGATTGCTTAAACCAAAACCATCTGAGCACACCTTGGACCATGAGGTTGCCCCATGCATTCCCTTCCAGTTCTCCTTTCTCAGCCTAGTTGTCTAGGTATTTTTCAGGCTTATTTGGACTAATAAATTTTCTTTTATCAAAGAGAACTTTAATTTGGACCGTAACGTAGGCTAGGTTAAGGGGTTTATGAATGAAAAGGATGCGCAGGCTCAAATTTGATATTGTTTATAATAGGGTTTAGATCCATACCATCCTTAGTCAGTCTTCCAGCGGGGTTTCGTCCCATGATATCCTCCTCTAGTTTCAGCAACACGTCTAGCTCATTTAGATCAAGCAATCCTTTTCAATCGGAGAAGACTTTAGTAGGGTTGTAATGTAGGCCACGGTTTCGGGTTTTTACAAGAAAGGATAAATGCTCAAACCTATTACTTCTACTTGGTGGCTTCGTTGCCTAGGATCACTTTTGAATTTTCTCTTTTACAAGAGGAGTTGACCTTTCTTGTAACTTTTAACTTTCTTAGTCTAACATTTGCCCCTTTTCTTTATTCCCCTTTTTTCTTCTTCTTCTTTTTTATTTTTTATTTTTTTTATACGCTTTTCAAGATAGGACAAACATGATTCTTTTTTGGTCTTTTCTTTGATATGCCCTTTTTTTTTCGAACATTTCTACAACTTCTTTTTCTCAAATCCTTTCCTTAGCATTTTGATTTAACCCATTGTGGACGGTGATCCCTAGGTTGGGGTGTTTTTTGAAAAGGAAAGGTAACCAGTTCAATAGGTTTGACAAAGGTTGCTTTTAACTGTATGGGAAATGAAATGAGGGCCTTTCTTCATTTTGAAGAAGATTGCTTAATTCATAGAGCCTTCATGTTACTTCAGCTTGATGGTCGATGACATTCTCCACCAAATCTTCTGCTGCCTGTCTGCCCCAGTGTGGGGGGATGGTTTTGGATCGGGGTTGACAAAGAATCTTCCGCTTTTTGCGAGGCACGAGTGGGTTAAGCAAAGGGGATATTTTTGTGTATGGTAGATGAAATGAGGGCCTATCATCACTTCAAATTAAATTGCTTAGTCCATAAAGCCTTTATACAAAATTTAGACAATGTTTCTAAAAAATGGTGTGTTTCTGCCGAATCAACTACTCTGTGCTTACCCCAATGTGGGGGATGGTTATAGGTTTGGGGATATCTGAAAAGAGATCACTGACGCCTCTAGTGGGCTGAGCAAATGATAGTGTTTATTTGGGATAAATAGAACAATGGCTCCTTATCATTTTGAGCACTCGGTTGCCCATTGCTTAACTAGGATATCATGCAAGCATCGCCTCTTCAATAAACTCCACACTATCTCCTTCCTATCTCTCAATCTCTCTTTGTCTCTCTAAGGTTTTAACCCTCCCTTCGAATGGGTTGCCTATGCCATCCCATCCTTCAAGTCAAGTCATTTACCAAATGGGGAAGAATCCCTAAATGTGATAATCGTCCACAAGAGTATGGAACAAAGGGGATAAACTATAAACTACCTATTTTCTTTTAAAAACATGGTTACATGGCATGCAATGTTTATTTAAAGAAGATATGCAAGAAATAGAAAGAAGAAAAGAAAATTGACGAATTTTGTGGAAATCTCCCTTTTCTTATGGATCTCTCGGTGAGAACCCCTGACAGGGTTTTAAAATTGTCAGCTTCTTTGGCGTTTCATTCTTCGGGTGTATCACCAAATGGTGGAGGGGGGATTGACAGATCTTTTACAGTGTTTAGCAAGCATTTGGAAGTTATGAGATTCTTTTACAGCGATGCACGAGTTTGATAGGACTTTGCAAATAGTAAAGCCTCCTTTTACATAGACGGTGGTTATCGCGGCATGGTGTGGAGGTAACGTCTTGTAGATGAATGGTCAATTCTTCTTGCTCCTTGATGTAGGTTTGGCATTTTCTAACAACTAGGCTTATCCTTCCATGAGTTTGAATCTGGTGAGGTACTAGAGGGATTTCATGAATTCAGTTGTGCTCCCTAACCTACAAAAAGAAAAAGAAAAACAGAATGCAGTCAGCATATGGAGTTGGAAGTTCTATGCGATGCATGTCCTATGGTGGTCCCTTCTTTGAGGGAATCTAGGCATGATGACAAGTCCATTTCAGAGGTGGGGTTTTGCCCATATTATGCAACACAATACCTCTTCGGTGTGGGCCGATTGATGTTTCCTTATTTGGGCAATCCCGCCTCTATGGACGGAGAGAGATTTGTGCCTCTCTCTGGATATGATTCTATGCATGCCATGAATTCTTAGGGTTGAGGAACCCTTAGGAGTTTTGGTAGGTTTGATTAACATGAGATTGGATTGCTCCTTTCTCTCTACAGTCGATTAAATGCGTGAGAATGAAATGACTTGAGTTTCTTGGAACTCTTGTCTCGTAATGGATATGAATGCATGAGCATAATAGAAGTGAACATGTGAACAGTAGGATATTAACAAACGGATGGTTTAGGAAAACCCCCTTCTTGTCTTGCTTCTGTCTTCGGTTCTCTTAGCACTTGAAGATGAGGAGGGGGAGGATAGAAGACAAAAACAAAAAAGAAGGCAGTGCCTTGATTTGAAAATTTTTATGTAATGCATGTCCTAAGGATGCCCCTACTTAGAGGGGAGACTATACATGATGCATTGGCTCACTTTTGGAGATAGGGGATTTGCCCCTGTATGCAGATACCTTACTGTTGAGCGGGAACCTTCATCCATTCATACAATCATCCTTCAATTTATTCACAGAAATAAAGAAGTACATTGAACTTTGGGTTTAAGATACAAGAGAATTGAAATATATTTAAATAGGGGGAGAGAGAACATGTTCCTTTGGACTTCCACCTATCTAGTTTTACAAAGGAAAAAACCTAAACTACTCTTGAGTCATCGGATTTGCCTTCGTTGGATTTGATGTCGAGGAGATTGCTGAGAGACCTTGCTGATTGGTTACCCCTTGTCTTCATGGCAATCCTATCTCCATGAGCATAGAGGGATTGGGGCCCCTCTTATGGAATGAATTGAAATGCATGCAATGAGTCCTTAAGGTTTTATGGGAATCCTTAGGGTTTAGGTAGGTTTAATGCAAGGGAGAGTGATCTTGGTGTCACTCTCAATGGATTCATCATATGTATGAGAATGCAGTGACTCGAGTTACTTGGAACTCTTGTCTTGACATAAGATATTGAATGCATGAACATGGATATGCAAAGAGTATAAGGAAAGCAAATGCAATAGCAAGGTAAACGTGTATGCATGAGCAGTTAGACAGGCATTATAACAGTAAGAATACAGACATTATAACAACAGGAATGAGCAAGTATAAATGAAAGTAAAAGCAGTCGCCCTTTCCTCCGTGATTTTGAAAACGGTGCTCGTGTCTTAAATCCGGCAAAGGGTCGGCTATGCATGGTGTCTATATGAGTATGAGATTGAGGGTTGACTAATGCGTCCTAAAAAGGCTCGGTCCCCGGATCTTCAAACCTAGGCCCACTCCCCGACGTGATGCCATGATCGGTTGGTGATCCAAATAGGGGAACCATCAAAAGGCCATAGGCAAAGAAACTAGCACAGCATCTTGCCCACAACCAATATACCGTTCCCCCATTCTAACTAGAAAGGACATATCAGGGTAATAATGCAAGTATGTAGAATGTAAGTGCACATGCAGTGTGTGTGTGATTTTTAAAAGTGGAGAAAAGAGTCCAACAACTCTCATTCATCCTGTTCATCGATTCATACATATCAGTTAATAAAACTTAAGCAAAAAGCGCACCTACAAAACAAAGATGCAAGTGTTAGTAAGTGGATGATAGACATAATACAAGATAATATGAATAAATGCATGTTTTTTTGTTTTTGAAAATAATTTTGAAAATTTAGTTTTGAAAAATTAAAGTGAATAGGATTGAACCAAGTTAATTGAAGACTCTACATGGGTGAAGGGTAAAGAGACATGACTACGACCTAACCCTCTAAGTGTCCCCAGTGGAGTCGCCAGCTGTCGCGCCCAAATTTTTCGCACTCGAAGAATACTCACACAAGCGGAAAAAATACTGTACTCTCTCGTTAGAACTCACCCTCCTAGAAAAATGAGTGTGACTAAATTTGAATTGAAAATAGATTCGAATAAAGGGCTTTTGAAAAAGATTCGGAGTCGCCACCTAACTTAATTAAGGTGAGTTAGGTCACCTAAAAACTAAGAATAATCCGAAGACTACACTTAAGGTTTTTGAAAAGGATTTTGAAAATATCTCCTCAAGAGAGGGTTTTTAAGAAAACAGGTTGTTTGGCAACCTTTGGAAAACATTTAGCTCTTTTTAGAAAAATAACTCCTTTTGGTCTTTGAAATCAGTGATCCTAGGTTCAGAGGTTGGTTACGTATAAGAAAGACCCACTAAGCCATCACCCTACCCCGCCCTTTCAGTACCTACATGCCAATCTACCCTAGATTTACCTACGAGAGTCTTTAACTAACTAATGTTCAATCCTATCCTCTTTATAAAACAATGTTAAAAAAACATTATGCATGATATGCAAGTGCTAGATAAAAGAGTTGATTTAGAAATAGATTTGAAAAGAATTTGATTTTATTTGATTTGAAAAGAGAGAGATGGAAGTTTGAATTTGGAAACAAGATTTTGGAAATTGAAATTGAAGATTGAAAATAGAAATTAGAAATTGGAAATTTGAAAATAGATTTGAGATTTGAAAAGATTGTGGAATTTGAGATTTGGAAAATATAGAGGAATTTGAAATTTGAAAGAAGTTGTGACCACACCTATGAAGGTTGCCTACGTATCCTTTTGGAAGAATCAGGTCAGTTGTAGTTCAGACAAGAGTCCGATTGAAAAGAGATTGAATTGGAAATTGGATTAGAAGATAGAGAGATTGAACTTTGATTGAAAGATCTGAAAAGACTTGACTTTGGAAAACTCGGTTTTAGGAAACCTAGACTTAGGAAAGAGAGAATTTTGAAAGGACTTGAGATTAAGAAAGATTGGACTCGAATGTTGGACTTGGAAGATTTAGGAAAGGATTGGATTTAGGAAAGATATGAATTAGGAAAGGTCCGACTTAGGAAAGTTTCGAATTAGAAAAATTTCATTTTTGAAAAGTTTCGAATTAAGAAAGTTTTCAAATTAGAAAATTTTTTAATTTGAAAAGTTTCAACTTAGGAAAGTTTTGAATTTGGATAGTTTCAACTTAGGGAAGTTTTGAAAATTGGAAAGTTTTGAATTTAGAAAGTTTTGAAATAGAGAAGTTTTGCAAGTAGGAAAGTTTCATTTTAGGAAAGGTTTGAAAAAGGAAAGTTTTCAATTTAGGAAATGTTTAAATTAAGAAAGTTTCAACTTAGAAAAGTCTTGAATTAAGAAAGGTTTTGAAAGAGGAAGGGTTTTGAAAATAAGAAAGTTTTGAGTTTAGAAAGTTTTAGATTTGGAAAGATTTGAAATTTGAAAAGTTTAAGATTTTAAAAGCTTTAAAGTTTTAGTTTTAGAAAAAGGTTTGAATTTAAGAAGATTTGAAAACTTAGATTGGAAAAGGGTAGACTTAGGAAAGGGTTGAATTAAGAAAGATTTGAAAGCTTAATGTTTAAGGAAAGATTTGAAAGTTTTAGGAAACTTATGGTTTAGGAAGGTGGGAAATTAGGAGAGACTTGAATTAGGAAAGATTTAGATTTTGAGTCTAGAAGGGGAAGGTTTGATTTTGTTTCCAAAAACGGAGGATTGGATCTAGTTTCCTAAAGGGAATATTGGATTTGGTTTTCTAAAGGGAAGATTGGATTTGACAAGGATTTGGAAAGGGAAGTTTTAGAAACCCTAGATTTGGAAGACTATAGTTTTGACGTAGAAAATAGATTTTGGAAATTGGTGTAGAAAACAAGAGGTTTTGGAAACCTAGGTTTTAAGGCAAGTTTGAAAATCATGTTTTTGGAAAGAAAATTAGGGTTTCCTAATCGTGAGTTCTAGGGCTTGACTTGGGCTCTAAGGCAAGAGTTTTTTAGAAAGTGTGTTTTTTGGGAGCGAAGATTTTGGAAGGAAATCCTATAGAGGAGTTTCTAAAAGGAAGATTTTGGAAAAAGAGTTTTTGAAAAGATTTTTGGAGAGAGTCTAGGGAAGAGACCTAGGAAACATTTTTTAGAAAGTGGATTTTAGAGAGAGAGCGTTTTGAAAAGGAGTTTAAAAAAGAGAAGTTTTGAAAAATAGAGTTTTGGAGGGAGTTTTCAGAAACCAACTTTGGAAGAAGAGTTTTAGGAAGTATGTTGAAAAAGAGATTTTTAGGAAGAAATTTTTGAAAAGAGAGCTTTTTGGAAAGTATAAAAAACGTCTCACTTTCCTAAAGCAATTTTAGCCGTAGGAAAGTGGTTTTTGAAAATAACAAGGAGTTGAAAATATGGACCATGTGAGTCACTTTGAATGTAATACTTTCCTAAAGCAACCCTAGCCATGGAAAGGCAAGAATCACCCGAGGATTGTGATTTTGAAAACATGTTTTGAAAAAGAGATTTTGATGCAACTTTGAAAACAAGTTTGAAGACAATTTCGAAAACGACTTTGAAAACAACTTTTGGAAGATGCAAGATCATGATATGCACAATGCAATTTTGGGGTCGTGAACATACAAGGTTAAGGCTTCACCACATAATCAAGGGGGCCAGACCCACGTGGTCTCCGGTTAGCCTAAAGCAAAGCCCCCGACACGGTGACCCTCCAATAGTCTAATCATACACTTGGGACCGGGAGTCCCCTTGTTTCAAGCATGCAAAGAAAGGGGGGGAAGAGATGGGGGATTAAAATAGAGAAAACCCAAGTGGGTTAGGAGAGAGAAGAGAGAGGGGGAGTGCAGAAATTTAAAGAGAAAACCTACCTTGTATCTTGTTTATTTTGCGCGCCTCGCTTGTCTTCGGTCTTCGCTTCACTTCAGTCTTGATCTTCGAAGGCTAGTCTTTGTTCTTCAATAGTTGTCTCCAAACTTTAGATTGCAGCTCTTCAAGTCTTCAAAGGAGGGTTGAAGGCTAGTGTATGAGTGTATAGGGGTGTGCATGAGTGTATATGAGATTAGGGTTTGTGTATGGTGGCTAAGGTTTGGAGAACCTAAAGAAGCTAGGGTTTTTGAAGTTTCTGAGCTCTATATATCGAATTATATAATTCTCAAACTGAGTTTGCGGACCCCTTTCACGCTGGAAGAGGCTCTGTATTTATAGACATTGGACAACACTGGCGCCTGTTGCAGTGGCGCTAGGCCAAACTTTACACTAGCGCCACTAGGAGTGGCGCCAGGCCATTTTTTGGCTTGTAGTGGCGCTAGCCATTTAGGAAATGTTTTAGGTCGGCAAGCAACGTATCTTTGACTAGATTTGGGCGCCTGTTCTAGTGACTATCATGTAATTTTTAGCCTGGCTTTACTAGGAGTGACTCTGGAAAGCCCGGGAAGGAGTTTGGAAGATCGGGAATGACTCGAAAAGCCGAAAAAGAGCAAGAACACTTGAAATAGTGTCCCTGAGGTATTTGACATGAAAAATGAGGACAAAATATGTCAGAAGGGTTGACTGGGCCATTAGGGGTAAAACGGTCAATCGGGTCGAGAAGCTGCCGAGACAGACTCGGCCTGTCCCAGAAGAAGACTTGGAATTTCAAAACACTATTTAGAATGTTCTCAAAGGTTGCCAGTTTGATTCCCAGAGCCGGCGTGGTCGGAGAAGGTGACCGGCCCACCAGGGGCAAAACGGTCATTTCGCACCGAGTTTGCCGGAACTGACTCAGAATGATCCGAAAAGGTAAAGGGTGGTTGAGAACACTACAAAAAGTAGTCTCAGAAGGTTACCGGTTTGATACCTAGAGCCAGAGTGGTTGGAAAAGGAGACCGGCCCTCCAAGTCCAAAACAGTCATTCTGTACGGGTTGGCCGAAACTAACTCAGAATGATCCAGAAAGATAAGGAAAGGTTGAGAATACTATAAGAAGCATTCTCAAGAAATTACTAAAGAGGCCCTGATTGGAACCGTCTCGAGGAATAAATTGTCGAGAGAGAGGGATTGGAAAAGGGACTTACCGTCTTCGGAAAGATGTACCTGATTGGAACCATCTCGAGAAATAAACTGTCTCGAGAGAGGGATTGGAAAGGGAACTTATCGTCTTCAGAAAGACGTGCCTGATTGGAACCGTCTCGAGGAATAAACTATCTCGAGAAAGGGATTGGAAAGGAGACTTACCGTCTTCAGAAAGACGTGCCTAATTGGAACCGTCTCGAGGAATAAACTGTCTCGAGAGAGGGATTGGAAAGGGGACTTACCGTCTTCGGAAAGATGTACCTGATTGGAACCGTCTCGAGGAATAAACTGTCTTGAGAGAGGGATTGGAAAGGGAACTTATCGTCTTCAGAAAGCCGTGCCTGATTGGAACCGTCTCGAGGAATAAACTATCTCGAGAAAGGGATTGGAAAGGAGACTTACCGTCTTCAGAAAGACGTGCCTGATTGGAACCGTCTCGAGGAATAAACTGTCTCGAGAGAGGGATTGGAAAGGGGACTTACCATCTTTGAAAAGACGTGTCTGATTGGAACCGTCGCGAGAAATAAACTGTCTCCAGAGAGGGATTGGAAAGGGGACTTACCGTCTTCAGAAAGACATGCCTGATTTAGAACCGTCTCGACGAATAAATTGTCTCGAGAGAGAGATTAGAAAGGGGACTTGCCCTCTTCAGAAAGACGTGCCGGATGGGAGTAGATTTACCATCTCGAGGAATCAACTATCTAGAGAGAGGGATTGGAAAGGGGAATTATTGTCTCCAAAAAGACGTGCCTAATTTGGAACCGTCTCAAGGAATAAACTATCTCGAGAGAGGGATTGGAAAGGGGACTTATCGTCTCCGAAAAGACGTGCCTGATTTAGAATCGTCTCGAGAAATAAACTGTCTCGAGAGAGGGATTGGAAAGGGGACTTACCGTCTTCAAAAAGACGTGCCTGAATTGGAATTGTCTCAGGGAATAAACTGTCTCAAGATTGGGATTGGAAAGGGGACTTACCATCTTCGAAAGGATGTGCCTGAATTGGAACCGATTTACCGTCTTGAGGAATCAACTGTCTCGAGCAATAAACTGTCACAAGAGAGGGATTGGAAAGGGGATTTACCATCTTCGAAAGACGTGCCTGATTGGAACCGTCTCGAGGAATAAATTGTCTCGAAAGAGGGATTGGAAAGGGGACTTACCGTCTTCAGAAAGACATGCCCGATTGGAACCATCTCGAAGAATAAACTGTCTCAAGAGACGGATTGGAAATGGGACTTACTGTCTTCGGAAAGACGTGCCTGATTGGAACCGTCTCGAGCAATAAACTATCATGAGAGAGGGATTGGAAAGGGGACTTACAGTCTTCAGAAAGACGTACCTGATTTGGAACCGTCTCGAGGAATAAACTGTCTCGAGAGAGGGATTGGAAAGGAGACTTACCATCTTCAGACAGACGTGCCTGATTGGAGTAGATTTACTATCTTGAGGAATCAACTGTCTCGAGAGAGGGATTGGAAAGGGGACTTATCGTCTCCGAAGAGACGTGCCTAATTTGGAATCGTCTCGAGGAATAAACTGTCATGAGAGAGGGTTTGGAATGGGGACTTATTGTCCCCGAAAAAAGTGCCTAATTTGGAACCGTCTCGTGGAATAAACTGTCTCGAGAGAGGGATTGGAAAGGGGACTTATCATCTCCGAAAAGAAGTGCCTGATTTGGAACTGTGTCGGGAAATAAACTATCTCGAGAGAGAAATTAGAAATGGGACTTATCCCCTTCGAAAAGACGTGCTTGATTTAGAACCGTCTCGAGGAATAAACTGTCTCGAGAGACAGATTGGAAAGGGCACTTACCGTCTTCGAAAAGACATGCCTGATTTGGAACCGTCTCAGGGAATAAACTGTCTCGAGATTGCGATTGGAAAGGGGACTTATCGTCTTCGAAAAGACGTGCCTGAATTGGAACCGATTTACCGTCTTGAGGAATCTACTGTCTCGAGAGTGGGGTTAGAAAGGGGACTTACAGTCTTCAAAAAGACGTGCCTGAATTAGAACCGTCTCGAGGAATAAACTGTCTCGAGAGAGGGATTGGAAACGGGACTTACCGTCTTCGAGAGACGTGCCTGATTGGAATCGTCTCGAGGAATAAACTGTCTCCAAAGAGGGATTGGAAAGGGCACTTACCGTCTTCAGAAAGACGTGCCTGATTTGGAACCGTCTCGACGAATAGACTCTCTCAAGAGAGGGATTGGAAAGGGGACTTACCGTCTTTGAGAGACGTGCCTGATTGGAATCGTCTCGAGGAATAAACTGTCTTGAAAAAGGGATTGGAAAGGGGACTTACCGTCTTTAGAAAGACGTGCCTGATTGGAACCGTCTCGAGGAATAAACTGTCTCGAGAGAGAGAGATTGGAAAGGGGACTTACCGTCTTCGGATAGACGAGCCTGATTGGAACCGTCTCAAGGAATAAACTGTCGCGAAAGAGGGATTGGAAAGGGGACTTACCGTCTTCAGAAAGACATGCCTGATTTGGAACCGTCTCGATGAATAAACTGTCTCGAGAGACGGAGTGGAAGGGGGACTTACTGTCCTTGGAAAGACGTGCCTGATTAGAACCGTCTCGAGTAATAAACTGTCTCGAGAGAGGGATTGGAAAGGGGACCTACCGTCTTCAGAAAGACGTGCTTGCTTTGGAACCGTCTCGAGGAATAAACTGTCTCGAGAGAGGGATTGGAAAGGAGACTTACCATCTTTAGAAAGACGTGCTTGATTGGAGTAGATTTACCGTCTCGAGGAATCAACTGTCTAGAGAGAGGGATTGGAAAGGGGACTTTTTGTCTCCGAAAAGAAATGCCTAATTTGGAACCGTCTCGAGAGAGGGATTGAAAAGGAGACTTATCATCTCCGAAAAGACGTGCTTGATTTGGAATCGTCTCGAGGAATAAACTGTCTTGAGAGAGGGATTGGAAATAAATGTCTCGAAAAGACGTGAGAACCGTCTCGAGAGAGGGATTGAAAAGGGGGAAAAGACGTGCTTGATTTGGAATCGTCTCGAGGAATAAACTGTCTTGAGAGAGGGATTGGAAAGGGTAGTTATCGTCTTCGAAAAGACGTGCCTAATTTGGAACCGTCTTGAAGAATAAACTATCTCGAGAGAGGGATTGGAAAGGAGACTTATCGTCTTCGAAAAGACGTGCCCGAATTAGAACCATCTCGAGGAATAAACTGTCTCGAGAGAGGAATTGGAAAGGGGACTTATCATCTTCAAAAAGGCGTGCCTGAATTGGAACCGATTTACCGTCTCGAGTAATCAACTGTCTCGAGAGAGGGGTTGGAAAGGGGACTTACCGTCTTCGAGAGACGTGCCTGATTGGAACCGTCTCGAGGGATAAATTGTCTCGATAGAGGGATTGGAAAGGGGACTTACCGTCTTCAAAAAGACGTGCCTGATTGGTACCGTCTCAAGGAATAAACTGTCTCGAGAGAGGGATTGGAAAGGGGACTTGTCGTCTTCATTTAGATGTGCCTGATTAGAACCGTCTCGAGGAATAAACTGTCTCGAAAGAGGGATTGGAAAGGGGACTTACCATTTTTTGGAAGACATGCCTGATTGGAACCGTCTTGAAGAATAAACTGTCTCGAGAGACGAATTGGAAGGGGGACTTACCATCTTCGGAAAGACGTGCCTGATTGGAACCGTCTCGAGCAATAAACTGTCTTGAGAGAGGGATTGGTAAGGGGACCTACCATCTTCAGAAATACGTGCCTGATTTGGAACCGTCTTCACAAATAAACTGTCTCAAGAGAGGGATTAGAAAGGAGACTTACCGTCTTCAGAAAGACGTGCCTGATTGGAGTAGATTTACAGTCTCGAGGAATCAACTGCCTAGAGAGAGGGATTGGAAAGGGGACTTATCGTATTCGAAAAGACGTGCCTAATTTGGAACCGTCTCGAGGAATAAACTGTCTCGACAGAGAGATTGGAATGGGAACTTATCGTCTCCGGAAAGACGTGCCTGATTTAGAATCATCTTCAGGAATAAACTGTCTCGAGAGAGGGATTGGAAAGGGGAGTTATCGTCTCTGAAAAGACGTGCCTAATTTGGAACCGTCTCGAGGAATAAACTATCCCGAGAGAAGGATTGGAAAGGAGACTTATCGTCTTCAAAAAGACGTTCCCGAATTAGAACCATCTCGAGGAATAAACTGTCTTGAGAGAGGGATTGGAAAGGGGACTTATCGTTTTCGAAAAGGCGTGCCTGAATTGGAACTGATTTACCGTCTCGAGGAATCAACTGTCTCGAGAGACGGGTTGGAAAGGGGACTTACCGTCTTTGAAAGGACGTGCTTGAATTGGAACCGTCTCGAGGAATAAACTGTCTCGTGAGAGGGATTGGAAAGGGGACTTACCGTCTTTGAAAAGACAGGCCTGAATTGGAACCGTCTCGAGCAATAAACTATCTCAGGTGAGGGATTGGAAATGGGACTTATCGTCTTCAAAAAGACGTGCCTAAATTGGAATCGTCTCGAGGAATAAACTTTCTCGAGAGAGGGATTCGAAAGGGGACTTACCATATTCGAAAAGACCTGCCTAAATTGGAATAGATGTACCGTCTCAAGGATTCAACTGTCTCTAGAGAGGGGTTGGAATTTGGAAAAGATAATGCCCCTAATGACATTTTAGTCATTTTGCCTCTATTTGGACAGACGGGATTTGGCCTTAGAAAGTTGATTTCGATTGGAAAATGACCATAATGACTTGAACATAAGTCTAGACGGAGTGTAGACTGTCGAGCAGTCAAAAATCGGGTGCGTACAAATGGGCACGTCTTTTCAAAGATGGTAGGTCACTTTTCCAATTCCAATTCCAATTTGAATTAAATTTGGCACACCTTTCGAGAAAGTTGATTCCTCGAGGTGGTAAGACCATCCAATCTGGCACGTTTCCGAGTGAACTATTTGGAACGGTAAGTCCCTTCAAATTCGTCAATCGGATGAGATCCCAAGTCCCCGAGCTAGTAGAACGGTTCACCTTTGGTGGCTTCTAGCCCGCCAATGCAAAAATGTCCGTTTCAACAAGCCTTCCGAGAAAGTTGATCCCTCAGGCACTAAATCCACCTAGCAGTTTCTGTAATGATCGCGACTCGTTAGAGTGCACCGAAACACTCACAAACAAATCGATATAGGGAATTGCTAGCAAACCCTTATATCACGTGACTGCCGTCAGAGTGATGGAAATACTCAAAACCCAGGTCAACACCGGTGCCTGTTAGCCCACTTTAGTGAAAATGACCAAATTGCCCCTAGGGCCATTTTTGGCACGTTTCTCGAGAAAGTACCTAAGTCCTCAAAATGGTAAGTTCACCTTTCCAATATTATCTTAAAGACAGTTCGGCATGATCAGGTGCCTTCTAGTCAATTTCGAGACATTTCGGTTAAGATGACCATTTTGCCCCTAGGCATCCAAGTGCCCTAGGAACCACACCGGCTCTGGGTATCAAACTGGTAACATCACAAGAATACTTCTTATAGTATTCCCGACCTTCCATTACCTTTCCAATTTATTCCGAGTTAGTTCCAACAAACCCGGTGTGAAATGACCGTTTTGCCCCTAGTGGGCTGGTCGCCTCTTCTGGCCACAGCGGCTCTAGATATCAAAATGGTAACCTCCTGGGACATTCTAAGTAATGTTTCCAAAGATCAAGTCTTCTTCCGGGACATTCTAAGTCCATCTCAATAGTCTTCTGGTCCAGTTGACCGTTTTACCCCTAATGGCCCTGTCAACCCTTCCAACACATTCTATCATCATTTTTCAAGTCTGTTATCCCCAGGACACTATTCTAAGGGTTCCTGTCCCTTTTCGGCCTTCCGGGCCATTCCCGGCCCTTTGAAATCATTTTCGAACTTTCTTGAGTCACTCCTAGTGAAACCAGGCTAAAAATTGCATAGTAGTCACTAGTACAGGCGCCCAAATCTTCTGAATATATGTTGTTTGCTAACCTTAAACATTTCTTAATTGGCTGGCGCCATTAGTAGTGGCACTAAGCGAAAAAATGGCCTAGCGCCACTAGGAGTGGTGCCAATGTAAACTTTGCCTAGTGCCACTGCAACAGGCGGCAGGTCAATCCTCTCTCTATAAATATAGAGCCTCCTCCAGCGTGAAAAGGGTCTGTAAACTTAGTCCAAAAACCCTATTCTTTGATACACAGAGCTCCTAGTCTCTCCAAACCCTAGTCTTCTTTAGGTTCTGCAAACCCTCGCCTCCATACACAAACCTTAGTTCCATACACTCCCATACACTCACAAACACTACTACACAATCCTACACTAGCCTCCAAAGCCACCATTGAAGACTTGAAGTGCTGCAACCCAAAGCTCCCGAAGATCAAGACAAGCCCCTCGAAGAACGTCGCAAAGCAAAGCGAAGATTGAAGTAAAGAAGGCAAACCAAGTAAGCAAATAAAAGCGGACGCAAGGTAGGCTCTCTTTTTACGTTTATGCACTCCCCCCTCTCTCTTCTCTCTTCGAACCCACTTGGGTTTCTTCTATTTTAATCCCCCATCTTCTTCCCTCTCCTTTCTTGCATGCTTGAAACAAGGGACTTCCCCATCCATGTGTAGGATTAGGCTATTGAAGGTTACCGTGTCGGGGGCTTTTTCTTAGTCTAACCAGAGACCACGTGGGTTCGGCCCCCTTGATTATATGGTGAAGCATTTAACCTTGTATGTTCACGACCCCAACTTGCATCGTGCATATCATGATCTTACATTCCTCCAAAATTCATTTTCCAACTTGTTTTCAAAACTTGCATTAAAATCGTTTTCAAAGTTTGTGTTAAAATCTTCTTCTCCAAAACTTGTTTTCAAAATCACAATCCTAAGGTGATTTTAGTCTTTTCATGGTTAGGGTTGCTTTAGAAAAAGTGTTATATTTAAAGTGACCAATATGGTCCATATTTTCAAATCTTCGTTGTTTTCAAAACCACAATTTTTAAGTGGTTCTAATCTTCTTATGGTTAGAATCACTTTAGGAAAGTGAGATATTTTATGGACTTTCCAAAAAACTCTCTTCTCAAAAATCTCTCTTTCTAAAAATCTTTTTTTCTAATACACTTTTGAAAACTCTCTCCAATCTCCTTTCCAAAATTGTTTTATGAAAACTCCCTTCAAAAATCTATTTTCCAAAACTCTTTTCAAACTCCTTTCCAAAAACGCTCTATTTAAAATTCACTTTCTAAAAATGCTCCTAGAATTTCCTTCCCAAAAAATCTCTCCAAAATTTCTTTCCAAAAAACTCTGTTTCCAAAATCCCTTTCCAAAATCTCTCTTTCCAAAATCCGCTTTCTAAAAACTCCTTTCTAAGATTTCTTTCAAAAATCTTCTTTTCTTTCAAAAATTTTAGAGCTAATGATTAGGAAACCCTAATTTTCTTTCGTAAAACATGATTTCTAATATTGCCTCAAAACCTAGGTTTCCAAAATTTCCTTTTTACATCTAAATCATAAGTTTTCAAAACCTATTTTCTACATCAAAACTAAAGTCATCCAAATCTAGGATTTTCAAAACTTCCCCTTCCAAATCCATGCCAAATCCAATCTTCCCTTTAAGATGCCACATCCAATCTCCCCATTTAGGGAACTAGATACAATCCTCTGTTTTTGGAAACAAAATCAAAACACCTATTTTAGAAACAAAATCAAATCTTTGTTTTACGAAATAGGAATCTCAATCCTTCCAAATCCAAATCTTTCGTAAACTTAAACCTTTCCTAATCTCAAGCATTTCTAAAATTCAAATTTCAAATCTTTCCAAATTCTAAACTTTCTAAATTTTAGAACTTTCTAAATCCAAAACTTTCTAAAGTTATAACTTTTTAAATTCAAAACTTTCTTCAATCAAAACTTTTCAAATTCTTAATCTTTCTAAATCCGAACTTTACTTTTTTAAAATGAAACTTTCCTAATTCGAACCTTTTCCTAAATCCAATATTTCCTTAATCTTCCAAGTCCAAGTCAAGTCAAATCTTTCTTGAGTCTCAAGTCTTTCCTAAATCCTATCTTTCTTAAGTCTATGTTTCCTAAATTTCTTTCTTTCCAAATTAAAGTCCAATCTTTCCAATTCCAAATTCCAAATTCCAATTTTCTATTCTAAGTTCAAATCAAACTCCTTTTTCCAATCAAACTCTTTTTCAAATCAAACCTTCTATTTTCCATCAGACTCTTGTTCGAACTACGACTAACCTGATTCCTCAAAAGGGATACGTAGGCAACCCTTATGGGTGCGGTCATAACCTTTTTTCAAATCTTCAATTTCATAACTTTTCCAAATCTCTAATTCCACAACCTTTTTCAAGCTTCTATTTTCATAACCTTTTTCAAACTTCTAATTCTATAATCTATTTCAAGTTTTTAATTTCAAAAATCTATTTTCAAATCTTCAATTTCAATTTTCAAAACTTTCTTTCCAATTTCAAAGTTCAATTAAGTTCTTTTCAAATCTATTTTCAAAATCAAGTTTTATTTTCTCACTTTCATATCATGCATCATGTCAATTTCTTTTTAAAACATTCTTTTCTAAAGTGGATAGTTTTGGACATTTATTAATCGAAGACTCTAATAGGTGAATCTAGGGTGAATAGACATGTAGGTATCACGAGGGCGGGGTAGGGTGATGGCTTAGTGCATCTTCCCTACACGTAACCAATCTCTAAACCTAGATCACTGTTTTCAAAGACCAAATGGAGTTATTTTCAAAAAAAGGGCTTAAATATTTTCTAATGGTTGCCAAACAACCTATTTTCTTAAAAACCCTCTCTTGAGGAAGTAGTTTCAAAATCATTTTCAAAAACCCTAAGTATAGTCTTCGGATTGTGCTTAGTTTTTGGGTGACCTAACTCACCTTAATCAAGTTAGGTGGTGACTCCAATTATTTTCCAAAAGCCCTTTATTCAAATCAATTTTCAATTCAAACTTAGTCGCACTCGTTCTTCTAGGAGGATAAGTTCTAATAAGAGAGTACAGTATTTTTCCCGCTTGTGTGTGTATTCCTTGAGTGCGAAAAATCTGGGCGCGACAGCTGGCGACTCCATTGGGGACACTTAGAGGTTTAGGCCATAATCATGTCTCTTCACCCTTCACCCATGTAGAGTCTTTGATTAACTTGTTCAATTTTATCCACTTTCAATTTTCAAAATCAAAATTTCAAAGTTGTTTTCAAAAATATGCATTTAATTCTATTCATATTATCTTGTATTAAGCTTGCCATCCCATACTAGCTCTTGCGTCTTTGTTTTGTGGGTACACTTTTGTTTACAATATTATTTTATTAATTGTTATGCATGAATGTGATGAACAGGATGAATGAGAGTTGTTGGGCTCTTTCCTCCGCTTTCAAAAAAAATCACACACACACTGCAAGTGCACTTGCATTCTGCATACTTGCATTTTTACCCTGATTTGTCCCTTCTAGTTAGAAGGGGGAACGGTATATTGGTTGTGGGCAAAATACTGTGTTAGTTTCTTCGTCTACGGCCTCTTGATGGTTCCCTCGCTCGGATCACCAACTGATCATGGCACCACCTCGGGGAGTGGGCCTAGGTTTGAAGATCCGGGGACCGAGCCTTTTTAGGACACATTAGTAAACCCTCAAGCTGATGCTCATATAGACACCATGCATAGCAAAACCTCTGCCGGATTTAAGACACATGCACTGTTTTCCAAAGCCATGGAGGAAAAGGCGACTACTTTTACTTTCCTGTATACCTGTTTATTCATGTTGTTATAATGACTATATTCTTACTGTTATAATGCCTGTCTAACTGCTCATGCATACACATTTACTTTATCATTGCATTCTCTCTCCTTATACTCTATGCATCCATTTTTATACATTTCATATTCCATGTTAAGACAAGAGTTCCAGAGTAACTCAAGTCACTGCATTCTCATGCATATGATCAACCCATTGAGAGTGACACCAAGGTTACTCTCCCTTGCAGTAAACCTACCCAAACCCTAAGGGTTCCTACGTAACCCTAAGGACTCATGGCATGCACATCAATTCATTCTGTAAGAGGGGCCCCAATCTCTCTATGCTCATAGAGATAGGATTGCCGAGAAGACAAAGGGCAATCAATCAACAAGGTCTCTCAGCGACCCCCTCGACATCGAATCCAACGAAAGTGAATCCGAAGACTTAAGAGTAGTTTAGAATTTCTTATGTAAAATTAGATAGGTGGAAGTCCAAAGAAACATGTTCTCCCTCCCCCTATTAAAGTGTACTTTGTCTCTTTTGTTTTAAACCTAGAAGTTCAATGTACTCCTTTTTCACAAATAAATGAATGTAAGAATGAATATAGATACTTGGTAACGTATTTGCATACAGGGGCAAAACCCTATCTCCAAAAATGAGCCAAAACCATCGCATTTAGTCTCCCTCTTGTCGCGCCCAGATTTTTCGCACTCAAGGAATACTCACCCAAGCGGGAAAATACTGTACTCTCTCGTTAGAACTCACCCTCCTAGAAGAATGAGTGCGACTAGGTTTGAATTGAAAATAGGTTTGAATAAAGGGCTTTTGAAAAAAGATTTGAAGTCGCCACCTAACTTGATTAAGGTGAGTTAGGTCACCTAAAAACTAAGCATAATCCGAAAACTACACTTAGGGTTTTGAAAAACGATTTTGAAAATATCTCCTCAAGAGAGGGTTTTTTAGAAAATAGGTTGTTTGGCAACCTTTGGAAAAAAATTTAACCCTTTTTTGAAAAATAACTCCTTTTGGTCTTTGAAAACAGCAATTCTAGGTTCGGAGGTTGGTTACGTATAGGGAAGACGCACTAAGCTATCACCCTACCCCGCCCTTTCGGTACCTACATGTCAATCTACCCTAGATTCACCTATGAGAGTCTTCGACTAACTATAGTTCAACCCTATTCACTTTGAAAAAGAATGTTTTAAAAAAAAAACGAAACTAATATGATGCATGATATGCACGTGCAAGATGAGAGAATTGGAAAATAGAAATTGATTTGAAAAGAAATTGATTTGATTTGAAAATAGACTTGAAGAAATAGAATTGAAATTGGAAAGTTTGAAAATTGAAAGTAGAAATTTGAAAATAGCAACTTTGGAATTTTGAAAATAGATTGGAATTTGAGAATTGGAAAGATTTTGGAAACCACACCCATGAGGGTGGAATTGAAAGTTTGAAAAGTATTGTGACCGCACCTATGAAGGTTGCCTACGTATCCCTTTGGGGGAATCAGGTCAATCGTAGTTCGGACAAGAGTCCGATTGAAAATAGATTGATTTGAAGAAAGAGATTGGATTAGAAGATAGAGATTGAATTGAAATTTGAATTTGATTTGAGATTAGAAGAGGAGATTGGAAATTGAAATTGAAAAGATGGGACTTTGATCTGAAAATATAGATTTTGGAAAGACTTGGTTTTGGAAAGATAGAGGTTTAGGAAACCTAGACTTAGGAAAAGCTTGACTCGACTTGGAAGGTTTAGGAGATTAGGAAAGGTTGGATTTAGGAAATGTTTGAATTAGGAAATGTTCGATTTAGGAAAGTGTCATTTTTGGAAGGTTTTGAAATTAGAAAAGTTTTCATTTTAGGAAAGTTTTGAAATTAGGAAAGTTTCATTTTTGGAAAGTTTGGAATTTAAGAAAGTTTGGAAATTGGAAAGTTTTGAAAACAAAGAAGTTTTGAAAACAAGAAAATTTCGTTTTAGGAAAGGCTTGAAAAAGGAAAGTTTTTAGTTTAGGAAATGTTTGAATTAAGAAAGTTTCAACTTAAGAAAGTCTTAAATTAAGAAAGTTTTGAGTTTGGAAAAGCCTTAGATTTGGAAAGATTTGAAGTTTTGGAAAGTTTAGAATTTAGAAAGTTTTTAGGTTTAGAAAGATTTAACTTAAGAAGGTTTCAAATTTAGAAAGTTTTGAATTTGGAAAAATTTGAAATTTAGAAAGTCTAAGATTTAGAAAGTTTTAGAGTTTTAGTTTTAGAAAATCTTGAAATTAGGAAAGGTTTGAGTTTAGGAAGAGTTTGAAAACTTAGGTTTGAAAAGTTAAGATTTGAAAAGAAAGTAGAATTAGAAAAGGGTTGAATTAGGAAATATTTTTATGTTCAAGTTTTTAAGAAAGTGAAAGTTTAGGAAGGATTTGAATTAGGAAAGATTTGGATTTGGGAAGGGATTGGATTTGGTTTCTAAAAGAAAAGATTTGATTTTGTTTCCAAAAACGGAGGACGTAATCTAGTTTCCTAAACGGGGAGATTTGATTTGGTTTCCTAAAGGGAAGGTAGGATTTGGCTAGGATTTGGAAAGGAAAATTCTAGAAACCCCTAGATTTGGAAAATTGTTGTTTTGATGTGGAAAAGAGGTTTTGAAAACATGTATAGTTTTGATATAGAAAACAAAAGATTTTGGAAACCTAGGTTTGGGGCAAAGTTTGAAAATCATGTTTTTGAAAAGAAAACTAGGGTTTCCTAATTGTGGGTTCTAGGGTTTGGTTTGGGCTCTAAGGAGAGAGTTTTTTTTTTTTGGAAAACGTGTTTTTGGAAACGAAGGTTTTCTAGAAGGGAATCCTAGGGAGGAGTTTTTGGAAAGTGAACTTGGAGAGGGAGTTTTTGGAGAAAGATTTTAAAGGGAAGGAGTTTTTGGAAAGCGTGTTTTTTGGAAACAAGTTTTAGAAGGAAAACCCTAGAGAAGAGTTTCTAGAAGGAAGATTTTGGGAAGAGAGTTTTTAGAAAGATTTTTAAGGAGTGTTTTTAGAAAGATTTTTAAGGAGTGTTTTTAGAAAGTGAATTTTGAGGGAAGAGAGTCTTGAAAAAGAGATTTTGAAAGGGAGTTTTTGAAAACCATTTTGGAGAGGAGAGTTTTAGGAAAGTATGTTGAGAAAGAGATTTTTAGGAAGGGATTTTTGAAAAGAGAGTTTTTAGAAGGTGTAAAAACATCTCACTTTCCTGTAGCAATTCTAACCATAACAAGGCTAGAACCACTTTAAGAAAGTGGTTTTGAAAACAAGGTTTGAAAATATAGACCAAAAGGCCACTTTTAATATAACACTTTCCTAAAGCAACCCTAGCCATGGAAAGGCTAGAATCACCCTAGGATTGTGATTTTGAAAACATGTTTTTGAGAAAGAGCTTTTGATGCAATTTTGAAAACAAGTTCGAAAACGATTTTTGAAAACAACTTTTTGAAAACGAATTTTGGAAGATGCAAGACTATGATATGCACAATGCAATTTGGGGTCGTGAACATACAAGGTTAAGGCTTCACCACATAATCAAGGGGGCCGGACCCATGTGGTCTTTGGTTAGACTAGAAGAAAGCCCCCGACACGGTGACTCTCCCATAGTCCAATCCTACACATGGACCGGGAATCCCCTTGTTTCAAGCATGCAAAGAAAAGGGGGGAAAGAGATGGGGGATTAAAATAGAGAAAACCCAAGTGGGTTGGAGAGAGAAGAGAGAGGGGGGAAGTGCAAAAAATTAAATAGGGAGCCTACCTTGTTTCTTGTTTATTTTGTGCGCCGTGCAGTCTTCGGTCTTCGGTCTTCGGTCTTGATCTTCACCCTCAGTCTTCAAGGATTGTCTTCAAGCTTTGAATGGCTGCTCTTCAAGTCTTGAGAGAGTGGTTGAAGGCTAGTGTATGAGTGTATAGGGGTGTGTATGAGTGTATAGGAGGCTAGGGTTTGTGTATAGTGGCTAGGGTTTGGAAAACCTAGGGAGGCTAGGGTTTTTGGAGGTGCTCGAGCTCTGTGTATCGAATTGTGTGATTTTTAGGTTAAGTTTGCAGACCCCTTTCATGTTGATCGAGGCTTTGTATTTATAGAAGTTGGACAAGCCTGGCGCTTGTTGCAGTGGCGCCAGGGCAAAATTTATACTGGCGCCACTACTAGTGGCGCCAGGCCATTTTTTGGCTTGGCGCCACTGTTAGTGGCGCCAGCCATTTAGGAAACAATTAAGGTCGGCAAGCAATGTATCTTTGACTAGATTTGGGCGCCTGTACTAGTAACGACCATGTAAACTTTAGCCTGGCTTCACTAGGAGTGACTCCGGAAAGTCCGGGAATGATTTGAAGGAGCCGGGAGTGACCCGGAAGGCCGGAAAGGAGCAGGAACACTTAAAATAGTGTCCTGGAGGTATTTGACTTGAAAAGTGAGGATTGGATGTGTCGGAAAGGTTGACCGAGCCTTTAGGAGCAAAACGGTCAATCGGACCGAAAAACTGCCGGGACAGACTCAAACTGTCTCGGAAGAAGACTTGGGATCTGGAAACATTATTTAGAATGTTCCCAGAGGTTGCCGGTTTGATTCCCAGGGCTGGCGTGGTCGAAAATGGAGACCGGCCCACCAGGGGCAAAACGGTCATTTTGTACCGGGTTTGCCGGAACTGACTCGGAATGGTCCGGAAAGGTAAAGGAAGGTCGATAACACTATAAAAAGTATTCTTGGGACATTACCGGTTTGATACCCAGAGCCGGTGTGGTCCAAGAAGGAGACCGGCCCACCAGGGACAAAACGGTCATTTTGTACCGGGTTGGCCGGAACTGACTCGGAATGGTCTGGAAAGGTAAAGGAAGGTCGAGAACACTATAAAAAGTATTCTCGGGACATTACCGGTTTGATACCCAGAGTCGGTGTGGTTCCCGGGGCATTCGGATGCTTAGGGGCAAAATGGTCATCTTGACCGAAAAGTCTCGGAAAAGGCCCTAAGGGTAGTCTGGTTATTTTTCACCGAAGTGAGCTAACAAACATGGGTATTGGCCTAGGTGTTGAGTATTTCCGCTACTCGGACGGGGTTGACGATTTGAGAGTATTTCTGCTACTTTAACGGTTATGTGAGTATTTCCGTAACTCTAACGGTTCTGTGAGTATTTCCGCTACTCTAACAGTTGAGTATTTCCGCTACTCGGACGGCTCTTGAGTATTTCCGCTACTCTAACGGTTGTGTGAGTAGTTTTGCTACTCGGACCGTCTCGAGGAATAAACTGTCTCGAGAGAGGGATTGAAAAGGGGTCTTACCGTCTCCGAAGAGACGTGCCTAGATTGGAACCGTCTCGAGGAATAAACTGTCTCAAGAGAGGGATTGGAAAGGGGTCTTACCGACTCCGAAGAGACGTGCCTGGGTTTTGAGTGTTTCCGCCACTCTAATGGTGTTGTGAGTGTTTCCGCCACTCTGACGGTTTTGTGAGTGTTTCCGCCACTCTGACGGTTTTGTGAGTGTTTCCGCCACTCTGACGGTTTTGTGAGTAGTTTTACTACTCGGACCGTCTCGAGGAATAAACTGTCTCGAGAGGGGGATTGGAATTGGAATAAGAAAGGATAATGCCCCTAAGGGCATTTTGGTCATTTTGCCTCTATTTGGGCCTGACAGGCCCGCGAAGCGATGGAAAGATGAAATTTGGACTACAGGATTTGATTCGATTGGAATATGTCCATAATGACTTGAAAACAAGTCTGGACGGAGTGCAGACTGCCGAGCGGTCAAAAATGGGGTGCTTACACCTCTTAAATAGGGACACCCTAGGATATGTATTGCATAGAGCTCTCTAAAAACGAGAAAGCAAGGTGTTTGCCATTCTGCCTAGCCAACCCACCCCCCCCCCCCCCCCCCCCCAATACCGTCCACCACTACAATCACACCCTGTTCTATCCTTACCCACCTTAACCATGCCTGTTGCAACTCTTAATTATGGCCCTACTGGGGCACGACCCAACTTTAATACACCTGTCGACGCATCCATACCTTTGAAACCTTAGCTTGCACCCAAATTGAGGCCTACCACAATCTTCTGAAGAACAACATCCTGAAGCCTATACCTGCTCGCCCATTGCCAAGCCCTCTACCCCCAACCTTCAATGCCGCCCTCACTTGTGAATACCATTCGGGTGGCCAAGGGCACGACACCGAAAGATGTTTCTCTCTCAAGCATAAGATCCTAGACTTAATCGACAACAAGACTATTGATCTTCAACCGATGAATCCCGCTCTAACTCCCAATGTGACCACCAATCCTCTGCCAGACAACACCATCAATATGATACTAGTAGAAATGGAAGGTGAGGGAGAAATCGATGAGCCCATGGCTGAGAATTACAAGGACGATTGGAAGACTGATGAAGAGGATGACTGGGAGGAGGATCTCCTATTATGCCCAATCTATTTCTAAACCCTAACAAGGTGCTAGATTCTTCTGAGCCGATGCTTTTGGAGGAGGCTCTTGCTGAAAACATTGTTGTGGATGGATGGGGTGCTGAGTTTATACATCCAAAGTATGCCGCAGCTGAAAGTCACTTGTTGGAAAACCCTTGGCCCGCGACTGAGTACAATTATGAAGACATGGGTTGAGAGCTAGAAGAGTCAAGAGCACAGACAGAGCCGTTCGAGTTAGAAGGAGGTGAAGTAGCCGTCCTATTTATAGAAGAACCTGCTATAAAGAACAAAAAGGAGGTCAATGAGGCTAACAACCGTGCCATTAATGTCAGTAGGAGCTCTAAAAGAAGCCTTTGCATGTCTTGCCTTAGCCAAGGACTCAAATCACGAATGGAGTATCGAAGATGTGGGCATTGTCCCAAGGCCTTACCGAAATGGGTTCCCGTCAAAAGCATATAAGAGAGGGGTGTTTTCATCCACTTTCTTTCTATCCCTTTACATTTTGCTCTTAAATTAATATCTGCATTTCTATTTATTTAAAACAGAACTATATGCTTTTCACTTACATAATAAAATGATTAAGTTCATTTATTCATTGCTGTTATCTTATATTTCTCTTGTGAATGGTGATTATTTCCTATGCGGGGGGGCATAGTTTATCTTATGGAATGATCTGACTTGAAGGGTTGATAGCATAAGTTAACCACTCGCCAAATGATCAGCCTTCCGAAGAGAGAGAGAAATAAGGATGAATGAGGAAACTACCCAAAATCAACACTTGCAAGACACCGAAGCTAAGCGATGTGTGACTAGACTGTCAAAAGGAAGAGGAGCCATCTTTCATTTTCCTGTATAAAAACAAATGTGTTTGTAGTCCCCTTGCGTAGCCCCTAGTGCCTCGCAACAAATGAAATTTTCCTTGTCAACCTCGATGGATCAAGCAATTTAGTTCAAAGTGAAGAGAGGCCCTCGTTTCATTTCCCATACAGTCAAAAGTAACTCCTTGTCAAACCTATTGAACAATTTATCTTTTTCAAGAAACCCCAACCTAGGGGTCACTGCCCACATTGGGTTAGATTGAATTGCTAAGGAGAAGGTCTAAGAAAAAAGGGTTGTAGAATTATGTGTTTCATAAAAGGGAAGAAAAGAGATGAAAAGGAAAAAGAAAGAAGCAAAGGAAAATAGTTGCCAAGGGGCAAGAGGCTAAAAAAAAAAAAATTATCTAAGGCCTGAAGAAAACCATGATTGTGCCATCTTGAAAAGCATAATAGAAGGGCCGAAACAGAAGAAAGTCATCTCAAAAAGCATATAGAAAGGTCGAAAGAAAAGAGGTGTTTTCGCCCTGAGAAGTATATAGTAAGAGCAAGGAGGAAATTTAAAGGTGATCCTACGTTACAAAAAAGCCAATAGAAACAATAGGTTCGAGCCTTTACCATTTCTTGCAAAACCCCGAAATCATGGCCTACATTACAACCCTACCAAATTCCACTCTGATTGAAAATGAATTGTTTGATCTAACTGAGCTAGACACGTTACCCAAGCTAAAGAAGGATGCTTACCTTACAAGAAAGGAAAAATAGTCAAGGACGGTATGGATCTAAACCCTGCTAAAAATAACATTGAATTTGAGCCTACACATCTAATTGTTTCGAAAACCCCATAACCTAGCCTACATTATAGTCCTAAAGCAATGTCTCCTCAGATTGAAAGATCAGCCACTTATCGCTCTGCTGAAGGTCAGGAAAGCTATTGCCAAAGCCCTGAGAGTTGAGAGTTTCAGCCAATAATCCTATACACTAACCCTGAGGTAGAGAATTGAAGGTAGTCAAAAGATTAAGAAAGGGACAAAATACTATCATTCCGTCAAGGTAAAGTTAAGCTAGAGGAGAGGCCAGGCCCCTAAAAAGGAAGGAGTTACCATTCCAAAGATACTAAGTTTGACAGCACCGCTTGTCATTCCATTAACTAGGGTATTTCTAATATGTATATGCAATTTAATAAAATAATAATAATAATAATAATAATAATAATAATAAATAATAAAAAAAATCGGCATGAGCTTTGCATACATAGGACATAACTCTCTATAGAAACAAAAGTCACCAACATAGTTTAATATCAACTCATGAAATAAATATGCAACATCGTCATCCATGCACATGCATCTAATCATATGATCATAAATATCTTTGCCTGTCCATGCATTTAACTATCTAAGTCATAAATATCCATCTTTGTACCAAATCTACAAAATAAAACTGTCTAACATAAATGCATCTCCAGGTAGGGGCAAAAGAAGATCCGAGTCTCCAATAGGGGCATCCGTCAAAGATCAAAGTCAATATCCTCAGGATCGAAATCTCCGAAACCTAGATCCGGAGGAGGTGGATAACTACTAGAAGCACCAGCGTCCTACAAAGAAGACAGAACCAGAATTAGTAGGGCAAAGGAATAACTAACCAATAGCAGAGCGAAAAGAAGAAGAAGGGAAAGGACAACATACCCCGCTACCTCCCATCTGGGCTAATCGGGCTGTCAAGGAAGCTACCTCTGCCTGGTACTAATCTCGCTCCATCTGGTATCAATCCCTCTGGTCCCTCACAGTAGTAAACTTAGCCTAGATCACGTATCCCTCAACACGGCGCCACAAGTCGACCATGTCCTGGCCAACAACGTATCCGCCGACTGCTACCTCAAACAGAGTGAAGGTAACGATAGAATGAGCTCCAAAGTGTGCGGCATAGTCTGTTTCTGAAGGAAGTAAGAACTCAGCACCGGGCTGGCGCTCCTGATAGGGAATAGGAACTCCCTCCACCAAGGCTTCAAACATATACTTCGGTGGATCTCTTGCTGACCGGAAGTCCTCATGAAACTAACGCCAGTGCCAGTCCCCTAGGTAAGACTCTCAAGAATTATCGCTGAGAAAGGAAGCCCTCGACAGGGATAATAGGACCAAGTACCGCACCGTTTCATAATGAACTGATCCAATGAAAGGCCGCCAAGTCACGTCCCTCACCTCAATCAACTCTAGGTTCACCCGTAGCGTCATGAAGTCAGTAATCTCCGATCGTTGGGCTACCCGGTCACGAGCCCACCTCAAGGCAAAAGGATAAAGGTCATCCTCGATAACCGTAAGCCGACGAACTGGCAGGTACTCGTAGCTCCACCAGACAAGGAAAGGCCAGAAACCAGTCATGTTGCCCCAACGGGAGGAAGTCCGGACTCACATCGATCGTAGGAAGCAGCCGAAAGAGAAGGACCCCCAATCCAGCTCAGAAAAAGCCCCAAGATCAACTACTATACTCACCAACCAAAAAGGCATTAGCAACTTGTTGTTGTTGCTGAAGCAGCTGAAGATGATGTACAAAACAAGTCATCGCCTTATGATGTCTCGCCGGGCAAGTGGTGGCTCAACAGCAAAAATACTATCATCCCGACTAAGCCAGGAGACTAGGAAAGCAGAACGCTCAGGAGGAGGCAAGTCCAACAAAATACATGCGTCATCTCTGCTAACTGACTGCAAGGTGATCCACCGACCGACAAAGGAAAGCCCCGTGATGATAGCCTAATCTAAAGGAGTAGGCCCCAGCTCAAAGCCAACAAAATGGAAAGTTCCAGTCTCTGCAAACCATTTCTCGATAAGTGCTAGCACCAAATGTCGATTCAAGGGGTTAGCCTATAATCCCATGAAAGCCTCAAACCCGATCTCTTCCAAGAAGGCCCGGTAAGATGGAGCGACCCGCTGCATGCTCACAAACACTTGATGGACAGCCCCTCTGAATGCTGTGTGTACCCGCAGAGGAGGCAAATGCTGTCTAGAATACACACTGGGATGATAGGCAAGATTCCCCAGCGGTGGAATTTCTGGTACCCCCAAGTCACCTAGCTCAGCGTCTATCTATCTGTGTCGGATGGAGGCTTCCCCGTAACCAGTCACCTGATCGCCAAGATCCGGTACCTCCTCCTCTGCACCAATCTCCTCCCCAATGGCTTGCTCAACCAGAGGAAAGGGGTCGACATGTGGCCTACTCCCCCGTCCACTCTAACTGGACAATGCATGTCCAGTAGATCGTCGGCTACCTCTAGATCGACTGGAACCACTGGCAGAATCTATCCGAGCCGCCTTCCCGGAGCGGCGTATCCTCTCAGAACCATCATCACCCGCATCTGCCATCCTGAAAAGGTAAGTCAAGGTAGGAGGTGTTAATATACAGTATATGTAAATAAGAAAATAGAAGCAGAAGGAAAATAATAATAAAATAAATAAATAAATAATAAAAACAAACAAAAAAATAAACACATAATAAAAATAAATGATAATAAAAAGATTTCAAATGATAAGTCAAAATGAATTTCCAACACATTTTGATTTTCCAACTTCAAGTAAAGTCTCAAGGGTTTTCTGTCTTTTTTCTTCAAAAAGATTTTATTTCAAAATCTTTTCTAATTTTTTTCCTGATTTTTAAAAATTTTGGCAGAATTTTGTTTAAAAATAGTCCCTACAACATCCACGACATCAACACAAAACATAGACCATGCACTCTACAACATCACAATCACATGGCATCAACACCCGCACACACTTTTCAAAAGACTTATTTTATTTTTCAATAAATCAATGGTTTTCAAAGTTATCCAAAAAATTCTCAAAATCATTGCAAAGGTTTTCTAAGATACTCCTACATTTTTCTAAATTTCAAACTCCATTAATTTCATCATTTCTCAATTTTCTCCATTTTTCCTATTTTTCTAAGTCTTTTTCTATTTTTCAAAAATTCAAAAATTCAAAAAGTTTTCAAAAAATCATGAAACTTCACACAATTGTTAAACACATTTTTCTAAGGCACACGATATAAAAATCTAGGCTAAAAGCTCAATGTCCAAAGCTTTAGGGATAAACCCCCAATTCCTACAGAAACCCCCTTCACATAATCACGTAAAATACTTAAATTCAATCAAAAAAATACCAAAATGCAAAAATAATTTCACCACAGTATTCAAAACATATCGAAATCTCAATTTCAACTATTCACATGGCTCAAACGGAATTCTACACTTTAAAATCAACATAAAATTAAAAACTCATCTCTTGGAGTTCTTCGGCTAAATTTACCTTTTTGGCGACGGTGTGTACTTCCGGTAATCCCCCGTGGTTCCTATGAAGCACTCCTTCAATGGCTAAGTTGGTTTCCTCACAATGCCTCTCGATTTTTTAAAAAATCCTTCAACTCTCACAGCAACGTCGAACCAATAATATTTTTGGTTTTGATCCCAAGCCTGGCACCACTAGTAGTGGCGCCAAGCCAATTCTACCAAAGGCGCCACTGCTAGTGGCGGCAGTGTCCAATTCAGGGCAAGTTGGCCCTTTTTTCTTGCCAAAACTCGATTTCAAAAGCTTTTTGGGCCCAATATCCATTTCCAAACTCCCATTTTTTAAAATTTCCAAAGTTCATCCCTCCGACCACCTATAGTCAACTTGGGACTCTTACTCTATCGTTTTTTGTCTTCGACAAGCAAAGACAAAAAAAGAGGGGCAGTTGTAAACACCCCATTTTTACCCACTCGGCAGTCTCCAGTCCATCCAAACTTGTATTCAAGTCAATATGGATATATTCCAATCTAAATCAACTTTCTAAGTCTAATCCTGTCAATCAATCGCTTCGTGGGCCCTTTGGGCCCAAACAGAGGCAAAATGACCAAAATGCTCTTGGGGGTAGTGTTCGGTCCAATTCCAATGGGCACGTCTTTTCGAAGACAACATGTCCCCTTTCCAATTCTAATTCCAATTCCAATTCCAATTAAATTCGGCACACCTATCGAGAAAGTTAATTCCTTGAAGTAGTAAGACCATCCAATCCGGCACGTTTCTGAGTGAACTCTTTGGAACGGTAAGTCCCTTCAAACTTGTCAACCGAGATGAGACCCCAAGCTCCCGAGATGGTAAAATGGTCCACCACGAGACCCCAAGTCCCTGAAATGGTAGAACGGTCCACCTTTGGCCCCTGCTAGCATGCCAATGTAGAAATGTGCGTTTCAAAACACCTTCCGAGAAAGTTGATCCCTCAGGCGCTAAGTCCACCTAGCAGTTTCTAGAGATTAGGCAGTCTCTAGAATGATCGCGACCTGTTAGAGTAACAGAAATACTTGTAAATATCGCAACTGTCAGAGTGGAGGAAACACTCGCAAACAGGTCGATACAGGGTATTGCCAACGAACCCCTATATCACAAGACCACCATCAGAGTGATGGAAATACTCAAAACCCAGGTCAACACCGGTGCCTGGTAGCCCACTTCGGTGAAAAAGACCAAAACTACTCCTAGGGCCATTTTGACATGTTTCTCGAGAAAATACCTAAGTCCTCAGAACGATAAGTCCACCCTTCCAAGATTGTCTTAAAGACAATCCGGCATAATTAGGTGCCTTCTAGTCAGTTTTGGGCCAATTCCGAGACATTCCAGTTAAGATAACCATTTTGCCCCTAGGCATCCAAGCGCACCAGGAACCACACCAGCTCTGGGTATCAAACTGGTAACCTCCCGAGAATACTTCTTAGAATATTCTCGACCTTCCATTACATTTCCGAATCATTCCGAGTCAGTTCTAGCAAACTCAGGTCGAAATGATCATTTTGCCCCTGGTGGGCCGGTCGCCTCTTCGTACCACATCGGCTCTGGGTATCAAACCGGTAACCTCTTGGGAAATTCTAAGTAATGTTTCCAAAAAATTAGTCTTCTTCTGGGACATTCTAAGTCCATCCCAGTAGTCTTCCGGTCTAGTTGACCGTTTTGCCCCTAATAGCCCGGTCAACCCTTCCAACACATCCTATCATCATTTTTTAAGTCTGTTACCCTCGAGACACTGTTCTAAGGGTTCTTGTTCCTTTTCGGCCTTTCGGGCCATTCCTGGCCCTTTCAAATTGTTTCCAGACTTTCTAGAGTCACTCTTAGTGAAGCATGGCTAAAAATTGCATGGTAGTTACTAGTACAGGCTCCTAAATCTTCTGAAGATACGTTGCTTGCCAACCTTAAACATTTCCTAATTAGCTGGCGCTAAGCTAAAAAATGGCCTGGCGCCACTCCTAGTGGGGCCAATGTAAACTTTTGCTTGGTGCCACTACAACAGGCATTAGGTTAATCCTAACTCTATAAATACAGAGCCTCCTCCAGTGTGAAACTGCAAACTCAGTCCAAAAATCCTATTCTTCGATACACAAAGCTCCTAGCCTTTCCAATCCTGGTCTTCTTTAGGTTCTCCAAACCCTAGCCTCCATACACAAACCCTAGTTCCATACACTCCCATAAACTCACATACACTACTATATACTTCTACACTAGCCTCCAAAGCCTCCATTGAAGACTTGAAGTGCTGCAACCTGAAGCTCCCGAAGATCAAGACAAGCTCCTCGAAGAACGACGCAAAGCAAAGCGAAGATTGAAATAAAGAAGGCAAACCGAGCAAGCAAATAAAAGAAGATGCAAGGTAGGCTCTCTCTTTACGTTTACGCACTCCCCCCTCTCTCTTCCCTCTCTGAAACCACTTGAGTTTTCTTCTATTTTAATCTCCCATTTTCTTCCCCCCCCCCCCCCCCCCCTTCTTTACATGCTTGAAACAAGGGACTCCCCGGTCCATGTATAGGATTAGGCTATTGAAGGTCACCGTATCGGGGGCTTTCTCTTAGTCTAACCGGAGACCATGTGGGTTTGGCCCCCTTGATTATGTGGTGAAGCCTTTAACCTTGTATCTTTATGACCCCAACTTATATTGTGCATATCATGATCTTACATTCCTCCAAAATTCATTTTCCAACTTGTTTTCAAAACTTGCATTAAAATCGTTTTCAAAGTTTGTGTTAAAATCTTCTTCTCCAAAACTTATTTTGAAAATCACAATCCTAAGGTGATTCTAGTCTTTTCATAGTTAGGGTTGCTTTAGGAAAGTATTACATTTCAAGTGACCAATATGGTCCATATTTTCAAATCCTTGTTATTTTCAAAACCACAATCTTAGAGTGGTTCTAACCTTCTCATGGTTAGAATCGCTTTAGGAAAGTGAGATATTTTTATAGACTTTCCAAAAAACTCTCTTCTAAAAAATCTCGCTTTTGAAAAATCCTTTTTTTCAATACACTTTTTGAAAACTCTCTTCATTCGCCTTTTCAAAATTCTTTTCTAAAAAATCCACTAAAAAATCTATCTTCCAAAACTCTTTTCAAACTCCTTTCCAAAAACGCTCCCTGAGTTTCCTTCCCAAAAACTCTCTCCAAAATCCCTTTCCAAAAAGCTCTCTTTCCAAAATCCCTTTCCAAAACTCTCTTTCCAAAAGCCGCTTTCTAAAAACTCATTTCTAAGATCTCTTTCAAAAATCTTCTTTTCTTTTCGAAAATTCTACTTTCCAAAATCTCTTTCCTTAGAGCCTAAGTCAAGCCCTAGAGCTAACGATTAGGAAACCCTAATTTTCTTTCCGAAAACATGATTTCCAATCTTGCCTCAAAACCTAGGTTTCCAAAATCTCCTTTTTACTTCTAAATTATAAGTTTCTAAAACTTATTTTCTACATCAAAATTATAGTCTTCTAAATCTAGGATTTCCAAAACTTCCCTTTCCAAATCCACGCCAAATCCAATCTTACCTTTAAGATGCCAAATCTAATCTCCCTATTTAGGGAACTAGATACAATCCTCCGTTTTTGGAAACAAAATCAAAACACCTCTTTTAGAAACAAAATCCAATCTTTTGTTTTAGGAAATAGGAATCTAAATCCTTCCAAATCCAAATCTTTCTTAAACTCAAACTTTTCCTAGTCTCAAGCATTTCTAAACTCAAATTTTAAATCTTTCCAAATGCTAAACTTTCTAAATTTCAAAACTTTCTAAATCCAAAACTTTTTTAAGTTTAAACTTTCTAAATTTAAAATTTTCTTAAGTTAAAACTTTCTAAATTCAAAACTTTCTTAAGTTAAAACTTTCAAAATTTTCTTAAGTTAAAACTTTCTAAATTCAAAACTTTCTTAAGTTAAAACTTTCTAAATTCTTAACTTTCCAAATTCTTAATCTTTCTAAATCCGAACTTTTCATCTTTCAAACATTCCAAATTCAAAACTTTCTAATTTTAATTCTTTCTTAATTCGAAACTTTCTTTAAACGAAACTTTCATAAGTTAGACCTTTCTTATTTCAAAACTTTCCTAAATCAAAGCCTTTCGAATTTGAAATATTTCTTAAAATGATACTTTTTTAAAATGAAACTTTCCTAATTCAAACTTTTTCCTAAATCCAATCTTTCTTTAATCTTCCAAGTCTAAGTCAAGTCAAATATTTCTTGAATCTCAAGTCCTTCCTAAATCCTATCTTTCTTAAGTCTAGGTTTCCTAAATTTCTATCTTTCCAAATCAAAGTCCAATCTTTTCAATTCCAAATTCCAAATTCCAAATTTCTGTTCTAAGTTCAAATCAAACTTCTTTTTCCAATCAAACTTTTTTTCGAATCAAACCTTCTATTTTTTATTAGACTTTTGTTCGAACTACGGCTGACCTGATTCCTCAAAAGGGATACGTTGGCAACCCTCATGGGTGCGGTCATAACTTTTTTTTCAAATCTCCAATTTCATAACTTTTCCAAATCTCCAATTCCACAACCTCTTTCAAGCTTCTATTTTCATAACATTTTTCAAACTTCCAATTCTATAATCTATTTCAAGTTTCTAATTCTAAAAATCTATTTTCAAATCTTCAATTTCAATTTCCAAAACTTTCTTTCCAATTTCAAACTACAATTAAGTTCTTTTCAAATCTATTTTCAAAATCAAGTTTTATTCTTTCACTTGCGTATCATGTATCATGTCAAATTCTTTTTAAAAAATTCTTTTCTCAAGTGGATAGTTTCGGACATTTATTAATTGAAGACTCTAATAGGTGAATCTAGGATGAATAGACATGTAGGTATCACAAGGGCGGGGTAGGGTGATGGCTTAGTACGTTTTCCCTACACATAACCAACCTCCGAACCTAGATCACTATTTTCAAAGACCAAATGGAGTTATTTTAAAAAAAGGGCTAAAATATTTTCTAACTATTGCCAAACAACCTGTTTTCTTAAAAATCCTCTCTTGAGGAAGTATTTTTAAAATCATTTTCAAAAACCCTAAGTGTAGTCTTTGGATTGTGCTTAGTTTTTAGGTGACCTAACTCACCTTCATCAAGTTAGGTGGCGACTCCAATTGTTTTCCAAAAGCCCTTTATTCAAATCAATTTTCAATTCAAACCTAGTCGCATTCATTCTTCTAGCAGGATGAGTTCTAACGAGAGAGTACAGTATTTTTTTCGCTTGTGTGTGTATTCCTCGAGTGCAAATAATCTGAGCGAGGCATCCGGTATGTTCAAATGCCTTTCAGTAGGTTCCAAACCAATTGTGAGACCATCCGATCAAAATGACTATTTTGCCCCTAGGCGTCAGAGCGTCTTCAAGAACCATATTGGCTTTGGGTATTATCGTGCCCAGATTTTTCGCACTCGAGGAATACCCACACAAGTGAGAAAAATGTTGTACTCTCTCGTTATAACTCACCCTCCTAGAAGAATGAGTGCGACTAGGTTTGAATTGAAAATGGATTTGAATAAAGGGCTTTTGAAAAAGATTCGAAGTCGCCACCTAACTTGATTAAGGTGAGTTAGGTCACCTAAAAACTAAGAATAATCCGGATACTACACTTAGGGTTTTTGGAAACCAATTTTGAAAATATCTCCTCAAGAGAGGGTTTTTAGAAAAATAGGTTGTTTGGCAACCTTTGGAAAACATTTAGCCCTTTTGAAAATAACTCCTTTTGGTCTTTGAAATCAGTGATTCTAGGTTCGAAGGTTGGTTACGTGTAGGGAAGACGCACTAAGCCATCACCCTACCTTGCCCTTTCGGTACCTACATGTCAATCTACCCTAGGTTCACCTACGAGAGTCTTCAGCTAACTATAGTTCAATCCTATCCTCTTTGAAAAAGAATGTTTAGAAGAAAAAAAAAACATGATGCATGATATGCGAGTGCAATAGAAGAGAGTTGATTTGGAAATAGATTTGAAAAGAGGAATTTGATTTGATTTTAGAAGAAATATTTGAAAGGGATAGATTTGAAATTGAAAAGTTTGAAAAATTAGAAATAGAAACTTGAAATTGAAAGTTTGAAAATAGATTGGAGATTTGAAAAGATTGTAGAATTTGAGATTTGGCAAATGTGGAGATAGAGACATGAAAAATGTGGTGACCGCACCCATGAGGGTTGCCTACGTATCCTTTTGGAGGAATCAGGTCAGTCGCAGTTCGGACAAGAGTCCGATTGAAAATAGAAGAGGTGATTTGAAAGAAAGAGATTGAATTGGAAATTGGATTGGAAAACTGAGAGATTGAACTTAGAATAGAAGATTGAAAATTGGAATTTAGAATTTTGGAATTGAAGAGATTGGATTTTGATTGAAAGATTTGAAAAAACTTAACTTTGGAAAACTCGATTTTAGGAAACCTAGACTTAAAGACTTCAAAAAGAAGGATTGGATTTGACTTGGAAAGATTTTAAAAAAAGAATTGACTTGAATATTAGACTTGGAAGATTTAGGAAAGGATTGGATTTAGGAAAGGTTCGAATTAGGAAAGGTCCCATTTAGGAAAGTTTCGAATTTGGAAAGTTTCATTTTTGGAAAGTTTTCGAATTAGGAAAGTTTCGAAATTAGGAAAGTTTTGAATTAAAAAAGTTTTGACTTAGGAAAGTTTTGAATTTGGAATGCTTTGAAATTAGGGAAGTTTTGAAAGTTGGAAAGTTTTGCAATAAGGAAGTTTGGAAAGTGGGAAAGTTTAGAAAACAAGGAAGTTTTGAAAATAAGAAAGTTTTGAGTTTAGAAAGTTTTGAAATTTGGAAAGATTTGAAGTTTTAGGAAAGTTTAGAGTTTTAGAAAAATTTAGGAAGTTTAAAAAGATTTAACTTAAGAAAGTTTTGAATTAAGAAAGATTTGAAATTTAGATAGTTTAAAATTTGGAAAGTTTTAGAGTTTGTAGAAAATCTTGAGATTAGGTAAGGTTTGAATGTAGGAAAGATTTGAAAGATTAGATTTGGAAAGTTGAGATTTGGAAGAGGGGTAGGATTAGGAAAATGTTGAATTAGGAAATATTTGAAAGTTGAGTTTTAAAATTTAGGAAAGATTTTTATGTTCAAGTTTTGGAAACTTAAGATTTATGAAAGATTTAGATTTTGAAATTTAGGGAAAGATTTAAAGTTTAGGTTTAGGAAACTTAAGGTTTAGAAAAGTAGGAAATTAGGAAGGAGTTGAATTAAGAAATGTTTGGATTAGGAAGGAATTGGATTTGGTTTCTAAAGCAAAGGTTTGATTTTGTTTCCAAAAACGGAGGACGGGATCTAGTTTCCTAAACTGGAAGATTGGATTTGATTTGCTAAAGGGAAGATTGGATTTGGCAAGGATTTGGAAAGGGAAGTTTTAGAAACCCTAGATTTGGAAAACTATAGTTTTGATGTAGAAAATAGGTTTTGGAAGTATGTATAGTTTTGATGTAGAAACAAGAGGTTTTGAAAATATGTATAGTTTTGATGTAGAAACAAGAGGTTTTGAAAATATGTATAGTTTTGATGTAGAAACAAGAGGTTTTGAAAACCTAGGTTTGGGGCAAGTTTGAAAGCCATGTTTTTGGAAAGAACATTAGGGTTTCCTAATTGTGAGTTCTAGGGTTTGATTTGGGCTCTAAGGAAAGAGTTTTTGGAAAGTGCGTTTTTTGAAAACGAAGATTTTAGAAGGAAAATCCTAGAGAGGAGTTTTTGGAAAGTGAATTCGAAGAGAGATGTTTTGGAAAGAGATTTTAAAGAGAAAGAGTTTTTGGAAAATGTGTTTTTGGAAACGAAGATTTTAGAAGGAAAATCCTAAAGGGGAGTTTCTAGAAGGGAGCTTTTTGGAAAGAGAGTTTTTGGAAAGATTTTTGGAGAGAGTTTTTCTAGGAAAGAGACCTAGGGAACGCTTTTGGAAAGTGGACTTTGAAGAGAGCGTTTTGGAAAGGAGTTGAAAAGGGAAACTTTGAAAAATAGATTTTGAAGGGAGTTTTTGAAAACAACTTTGGAGAGGAGACTTTTAGGAAAGTATGTTGAAAAAGAGATTTTTAGAAAGAGATTTTTGAAAAGAAAGCTTTTTTGAAAGTATAAAAAACGTCTCACTTTCCTAAAGCAATTCTAGCCATTGGAAGGCTAGAACCACTTTAGGAAAGTGGTTTTTGAAAATAACAAGAAGTTGAAAATAGAGACCATGTGGGTCACTTTGAATGTAACACTTTCCTAAAGCAACCCTAGTCATGGAAAGGCTAGAATCACTGTAGGATTGTGATTTTGAAAACATGTTTTGAAAAAGGAGATTTTGATGCAATTTTGAAAACAAGTTTGAAAACGATTTTGAAAACAACTTTGAAAATGACTTTTGGAAGATGCAAGACCATGATATGCACAATGCAATTTTGGGCTCGTGAACATACAAGGTTAAGGCTTCACCACATAATCAAGGGGGCCGGACCCACGTGGTCTCTGGTTAGACTAGAAGAAAGCTCCCAACACGGTGACTCTCCAATAGCCCAATCCTACACATGAACCGGGAATCCCCTTGTTTCAAGTATGCAAAGAGGGGGGGGGGGGGGGGGGGGGGGGGGGGGGGGGGGGGGGGGGGGGGGGGGGGGGGGGGGGGGGGGGGGGGGGGGGGGGGGGGGGGGGGGGGGGGGGGGGGGGGGGGGGGGGGGGGGGGGAAGAAATGGGGGATTAAAATAAAGAAAACCCAAGTGGGTTGGAGAGAGAAGAGAGAGGGGGAAGTGCGAAAATTTAAAGAGAAAGCCTACCGTATGTCTTGTTTATTTTACGCGCCTTGCTTGTCTTCGATCTTTGGTCTTCGTCTTGATCTTCGTCTTCAATCTTCAGGAGTTGTCTTCAAGCTTTAGATTGCAGCTCTTCAAGTCTTCAAAGGAGAGTTGAAAGCTAGTGTATGAGTGTATGGGGCTGTATAGGAGTGTATATGAGGCTAGGGTTTGTGTATGGTGACTAAGGTTTGGAAAACCTAGGGAAGCTAGGGTTTAGGGAGTGTTCGAGCTTTGTATATTGAATTATATGATTTTTGGTTTGAGTTTACGGACCCTTTTCACATTGAAAGAGGCTCTGTATTTATAGAGGTTGGATAAACCTGGTGCCTGTTGCAGTGACGCCAGGGCAAAATTGCTCTCCTAGTGGCGCCAGGTCAATTCTTGGCTTGGCGCCACTACTAGTAAGTCGGCAAGCAACGTATCTTTGACTAGATTTGGGCGTCTATACTAATGACTACCATGCAATTCTTAGCCTAGCTTCACTAGGAGTGACTCTAGAAAGTCCGGAAATGATTTAAGAGACCGGGAATGGCCCAAAAGGCTGAAAAAGAGCAGGAACACTTAGAATAGTGTCCTGGAGATATTTGACTTGAAACGTGAGGATAGGATGTGTCGGAAGGGTTGATTGGACTTTTAGGGGCAAAACGGTCAATCGGATCGGGAAGCTACCGGGACGGACTTGGACTGTACCGGAAGAAGACTTGGGATTTGGAAACATTATTTAGAATGTTTCCAAAGGTTTCCGGCTTGATACCCAGAGCCGGTGTGGTCAGAAAAGAAGACCGGCCCACCAGGGGCAAAACGGTCATTTTGTATCGGGTTGGCCGGAACTGACTCGGAATGGTCCGGAAAGCACAGACGAAGGTTGAGAATACCCAGAGCCAGTGTGGTCAGAAAAGGAGACCGGCCCACTAAGGGCAAAACGGTCATTTTGTACCGGGTTGGCCGGAACTGACTCGGAATGATCCGGAAAGATAAGGAAAGGATGAGAACACTATAAGAAGCATTCTCGGGAAGTTACCAAAGGGGACTTACCGTCTTCGAAAAGACGTGCCTGATTGGAACCGTTTCGAGGAATAAACTATCTCGAGAGAGGGATTGGAAAGGGGACTTACCATCTTCGGAAAGACGTGCCTGATTGGAACCGTCTCGAGGAATAAACTGTCTCGAGAGAGGGATTGGAAAGGGGACTTACCATCTTCAGAAAGACGTGCTTGATTGGAACCGTCTTGAGGAATAAACTGTCTCGAGAGAGGGATTGGAAATGGGACTTATCGTCTTCAGAAAGACGTGCCTTATTGGAACTGTCTTGAGGAATAAACTGTCTCGAAAGAGGGATTGGAAAGGAGACTTACTGTCTTCGGAAAGATGTGCCTGATTTGGAATAGATTTACCGTCTCGAGGAATCAACTGTCTCGAGAGAGGAGTTGGGGTTGGAATTGGAAAGAACAATGCCCTTAAGGGAATTTTGGTCATTTTGCCTCTATTTGGGCCTTGTGGGCCCGCGAGGCGATGGAAAAATAGGATTTGGACTTAGAAAATCAGTTTCGATTAGAATACGTCCATATTGACTTGAGTACAAGTTTGGACGGAGCATAGACTGCCGAGCGGTCAAAAATGGGGTGCTTACAGGTATCAAACCGGTTACCTTCCGAGGATGCTTTTAATAGTGTTCTCAATCTTCTAGCACCTTCTCAGAACATTCTGAGTCTATTCTGGCAAACTCGATGCAAAATGACCGTTTTGCCCCTAGTGGGCTGGTCGCCCTATCCAATCATACTGTTTCTAGTTATCAAACTGGTAACCTTTCAGAATATTCTAAATAGTGTTTCTAACCTTCAAGTCCTCTCATGAGACATTTCAAGTCCATTCCATTGGTTTTTCGGTCTAGTTGACCGTTTGCCCCTAAAGGCTCAACCGGCCACTTTGACAATCCCAACCTTGCTTTTAAAGTTCGTTACCTTTGGGACACTATTTCAAGAATTTCTATTCATTTTCGCCCTTCCGAAACATTCCTGAATCTCACAGAGTCACTCCTTGTGTATCAAGGGTCAAAAGATATATTTCTTACCGCCCTAAAATATTTCCTAAGTGTTTGGCGCCACTAGTAGTGGTGCCAAGCCAAAAATTGGCCTAGCACCAGTCTATGTGGCGCTAGTGGAAAATTTGCCTTGGTGCCACTACAACAGGGGCCAGGCTAGTCCTGTGTCTATAAATATAGAGCCCCCTTGCATGAAAAGGGTTCGCAAACTCAGTCCAAAAACTCTGCTTTTCGAATTACAGAGCTCAAAGTCTCTCCCAAAACTAGCCTCTCTAGTGTCTCCAAACTCTAGCCTTCATACACTTAACCCTAACACTTATACACACTTCATAAACTCATATACAAGCCTCTAAAGCCTCCATTAAAGACTCAAAGTGCTGTAACTTGAATGCTCTCATGGATCAAGCAAAGCAAAGCAAATAAAGCAAGCAAAACAAGAAGAACACAAGGTAGGCTTTCTCTTTATGTTTACATGCTTCCCCCCTCTCCCTTCTTTCTCCTAACCCACTTGGGTTTTCTTCTATTTCAATCCCTTATCTTCTACCCTCCTTTTCTTGCATGCTTGAAACAAGGGATTCCCCAATTCATGTGTAGGAAGGATTGTTGAAAGTCACCGTGTCGGGGGCTTTCTTCTAGTTCAACCTTAGACCATGTGGATTCGGGCCCCTTGATTATGTGGAGAAGCCAACCTTATATGTTCACAACCTTACTTGCATTTTGCATGTCATATTCATATATCCCTTCAAAATTTGTTTTTTTTCAAAGTGGTTTTCAAAACTTGAATCAAAATCCTCTTTCAAACTAGCATTCAAAATCTCTTTTTTAAAATTTTATTTTTATAATTACAATCTTAAAGTGATTCTAGCCGTTCCATAATTAGGGTTGTTTTAGGAAAGTGTTATACTGATTGTGACCATTAAGGTCCATATTTTGGGTGTAAACCCTAAATTATTTTTCATCAAAACCATGATCTTAAGATAATTCTAGCCATTCCATAGTTAGGGTTGTTTTAGAAAAGTGTGATATTCAATGGGATCATATTAGTCTATATTTCAAGTCCATATTGTTTTCAAAACCACCAACTTAGGATGATCCTGATCTCTTCATGGTTAGAATAGCTTTAGGAAAGTGAAACATTCAAAAGATTTCAAAAAGTCCATATTAAAATCATTCTCCAAATTGCTTTTTAAAAAACTCTCTTCAAAAGTCTATTTTTCAAAAACTTTTTTCAAACTCCTTTCCAAAAGCTTTCTTAAAAATTTCACTTTCTAAAAACTCTCTTCAAGCTTCCTTCCTTGAAACTCTCTTCAAAAGATCTTCTTTCCAAAAAATTCTTTTTCTTGGAGTCCAAGTCAAGTCCTAGATTTCATGGTTAAGAAACCCTAAGTCTCTTTCCTAAAATTGTGACTTCCTCTCTTGCTTTAAATCGTAGGTTTCCTAAATCCCTTTTTCTATACCAAATCACAACTTTACAAATTCAAAATTTTCAAAACTCAACCTTTCCAATTCCATGTCATATCCAATCTTTTGAATTAAGAAACTAGATCCAATCTTCTCATTTAGGAAAATAGATTAAATTCTCCAATATTAGAAACCAAATCAAATAATTTCTTTTTGGAAATAAAATCTAATCTTCTATTTTAGGAAATAAGAATTAAATCTTTCTTAATTCAAACATTTCCTAATTCCAGCATTCCTTAATCCTAAACCTTTCCAAATCTCAACTTTCTAAATTTCAACTTTTCAAATATTTCTAAATTTCAAAACTTTCCAAATTTCAAATCTTTCTAAAGTTGAAATCTTTCTAAATTCAAAACTTTCCTAAAATGAAACTTTCTTGAAATGAAGCTTTCTTAAAATGAAACTTTCCTAATTTTGACACTTTCCTAAAATGAAACTTTCCTATTTTGAAACATTCTTAATTCAAAGCATTCTAAAGTCCAACATTTCCTAAACCCTAACTTTCTAAATCATTTCAAGTCAAGTGTTTTCAAATCAAGTTAAATCTCTTTTCAAATCTTTCTTAAATACTACTTTCTTAATTTGAACCTTTCCTAAATCTAACTTTCTAAAATCAAACCTCTCAAGCCTAAATCAAATCTTCCTAATTCAATTACATGCTCCAATCTTAGGTTACCTTAACCCTAGGATACCCAAACCTAGTTCAATCCTAACCCTAAAGTTAGAAGGCTTTAACTCTTTTCTAAAACTCCTTTCTAAACCAAGATGGTTTTTTCAACTTCAATCTAAGTTAAAATATTTTCAGAACTCAACTCTATCTTTCCAAATAAAGTCCAAGTTTTCTTTTAAAATTCAAACCCTTTTTCAAGTCTAAGTTCAATTTCAAATCAAATCTCGGTTTCATATCTTCTGTTCCAAGTTCAAATCCATTCCTTTTTTCAAATCAAACTCTTTTCTAGTCAAACATTTTCAAGTTAAACTTTTCAAAACCTCTATAAGCACCCCATTTTTGACCGCTCGGCAGTCTACACTCCGTCCAGATTTGTTTTCAAGTCATTTTGGGCATATTCCTATCGAATCCAATTCTGTAGTGCCAAATTCCATCTTTCCATCGCTTCGCGGGCCTGTCAGGCCCAAATAAAGGCAAAATGACCAAAATGCCCTTAGGGGCATTGTCCTTTCCTTTCCAATTCCAATCCCTCTCTCGAGACAGTTTATTCCTCGAGACGGTCCGAGTAGCAAAACTACTCATAAAACCGTTAGAGTAGCGAAAATACTCACAAAACCGTCAGAATGGCGGAAACACTCACAAAATCGTCAGAGTGGCAGAAACACTCACACCGTTAGAGTGGCGGAAACACTCAAGACCCAGGCACGTCTCTTCGGAGTTGGTAAGACCCATTTCCAATCCCTCTCTCGAGACAGTTTATTCCTCGAGACGGTTCCAATCCAGGCACGTCTCTTCGGAGACGGTAAGACCCCTTTCCAATCCCTCTCTCGAGACAGTTTATTTCTCAAGACGGTCCGAGTAGCAAAACTACTCACACAACCGTTAGAGTAGCGGAAATACTCACAGAGCCGTCCGAGTAGCGGAAATACTCAACCGTTAGAGTAGCGAAAATACTCACAGAACCGTTAGAGTAGCGGAAATACTCACAGACCCGTTAGAGTAGCGAAAATACTCACAAAGCCATCTGAGTAGCGGAAATACTCAACCGTTAGAGTAGTAGAAATACTCACAGAACCGTTAGACTAGCGGAAATACTCACAGACCCGTTAGAGTAGCGGAAATACTCACAGAACCGTTAGAGTAGCGGAAATACTCACAACCCTGTCCGAGTAGCGGAAATACTCAACCCCGTCCGAGTAACGGAAATACTCAACCCCGTCCGAGTGGCGGAAACACTCAAAACCTAGGTCAATACCCATGTTTGTTAGCTCACTTCGGTGAAAAAAATACCAACCCCTTAGGACCTTTCTTCGAGACTTTTCGGTCAAGATGACCATTTTGCCCCTAGGTCATCCGGATGCCCATGGGAACCTCACGGCTCTGGGTATCAAACCGGTAATGTCCCGAGAATACTTTTTATAGTGTTATCGACCTTCCTTTACCTTTTCGGACCATTCCGAGTTCGTTCGGCAACCCGGTACAAAATGACCGTTTTTGCCCCTAGGTGGGCCGGATGCCCATTTCCAACCACACCGGCTCTGGGTATCAAACCGGTAATGTCCTGAGAATACTTTTTATAGTGTTCTCGACCTTCCTTTACCTTTTCGGACCATTCCGAGTTAGTTCCGGCTAACCTGGTACAAAATAACCGTTTTGCCCCTAGAGGGCCGGTCTCCTTTTCCGACCACACCGGCTCTGGGTATCAAACCGGTAATGACCCGAGAATACTTTTTATAGTGTTCTAAACCTTCCTTTACCTTTCCGGACCATTTCAAGTCAGTTTCAGTGAACCCGGTACAAAATGACCATTTTGCCCCTCGTGGGCCGGTCTCCTTTTCCGACCACACCGGCTCTGGGTATCAAACCGGCAACCTCTGGGAACATTCTAAATAATGTTCCCAGATCCCAAGTCTTCTTCTGGGACAGTTTGAGTCTGTCCCAGCAGTTTCCTAGTTCGATTGACCGTTTTGCCCCTAAAGGCTCGGTCAACCTTTCCGACACATCTTATCCTTACTTTTCAAGTCAAATACCTCCAGGACACTATTTTAAGTGTTCTTTCTCCTTTTCGGCCTTCCGGGTCACTCCCGGCTCCTTCAAATCATTCCCGGACTTTCCAGAGTCATTCCTAGTGAAGCCAGGCTAAAGTTTACATGGTAGTCACTAGTACAGGCGCCCAAATCTAGTCAAAGATACGTTGCTTGCCGACCTTAATTGTTTCCTAAATGGCTGGCGCCACTACTAGTGGCGCCAAGCCAAAAATGGCCTGGCGCCACTCCTAGTGGCGCCAATGTATAATTTGGCCTAGCGCCACTGCAACAGGCGCCAGGTTTGTCTTCCCTCTATAAATACAGAGTCTCGTTCAATGTGAAAGGGGTCTGCAAACTTAACCTAAAAACCCTATACTTCGATATACAGAGCTCGAGCACCTCCAAAACCCTAGCCTCCTTAGGTTCTCCAAACCCTAGCCACTACACACAAACCCTAGCCTCCTAGACACTCATACACTCCCCCATACACTCATACACTAGCCTTCAACCACCCTTCGAAGATTTGAAGAGCTACCATCCAAAGCTTGAGGACAACCCTTGAATACTGAAGGTGAAGATCAAGACCGAAGGCCGAAGACTGCACGGCACACAAAATAAACAAGAAACAAGGTAGGCTTTCTCTTTAATTTTTTGCACTTCCCCCCTCTCTCTTCTCTCTGTAACCCACTTGGGTTTTCTCTATTTTAATCCCCCATCTCTTTCCCCCCCTTTCTTTGCATGCTTGAAACAAGGAGATTCCCGGTCCATGTGTAGGATTGGACTATGGGAGAGTCACCGTGTCGGGGGCTTTCTTCTAGTTTAACCAAAGACCACGTGGGTCCGGCCCCCTTGATTATATGGTGAAGCCTTAACCTTGTATGTTCACGACCCCAAATTGCATTATGCATATCATAGTCTTGCATCTTCCGAAATTCGTTTTCAAACTCGTTTTCAAAACCGTTTTCAAACTTGTTTTTCAAAATTGCATCAAAATCTCTTTTTCAAAAACTTGTTTTCAGAACCACAATTCTAGGGTGACTCTAGCCTTTCCATGGCTAGGGTTGCTTTAGGAAAGTGTTATATCAAAAGTGACCATTTGGTCTATATTTTCAAACCTTGTTTTCAAAACCACTTTCTTAAAGTGGTTCTAGCCCTCTTATGGCTAGAATCGCTTTAGGAAAGTGAGATGTTTTTATACTTTCCAAAAAACTCTCCTTAAAAATCTCTTCCTAAAAACCCCTTTTTTAACACACTTTCCTAAAACTCTCATCTCCAAAATTGTTTTCTAAAAACTCTTTCCAAAAATCTATTTTTCAAAACTTCCTTTTTTAGCTCCTTTTCCAAAATCCTCTCCCCAAAATCCACTTTCTAAAAACCTTTCCCAAAAATCTTTCCAAAAACTCTCTTCAACAATCTTTAACCAAAAACCTTCCTAGAAAAACTCTCTCCAAAAATCTTTTCAAAAATTCTCTTTCCAAAGTCTTCCTTCTAGAAATTTCCTCTCTAGGATTTCCTTCTAGAATCTATGTTTCCAAAAACACACTTTCCAAAAAACTCCTCCCTAGGATCCCTTCTAGAAAACCTTCGTTTCCAAAAATGCGTTTTCCAAAAAAAAAAACCTCTTTCCTTAGAGCCCAAACCAAACCCTAGAACCCACAATTAGGAAACCCTAATTTTCTTTCCAAAAACATGATTTTCAAACTTTGTCCCAAACCTAGGTTTCCAAAATCTCTTGTTTTCACATCAAAACTATACATGTTTCCAAAACCTATTTTCTACGTCAAAACTACAATTTTTCAAATCTAGGGTTTTTAGAATCTCCTTTTCCAAATCCTATCTTCTTTTTAGGAAACCAAATCAAATCTCTCCGTTTAGGAAACTAGATCCTATCCTCCGTTTTTGGAAATAAAATCGAACTCTCTCTTTTCAAAACAAAATCCAATCCCTTTCAAAACCCAACTCTTTCCTAATTCAAATCCTTCCTAATTTTTCACTTTCCTAAACCTTAAGTTTCCAAAACTTGAACATAAAAATCTTTCCTAAACTTTAAAACTCAACTTTTAAATCTTTCCTAGTTCAACCCTTTCCTAATTCTACCCATTTCAAACATCTTTTTCAAATCCAAGCTTTCAAACCTTTCTTAATCTCAAGATTTTTTAAAACTCTAAAAACTTTCTAAATCTTAAACTTTATTTCAAATATTTCCAAATTCAAAACTTTCTAAATTTGAAACCTTCTTAAGTTAAATATTTCTAAACCTAAAACTTTTTAAATTCTAAACTCTCTTAAACTTCAAATCTTTTCAAATCTAAGACTTTTCTAAACTCAAAACTTTTTAATTTAAGACTTTCTTAAGTTGAAACTTTCTTAATTCAAACATTTCCTAAACTAAAAACTTTCCTTTTTCAAACCTTTCCTAAAACGAAACTTTCTTATTTTCAAAACTCCCTTGTTTTCAAAGCTTTCCAAATTCAAAACTTCCCTTTTTCAAAACATTTCTAAATTCAAAACTTTCCAATTTTCAAAACTTTCTTAATTCAAAACTTTCCTAATCTGAAAACCTTTCCTTTTTCGAAAACTTTCTAAGCTCGAAACTTTCCAATTTCAAAACTTTCCTAAACCCAAAACTTTCCTAAATTCCAAACTTTCCTAATTTCAAAACTTTCCAAAAATGAAACTTTCCTAATTCGAAACTTTCCTAAATCGAACATTTCCTAATTCAAACATTTCCTAAATCCAACCTTTCCTAATCTCCTAAACCTTCCAAGTCGAGTCAAGCTTTTCCTAAGTCTAGGTTTCCTAAACCTTCATCTTTCTCTTTTTCAAAACAAGTCCAAATCTATCTTTTCAAATCAAAGTCCAATTTTCTCAATTTCAATTTCCAATCTCCTCTTCCAATTCCAAATCGAATTCAATTTCTAATTCAATCTCCTTCTTCAAATCCACTCTTCTCTTTTCAATCGGACTCCGGTCCGAACTACGACTGACCTGATTCCCCCAAAGGGATACGTAAACAACCTTCATAGGTGTGGTCACAATACTTTTCAAACTTTCAATTCCACCCTCATGAGTGCGGTTTCCAAAATCTTTTCAAATCTCAAATTCCAATCTATTTTCAAAATTCCAAAATTTCTATTTTCAAACTTCTACTTTCAATTTTCAAATTTTTCAATTTCAATTCTATTTCTTCAAGTCTATTTTCAAATCAAATCAATTTCAAATCAATCTCTTTTCAAATCTATTTTTCAATTCTCTTAATTTGCACTTGCATATCATGCATCATATTTTTCAAACATTGTTTTTCTAAAGTGAATAGGGTTGAACTATAGTTATTTAAAGACTCTTATAGGTGAATCTAGAGTAGATTGACATGTAGGTACCGAAAGGCCGAGGTAGGGTGATAGCTTAGTGTGTCTTCCCTACACGTATCCAACCTCCGAACTTAGGATCACTGTTTTCAAAGACCGAACGGAGTTATTTTTCAAAAAAGGGCTAAATATTTTCCAAAAGGTTGCCAAACAACCCGTCTTCCTTAAAAACCCTCTCTTGAGGTGATATTTTCAAATCGTTTTCCAAAAACCCTAAGTGTAGTCTTCGGATTATTCTTAGTTTTTAGGTGACCTAACTCACCTTAATCAAGTTAGGTGGCGACTCCAAATGTTTTTCAAAAGCCCTTTATTCAACCTAATTTTCAATTCAAACCTAGTCACACTCATTCTTCTAGGAGGGTGAGTTCTAACGAGAGAGTACAGCATTTTTCCCGCTTGGGTGAGTATTCCTCGAGTGCGAAAAATCTGGGCACGACAACCTCAAAGTGTCTATTTTCAATCGGACTCTTGTTCGAACTATGACTGACCTGATTCCTAAAAAGAAATACGTAGGCAACCCTCATAGGTGCGGTCAAAACCTTTTTCAAATTTCCAAATCCACAACTTTTTTTCAAACTTCTAATTCCATTTTCTATTTCAAGTTTCTAATTCTAAAATCTATTTTCAAATCTCCAATTCGATAATCTATTTCCAATTTCTAAAAATTTCCTTTAAAATCAAATCAAGTCTTTTCAAATCTATTTTCAAAATCAAATCTTTTGCTTGCACTTCCATATCATGCATCATGTTAAACTTTTTTTTAAAACTCCTTTCAAAGTGGATAGTATTGGACATTTATTAATCAAAGATTCCAAATAAGTGAATCTGGGTTGAATAGACATGTAGGTACTGCAATGCCGGGGTAGAGTGATAGCATAGTGCGTCTTCCCTACATGTAACTAACCTCCGAACCTAGAATCACTATTTTCAAAGACAAAAAATGGAGTTATTTTCAAAAATGGTTTAAATATTTCCAAAAGTTGCCAAACAACCTATTTTTTTAAAAATCCTCTCTTGAGGAAGTTTTCAAAACCTTTTCAAAAATCCTAAGTGTAATCTTCAGATTGTGCTTAGTTTTAGGTGACCTAACTCACCCTAATCAAAATAAGTGAGGTAAAATGACCAGAGTGCCCATCATGCATTAGTCAATCCAATCTAGCCCGGCACGTCTTCCATAAGACGATAAGTCTATTTAAATTCAAAGTCGAATCCAATTGTCCCATCATTTAAGAAAGTTGATCCCTCATTGATGATAAGACCATTCAACCTAGTATGGCACGATCACCGAGAAAGTTTATTCCCTGAATCGGTAAAGCCCCTTTCACACTCATCTCTAGAAAGTACCTAAGTCTCCGAGATGAAAGGGCAGTTCACTTCTAACGCCTACTAACTTGCCAATATAGAATGTTTGCTAATCCGGCACGTTCCTTGAGAAAGGATAAACCCCTTAAGAACGGAAGCCTGTTCGAATCCGACACGACCTTTGAGAAAGTTTATCCCTTAAAACGGTAAGACCCTTTCAAACCTGTCCACTGAGAAAGTACCAATTCCTCAGACAGAAGTCCAGACCAAATCTAGACCAATCAACACCGACGCTTGCTAGCCCGTTCTAGGGAAAAATGACCATTTTGACCCTAACAGGCCCGACATATTCTTCGAGAAAGTACCAAGTCCTAAAAATGGTAAGACCACCTTTCTAGGTCATCCCTAGATGGTCCGGCATGTCTAGTGCTATCCAGTCAACCCTGGTCCATTCCCAAAGGTTCCCGAATCAAAATGTCCATTTTGCCCATAGGCATCCAAATGCCCTCGAAAACCACATCGGCTCTACGTATCAAAACGGTAAACCCCCCCCCCCCCCCCAAGTTAACTTTAGTTAACCCTAGTTAACTCTGGTTAACCCCAATCAACCTTGATCAACTCTAGTCAACTCCGGTCACCCTAGTCAACTTTGGTTAACCCAGGTAAAATCTGATCAACCCAGTCAACTCTAGTCAACCCAATCAACTCTAGTCAACCCCGGTCAACTCTAGTTAACCTTAGTCAACCCCAGTCAACTCTGGTCAACCCAGCTTACCCCAGCAAATCTCGGTCAACCCTCGAGCTCCCGAGATGAGGTGACCACGATTCGGTAACTCTCTTCAACCACACCGGCTTTTAGAATCAAATCGGAAACCTCTAGGGCACTTTCCAGAGTTTTTCCTTCCATTTCTAGCTGGGCCCCGCCATTCGACACTTTCCTTTTCAAACCAAAAGCTCTTTGCTCCACTTCGAGTGAAGCATGACTAATTTTTAGCCTTGACCCACTTTTAGAGGCACACACCAACCCCCCAGGCTTTCAAAAACGGCTACAAATCGACCAGCGCCCAACAAGCCCTGTGTCCAGCTTTTTTTTTCAACCCTCAATAAATGAGCAAGTGCCACTCTTAGTGGTGCACGGCCAAAGCTAAGGCGTGCGCCACTAGAAGTGGCTCATAAATCCTCTGATTTTGCACTATAAATACAAACCTTCCCCCTCACTGTATTAGGGTAAAAAACAATATCCAGAAACTCTCCCCCTCTCTTCAGATAGCTCCCAAAGCCCTATCTCTCTCTCTCTCTCGAAGTCCTATTGGCCAAGCCCGAGCCCGAGCCCGAAACTCCGAAGCCTTAGCCTCCAACATCCACCGAAGGTCCGCCCCCTGCCCGGATGCTCCCGATGTCTTCTCAAGACCAAGGCCCAAGTCTCCATCAAAGAAAGAAGAAACAAGACAAGGTAATCCTCTATTTACCTTTCCCTATTCTCCACTATCTCTTCTCCCTCCGAGCCCACTTGGGTCCTTCTCATTTTTAACCCCCATCTTCTAAATGCCCCTTTCTTGCATGCTTGGAACAAGAGAATGCTAAGTCCATGTCGAGAGTGGACGAGAGGGGACTACTGATTGGGACTCCCTTCTTGACTTTCACTCGCCTCACGGCATGGCCTTAGAGTCCTCTTGTAATGTGGTAATACCTAGTCTTATATGATTCATGCCGTTACTATCATTGTCATACATTTGTATTTTTGTCATCACTTTATCCCTAAAAACCGATTTCAAATTTTTTTTTTCTAAAAACTACAATTCTAGTTTAATCCTAGCCCTTTCATGGTTAGGATTTTATGAGAAAAGTGTGACATTTGAAATGGCTTCTAATAGCCTATATTGTTTTCTTTAAAAAAAAAACACACAATCCCAAAATGATCCTAGTTATTCCATGACTAAGGTTGTCTCGGGGAACGTGTGACATTCAAAACAACCTGAAAAGGTCTATATTTTTGGCCTCATGCCTTTATTGTTTTTCAAAGTCACGAGCCTAAAGTGATTCTTGCCTTCTAATGGCTACAATGGCTTAAGGCAAAGTGCAATATTCATTTGGATGTCTAAAATCTAAGTTAAGGTTTCGGGCTCTAAAACATGTTTTCAAAAGACTCGGTTTTCAAACCATTTACAAAACTCGCATTTGTTAAATCCTAGAAGTTCAATCTTAAGAAAATCTTATCTTTGCCAACTTAAAAACCTTTCATTTTTAAACCAAAATCATACCTTTTTTCAAAACCCTCAAAATCCTCAATTTCTGAATCAATCAAACCTTTCCTTTTCAAACATTCCTTTTTAAATCGATCGAATCAAAACTTTCTAGTTCAATTCCCTCTTATCACTTCTTTTTCAAACCTTCCAAATTTAAACTCTAAATCAACTCCTCCCATTTTGGAAAAAATCCAAACTTAACTTTTTCAAGCAAATCAAATGTTTTTCAAAAAGAAAACAAAGCCTTTCCAAATCTTTTCAAACCCTTTCAAATCTTTCAAATCGTTTCAAATCTTTCTGAAATGAAACAAATCAAATCTTTTTCAAAAAAGGAAACAAATCTTTACAAAAAGGAAATAAAATCTTCTCAAATCAAATATTTTTAAGTCTAATATTTTTAAATCAAATCAAATATTTTCAAATCACATCTCAATCTTTTCAAATCAAGGAAACATTTTCAAATCCAATCTTCTTCAAAAGGAAACATTTCAAAAATCAAATCTTTCTGAAAAGGAAACATTTTTAAAATCCAATCTTCCTTAAAAGGAAATCTTTCAAAGTCAAACTTTCCTAAAAGGAAAACATTTTCAAATTCAAACTTTCTTGAAAAGGAAATTTTCTAAAAATGAAAACTTTCCAAAGATAGAAACCCATTTCAAAATTCCAACTCTTTCGGACTCTTGTCCGAACTACGGCTGACCTGATTCTCTTTAAGGAGGTACGTAGGCAACCCTTTATGGGGTGCTGTCAAAACCCTTTTCAAATTTTCAATTTCACAACCCTTTTTAAATTCCTAATTCCATAACCATTTTTCAAACTTAATTCTATCTTTCAAACTATTTTTTAAACTTTATTTTCAAATGTTTTCTAAGTGGATAACATTAAACATAGGTAATCGATAAGTCATAATTATGTGAGTAAAAGGCGAATAGATATATAAGTACAGCAAGGGTAGGGTAGGGTGATAGTCTTATGACATCTTCCTCACACGTAACCAAACTCCGAACCTAAGAATTTTTATTTCAAAAACCAAAACTGGAGTCAATTTTCAAAAGGGCTTTCCAACATTTTTAGGGTTGTCAAACAACCCTACCTTCTAAAACCCTCACATGAGGATTTCTTTCAAAAATATTTTTCAAAACCTAAGTCTAACTCTCGAGTTTTACTTGGTGTAGATGACATAGTATATCTTTAAATATGTTAGGTGCCGACTCCAACGACCTTTTCAAAAAGTAATAATCAACTATTTTTCAAAAATTTAAACCCCATCACATTTGTCTTTTTATGAGAATGAGTTATAACAAGAGAGTACCATGCTTTTTTTCAAGCCAACAGGGCTTGGTTAAAAAAAAAACGGGGCGCGATAGCTTGGAGACTTCGTTGGCGACAATTAGAGGGTTAGGCCTATGTCATGTCCAGTCACCCTCTACTCACCTTAAGTTTGCCAGTTACCTTGTTTAATTATATCCACCTTCTAGGCTTTTCAAATTTCTAATTTTCTCAAAATGGTCTTTGTTTTGCAAAAAGTCAAACATTGCATTCGTTACATGCTCTTGCATTGTTCATACATCATACTTTATTTTGCATTTGAGTTTCTTGAAAAGTACTAACTCCGTGCATTTGTTTTGTAGGTGGACCCTTGTTCACATTTTAATTTATGCTCATAAACTGCCATGTATACTATGATGACAAGATGTATGGGAGTTGTTGGGCTCTCTCCTCCAATTTCTAAAATCACACACACACTTGCATGTGCATCTTCATGGAATATTGACCCTGGTTATTATCTTCTAGCTAGAAGGGGGAATAGTACATTGACTGTTTGTGGTAGGCAGATGTGTCACCTAACCAACAGTCTTTAGATAGCTCCCCCGCTTGGATCACCAATCTATAATGGCACCACCCCAGGGAGTGGGCCTAGGTTTGAAGATTTGGGAGTCAAGCTTTTTAGGAAGCATTAGTAGCCCTCAATCCCAGGCTCATATAGCATTCATGCATAGCTGAACCTCTACCCGATTTAAGGCACGTGTCTTTTTCAAAAATAAAGGAGGAAATAGTGACTGCTTTTCAATTTCCTTACTCCTGCTGTTATTATGCTTACATACGTGAATGCTTTGCTATCAATATCTTGTCATTCATGCTATTAAACTGCTCATGCATATGTAATCATCCCAAGGCAAGAGTTCTAAAGTAACTCAAGCCATTTGCACTTCATGCATATGATTAACCTCCAGGAGAATGGCCCACTAGCCAATCTCAAATCATAAGCCTACCAAATTCTAAGGGTTCCAAATCCTAAGGATCATGGCATACATCTAAGAATCATTTCATAAGAGGGGCCTCAATCCCTCTCTCTCAGGGAGATAAGGTTGCCTCAAGACAAGGTGCAATCCGAAGACAAGGTCATTTAAGAACCTCCTGATATCAATAAGGCAAAACTAAAGACTCAAAAAGTAGTTTAGGTAGATAGGTAGAAAGTCCCATGGAAAATGTTCTCTTCCCCCAATTTATGTAATTTTAACTTTCTATACCAAAGAAAATAAAATTACTCTTTCCCTTGTATGAATGGTTATATAGAATGAATGAAACAGGCACAGGTATGGTATCTGCATCATACAGGGGCAATCCTCTATCTCCAAAATGAAGCCTTAGCACTATACCTAAATCTCGACAAATAGGGACACCTCTAGGGCATGCGTTGCATAAATGCTTTTCAAGGATAAGTATTAACTTTTTCCTTGTTCTCTGCCTTTTTTTTTTCCTCTCTCTTTCCCTCATTCCACAAGAATTAAAAACACATTCAACTCACCATTACTCCTAAAGGAAGGAAAGTAAAAGGCCTGGCACCATTTGCTGCCCAAGAACCGATCATCACAAAGCACAAAACATCACTAATGGTCCACGGAATAGACACTACCGCTGATTGGCCAATTGAAGAATTCATGGAGGAGGTCCCTGTTACTGATGGGTGGGGGGAGGAATTCTTGCACCCCAAATATGTTGAGGTTGAGGCACTTCTAGCCAAGAATCTCTAGCCTGCAACTGAGTATGATTACGAAGATATGGGTTGGGGGTTGGTTGAGCCAAAGTTGCCAACAACACCATTCGATTTTACAGAAGACGACCTCGCCTACTTATTTGTAGAATACGAATGAATGGAGGAAAGAGAAATCAATAACCGCACCAACCTTAACCATCCCTCGGAAGATTTGCCCATTCACTATGCAACCAATAAGTTAGACACCGAAGAGGTTGGCATAATTTCCGAACCCTACTAAGGGTTGTGAGCCTACAAGGAAGGGATGTTTTCCAAAATTCATCAACTTTTTTTTTTATCCTTTTATATTTCTTGTCATTAATTTCTTAAGTTTGCACATTTCATTTTATAAACTCATGCCATGTTAGAGCTTCCTTTTATGTTCTTGTTGATGGTGGAGTACTTCTAGGAAATTCCTCTTCGACCACTAACCCTGCTTGGTGGATGTGATAGCATTAGTAACTCATCCTAAGCCAAAAATCATTGAAAAGAGGGAGTGAGAGAGGATCCAACTTGAGAATGTGAAGTTTACCTAAAAAGCAACACTTGAATGGCATCTAAGCTAAGCGATGGGTAGCCAGGCTATCAAAAAGAAGATGAGACATTGTTCTATTTTTCCACAAATAGCAAATGATTCCTTTTGCATAATCCACTGGAGCCGAAGGCATTTCTTGGTCAAAAACCCGAACCAGAGTTGCTTCCTGCATACTGGGGCAAATATTGGCAGTGAATCAGCCCATACATCAATAGTTGTTGTTCGAAAGGCATCATTGGAACTTTGAACTGAGCTTTATAGACTAAGCAATTTTACTTGAAACGAAGAGAGGCCTTCATTTCTTCTATCACACAATCAAAAGATAACCATTGTAAAGCCCATTTGAATCAGTTATGTTATTTTTCAAAAACTAGCCCAATGATCATTACCCACACTGGGTTAAGGCAAAAAGATAAACACATTTTGATAAGGCAAATGAAGCTAGTAATGTGGCAAAAGTCGCAGGAGCATCCTGGGAAGCATGCGTGAGAGTAGTAGTTCCAACAAAAAGAGGAAAAATTATAAATATAGATGCTACACAAAGACAGGAGGATTACAAGAAAGCAAGTCTTTTATCAAAATTGCTCAGAAAGCGGCAAGGGATTCTTGCCAAGAGTGATCATGGGTTTTCACAAGCCATGTAGAGATAAATAGGAGTTTGAGTTTTTATCCCTCCTTTTGAACACTCCATAACCTGGCCTACATTACGGTCCAAAGAAAAGCCCTCTTAGTCCAAATAAGCTTGAACAATGTGACAATAACACATGAACAGGATGGCATTCACAGGAGTAGATTTCATTACCAAGAGCAGCTCTAGTCTTATGCAACATTAGTTAAAGATAATAATTTTATGCCTACAAATGTTTTCATTTCATCCCAGAAACCCAGCCTTCATTATGGTCCAAAAAGAAGTCTCCTCAGATTGAGGGGTTAGCCACTTGTCGCTATGCTAAGGTCATGAAAGTTGTTGCTCAAGCCATGCCAAGAGTTTAGCCATCCCTACACACTAACCCTATGAGAGGCAGTATCAAGGGTATTACTGCCAGGATGGTGCGAAATGCTCTCACATTGTAGCCAAAAAAGGGGATAGAGGATGAAAGGGCAAAAATCCCTAAAAGAAGAACACCCCCATTTACAAAAATATAAGTCTGGGGCATTCAAGAAGACTTTTACTTTCACAAGTGCACATGTTTACATCCCTATTTAGTAAAAATTTCGGCATAAGTTTTGCATACATTCAACGAAGCCTCTTGCATAAACAAACACACAAGCACATTCTGCATATATCATCCAATCATTCCATAAACATTAGTATATCCGTCCTATTTTAAGGTTACAACACCAAAAAAAAAAGCATAAAATGAAAATCGTTTGACAAAGTCTAAAATGTCTAGATACTTATGAAAAGACAGATCATAACGGGGGTAAATCCCATTCAAAGCTGCCCCAGTCAGTTGGATCAGGAAGAGACAAATCAGGGGCAACCTGTGAGCCACCGACTCCCTACAAGAGAACCAGAAAAGCCAAGTTAGGACAGGTGATGGATAAATACAGCTACTATGAATGTATAAAATCAAAAAGGAGAGAAAACAAGATGAGCTCACTGGATCACCACCCATTTGGGCTAACCGGGCAGATAAGGCAACCACCTCCACCTGATACCGATCTTGCTCACCCTGATACTGCTCACGCTCGGCCTTATACTGGTCATGCTTTGCCTGGAACTATTCCCTTTGGTTTCTCATGGCTACAAACTTTGCTGGAGGCACATAACCCTACGAACGGCGCCATGAATCCACAACTTCGTGACCTACGACCACACCTCCTACCACTACATCAAAAGCAGTTAAGCCTCTTATGGATCTCTCAACAAAATGGGCTGTATAATCAACATCTGGTGGAAGTAATGAGGTAGTTCCTGGCTAGGGCTCAACCAATGGTATAGTAGTATCCTGACGAAAAACCCATACATGTACTGGGGAGGAGTATCGGTAGCCCGAAACTCCTCATGAAACTGGCGACAATGCCTCTCTCCCAAATATGTCTCCCAAGACTCAGCCCCGACAAATGAGACTCTAGACACAGATAGTGGGATAAGATACCTCATAGTCTCATAATACTCAGAACCAGTGAAAGGTCTCCATACCACGTCATCCAGTACCAATAGCTCCAAGTTTGCCCGAATAGTGACAAAATCTGTGATCTCGAAACGTTGGTCAACTTGACAACGCGCCCACCTCAAGGCCCGTGGATAAGAGTTAACTATATAGACCGAGGATGGCGAACGAGTAGGTACTCGTAACTCCACCAAATCAAGAAAGGCCAAAAGCCAGTCACACTGCTCTAATGGGTTGAAGTCCTCCATCGCTTACCCCCAAGGAAGCATGCAAAGGTGAAAGATCCCCAGTCTACACCTGTTAAAGCATCTAGATTAGCCACTAAACTCACCAATGGAAAAGGTATGGTGGACTTATTATTGTTGCAAAAATAGCTAAATACTACAACCAACACTAATCGGGGCCTCATAGTGGCTCGACGGGCTAGTGGGGGCTTAGTACTAACATCTAAAATATGCCGGAAAAAAAGGGCAGTAGGGAATGATGGCCCTGTAAAAGAAGGTATATTCAGCAAATGGCAAACCTCGCTCACATCAACTAGCCTCAGCTCGATCCAACGATCTGTAAAAGACAGCCCAGGAATGATCACCCAATCTAATGGGGTCGGCCTAAGCTCAAAGCCAATAAAATGGAATGTTCCAGTCTCCCCGAACCATCTCTCAACCAAAGCACGAACTAGTTGACAATCCAATCGATCCGTACGAAGCCTCATAAAAGAGCTAAAGCCTATGTTAACTAAGAAGGTCTGGTAAGACACAGCAACTGACCTCATTGCCCCAAGAGCCAGATAAAATGCTCCTTTGATGGTAGAATGTCTACGCGGAACCATCAGTTGGCGTGCATAGGCACTAGGATGGTAGGCCAAATCACCTAAATGCGGAATGCCGGCTACCATCAAATCATCTAGAGCAGGCTTAGCGCGCCTAATCCTGACACTTCCCTCCCATAGCCTGTAAGAGGGTCCTCCGACCCCAGTGCCTCATCGTTGTCATCACTACCACCCTCCTCAATGTTAGGCTCAAAAGGTGGCTCACTGGCCATCCGGCTGCTACTAATGGCTACCCGACTAGCCATCTGCCGACTGCTCCCAGAACGAGAACTATTCCTACTGACCTCTCCAGCATTTGAATCCTCCCGAACGCCCTTGCCTAGTCGTTGTCTCCTCTCAGACCCGCCCTCACTTGCATCGGCCATCCTGGAAAAAGAAAAGAAACATGTTAAGATCTATCAGTCAATAATATATATAAAAAAAGAAAAGAATGCACAAAAAAAAAAAAAAGAGGGACAGGGGTAGGAAATGTCTCAAGTTTCCCAAACATTTTCTCAACGTCCCTAGTTTTCTAAACCTTTTTATCCTCAAAAGGTTGGTTTCAAAAACATTCCCAATTTTCTAAAACTTTTTATCCTCAAAAAGTTGGTTTCAATTTCATTTCCCGGTTTTCTAAACTTTTATCCTCAAAAAAGTTGGTTCCAATTTCAATCTCGATTTTATAACTTTTTCTCCTCAAAAAGATTGGTTTCAATTTTAATTACCGGTTTTCTAAAAACTTTTATCCTCAAAAAGTTGGCTTCAATTTCAACATTGATTTTCTAAACTTTTAACCCTCAAAGAGTTGTTTTGAAAATCAAACTGGTTTTATGAACTTTTCATCCTAAAAAAAGAAAAGTTATTTTCAAAATTACTCGGTTTTCTAACTTTTTCCTCAAAAAGTCCACCAATCCGGCCCAAAGCCAGGGTTTTCTAAAGCTTTCCCCTCCAAAAAAAGCATGGTTTCTTAAGGCTTTTCCACAAAAGCCCGGGTGTGTCGTGCCTAGATTTTTCGCACTCGAGGAATACACACACAAGTGGGAAAAATACTGTACTCTCTCGTTAGAACTCACCCTCCTAGAAGAATGAGTGCTACTAGGTTTGAATTGAAAATAGATTTGAATAAAGGGCTTTTAGAAAAGATTTGGAGTTGCCACCTAACTTGATTAAGGTGAGTTAGGTCACCTAAAAACTAAGCATAATCCAAAGACTACACTTAGGGTTTTTGAAAAACGATCTTGAAAATATCTCCTCAAGAGAGGGTTTTTAAGAAAACGGGTTGTTTGGCAACCTTTGGAAAACATTTAAGCCCTTTTTGAAAAATAACTCTGTTTTTGGTCTTTGAAAACAGTGATCCTAGGTTCGGAGGTTGATTACATGTAGGGAAGATGCATTAAGCCATCACCCTACCCCGCCCTTTTGGTACCTACATGTTAATCTACCCTAGATTCACCTACAAGAGTCTTCAACTAACCATTGTTCAATCCTATCCACTTTGAAAAAGAACGTTTGAAAAAAAACTAACATGATGCATGATATGCAAGAAAAGAAAAGAGAGTTGGAAAATAGATTTGAAAAGAATTTGATTTGATTTGAAAAGAGATTTGAAAAAGAGACTTGAAAAGAGATTGGAATGGATTTGAAAAGATAGATTTTGAAATTGGAAAGAAAGTTTTGGAGATTGAAAATAGGTTTTTAGAATTGAATGCTTGGAAATAGAATGGAGATTTAGAAAGATTGTGGAATTTGAGATTTCAAAAATGTGGAGACCGCACCCATGAGGATTGCTTACGTATCCCTTTGGAGGAATCAGGTCAGTCATAATTCGGATAAGAGTCCGATTAAAAATAGAAGAGTTGATTGGAAGAAAGAGATTAAATTGGAAATTGGATTGGAAGATTGAGAGATTGAACTTTGATTGGAAAATTTGAAAAGACTTGACTTTAGAAAACTTGGTTTTAGGAAACCTAGACTTAGAAACTTAGAAAAGAAGGATTGGACTTGACTTGGAAAGATTTTCGAAAAGAATTGACTTGAATGTTGGACTTCGAAGACTTGGAAAGATTGGATTTAGGAAATGTTCGAATTAGAAAATGTTCAAATTAGGAAAGTGTCATTTTAGGAAAGTTTCGTTTTTGGAAAGTTTCGAATTAAGAAAGTTTTATTTTGAGAAAGGTTTTGAAATAGAAAAGTGTTGAATTTAGAAAAGTTTTGAATTAGGAAAGTTTAGTTTAAGAAAGGTTTAGAATTTGGAAAGTTTCAAGTTAAGAAAGTTTTGAATTTGGAAAGCTTAAACTTTTAGAAAGATATTAAATTAGGAAAGATTTAAAAAAAAAAAGGTTTGAATTAAGAAAATTTCAACTTAAGAAAGTTTTAAATTAGGAAAGTTTTGAGTTTAGAAAGGTTTTAGATTTGGAAAGATTTGAAGTTTAGGAAAGTTTAGAATTTAGAAAGGTTAGAAGTTTAGGAAGATTTAACTTAAGAAAGTTTTGAATTTAGAAAGCTTTGGATTTAGAAAGATTTGAAATTTAGAAAGTTTAAGATTTAAAAAATTTTAGAGTTTTAGTTTTAAAAAATCTTGAGATTAGGAAAGGTTGAGTTTAGGAAAGATTTGAAAACTTAGATTTAAAAAGTTAATATTTGGAAAGAGATAGAATTAGGAAAGGGTTGAATTAAGAAAGATGTGGAAGTTGAGTTTTAAAATTTAGGAAAGATTCTTATGTTCAAGTTTTGGAAACTTAAGATTTAGGAAAGGAGAAGATTAGGAAAGAGTTGAATTAAGAAAGATTTGGATTAAGAAGGGATTGGATTTTGTTTCTAAAAGAGAAAATTTGATTTTGTTTTAAAAAACGAAGAATTGGGTCTAGTTTCCTAAATGGGAAGATGGGATTTAGTTTTCTAGAGGGAAGATTTGATTTGACATGGATTTGGAAGGGGCAGTTTTAGAAACCTTAGATTTGGAAGACTATAGTTTTGACATAAAAAAGTAGGTTTTGGAAACCTAGGTTTTAAGGCAAGTTTAAAAACCATGTTTTTGGAAAGGAAAATTAGGGTTTCCTAATCATGGGTTCTAGGGCTTGACTTGGTGTCAAGAAAAGGGATTTTTGAAAAGTGCATTTTTGAAAATGAAGATTTTTAGAAGGGAGTCCTAGAGAGGAGTTTTTGGAAAGTGAATTCGAAGATAGAGTTTTTGGAAAGAGATTTTAAAAAGGAAAGAGTTTTTGGAAAGTGCATTTTTTAGAAACGAGTTTTTAGAAGGAAAATCCTAGAGGGGAGTTTCTAGAAGGAAGATTTTGGGAAGAGAGTTTTTAGAAAGATTTTTAGGGAGCGTTTTTAGAAAGTGGATTTTGGGGAGAGGATTTGGGAAAGGAGTTGAAAAAGGGAGTTTTGAAAAATAGATTTTTGGAGGGAGTTTTTGAAAACAACTTTGGGAAGGAGAGTTTTAAGAAAGTATGGGAAAAGAGATTTTTAGGAAAAGAGACTTTTGAAAAGAGAGTTTTTAGAAGTTATAAAAATGTCTCACTTTCTTAAAGCGATTCTAACCATAAGAAGGCTAGAACCACTTTAGGAAAGTGGTTTTGAAAACAAGGAGTCGTAAATGTAGACCATATTGGTCTTCTTTAAATGTAACACTTTCCTAAAGCAACCTTAGCCATGGAAAAGCTAGAATCACCCTATGATTGTGATTTTGAAAACTAGTTTTGAAAAATGAGATTTTGATGCAATTTTGAAAACAAGTTTAATGCAAACTTTGAAAACGAGTTTGAAAACAATTTTTGGAAGATGCAAGATCATGATATGCACAATGCAAGTTTGGGTTCGTGAACATACAAGGTTAAGGCTTCACCACATAATCAAGGGGGCCGCACCCACTTGGTCTCCGGTTAGCCTAAAGGAAAGCCCTCGACACGATGACCCTCCAATAGTTTAATCCTACACATGGACCGGGAGTCCCCTTGTTTCAAGCATGCAAAGAAAGGGGGGAGAAAGAGATGGGAGATTAAAATAGAGAAAACTGAAGTGGTTTAGGAGAAAGAAGAGAGAGGGGGGAAGTGCAGAAACGTAAAACGAAAGCCTACCTTGTGTCTTGTTTATTTTGCGCGCCTTGCTTTTCTTCGGTCTTCGGTCTTCGCTTTACTTCAGTTTTGATCTTTGAAGGCTCATCTTTGGTCTTCAAATCTTCGTAATTGCAGCAATCCAAGTCTTCAATGGAGGGTTGGACGCTAGTGTATAAGTGTGTAGGGGTGTGTAGGCTTAGCGTTTGTGTATGGTGGCTAGGGTTTGGAAAACCTAGGGAAGCTAGGGTTATGGGAGTGTACGAGCTCTGTGTATAAAAAATTAGGGTTTTTAGATTGAGTTTGCGGACCTCTTTCACGCTGGAGGAGGCTTTGTATTTATAGAGATGGGATAGACCTAGCGCCTATTGCAGTGGTGCTAGATCAAAAATGCTTCTGGTGCCACTAGGAGTGGCGCCAGGCCAAATATTGGCTTGGCGCCACTACTAGTGGCACCAGCCAATTAGGAAACTATTAAGGTTAGCAAGCAACATATCTTTGACTAGATTTAAGCCCTTGTACTAGTGACTACCATGTAATTTTTAGCCTGGCTTCACTAGGAGTGACTCTAGAAAGTCCGGGAAGGAGTTTGAGAGACCGGGAATGACCCAGAAGGCCAGAAAAATAGTAGGAACACTTAAAATAGTGTCCCAGAGGTTTTTGACTTTGAGAAATGAGGATAGTATGCGCGAAAGGATTGACCGAGCCGTTAGGGACAAAACGGTCAATCGAATCGGGAAGCTGCCGAGACAGACTCAGACTGTCCCGGAAGAAGAATCGAGATTTGGAAACATTATTGAGAATGTTCCCAAAGGTTGCCAGTTTGATACCCATAGCTGGTGTGGTCAGAAAAGGCGACCGGGCCTCTAGGGGTAAAACGGTCATTTTGTACCGGGTTTGCCGGAATTGACTAGGAATGATCCGAGAAGGTAGAAGAAGGTTGAGAATACTATAAGAAGCAATCTTAGGAGTTTACCGTTTTGATGCCCAGAGCGGCGTGGCTAGAAAAAGGCGACCGGCCTACCAGGGGCAAAACGGTCATTTTGCACTGGGTTTGCCGAAATTGACTCGGAATGATCTGGAAAGATAGAGGAAGGCTGAGAATACTATAGCAAGCATTCTCGGGAGGTTACCAGTTTGATACCCAGAGCCAGTGTGGTCTCCGGGGCGCTCGGATGCCTAGGGGCGAAATGGTCATCTTGATTGGAGAGTCTCGGAACTGGCCCAAAACTGACTAGAAGGCACCTAATCGTGCCGGATTGCCTTTAAGACAATCTTAGAAGTTTGGACTCACCGTTCTGAAGACTCAGGTGTGTTCTCGAGAAACGTGTTAGAAAAGGCCCAAAAGACAGTTTGGTCATTTTTCACCGAAGTGGGCCAGTAGGCACCAGTGTTCACCTGGGTTTTGAGTGTTTCCGCCACTCTGACAGCGGTCGTGTGATACAGAGGTTTGTTGAAAATTTCCTAAACCGACCTGTTTGCGAGTATTTCCACTACTCTGATAGTTGTGATGTTTGTGAGTATTTTCGCTACTCTGACGGTTCGCGATCATTCTCGAGACTGCCTGATCTCGGGAAGCTGCTAAAGGGACTTAGCGCTTGAGAATGAACTTTCTCGGAAGGCGTGTGTAAACGAACATTTCTGCATTGGCGGGCTAGCAGGCACCAAAGGTGGACCGTTCTACCATTTACGAGACTTAGGGTCTCATCCCAATCAACAGGTTTAAAGGGACTTACCGTTTCGATGAGATTTTCTTTGAAAAATGCATCAGACCGTCTCGAGGAATAAACTGTCTCGAGAGAGGGATTGGAATTGGAAAGGGGTCTTATCATCTTCGGAAAGACATACCTGATTGGAGTAGATTTACCGTCTCGAGGAATAAACTGTCTTAAGAGAGGGATTGGAATTGGAAAGGGGTCTTATCATCTTCAGAAAGACGTGCCTGATTGGAATAGATTTACCGTCTTGAGGAATCAATTGTCTCGAGAGAGGGATTGGAATTGGAAAGGGGTCTTATCGTCTTCGGAAAGACGTGCCTAATTGGAGTAGATTTATCGTCTCGAGGAATAAGCTGTCTCGAGAGAGGGATTGGAATTGAAAATGGGTCTTATCGTCTTTAGAAAGACGTGTCTAATGGGAGTAAATTTACCATCTCGAGGAATTAACTGTCTCGAGAGAGGGATTGAAATTAGAAAGAGGTCTTATCGTCTTCAGAAAGACGTGCCTAATTGGAGTAGATTTATCGTCTCGAGTAATCAACTGTCTCGAGAGAGGGATTGGAATTGGAAAGGACAATACCCCTAAGGGTATTTTGGTCATTTTGTCTCTATTTGGGCGGGTGGGCTCGCGAAGCGATGGGGTTTAGACTTAGAGAGTTGGTTTTGATTGAAATACGTCCATATTGACTTGAGTACAAATCTAGACGGAGTGTAGACTGCCGAGCGGTCAAAAATGGGATGCTTACAGGGTGTTATGGTTTCTTAGGGCTTTCCCTCAAAACCCCCGGGTCTTATGGTTTCTTAGGACTTTCCCTCAAAAGTCCCGGTTCGATTAGTTTCTATGGCTTTCCCTTCAAAAGCCTTTCCCTCTCCCTTTTCTAAGGAACCCTTTTTAAAGTTTCCCTAAACCTATTTTCACAAAAATTTCAAGTGCCAAATTTTCTAAAAAGACCTCTACAACGCCACACTACCGCAAACTCAAAACACCACCAAACACGTAATACCTCACCACTTGCCCAACAAGGGGCATAGATGGGCAACCACTAATTTTTCTTTTCTAAGGCTATTTTCTCACTTTTTTTTTCAAATACCTTCAAAAAAGTTCACAAGTTTTCCAAAAACATACATAAAACTTTTCAAAATATTTCTAGAATTTTCTAGCAACAATCCAACACCCTCGGGATTTATTTCTCAATTTTTCTCAACTTTCCACATTTTTTTAATTTTTAAAAAATAAAAAAATACAATTATTTTCAAAAAATTACGTAACTTCACACAGTTATTCAATACATTTTTCTAAGACATTAAACGCAAAAACTTTCCAAGAAAATGTATTACCCAGTACCCAAATCACTAGTTTTTCCAAGTCTGTAAGAAACCCCTTTCGCTAAAACATGACAATCTATACAAACTCACTTAAATGATCACCAAAACACAAAAATGACTCCATAGATGCGTTCAAAACATTCAAGAATCCCAATTTCAAGTATATACATGCTTCAAATGGAAATCTACGCTTTAAAATTGATCAAAAAAAAAAGAAAACTCAATTTTTGGGATTTTCCATAGGTTTTTTCTTCTCCGGCGACTTTCTGGTGATGACATCACTTCCCGACAACTCCCCGGCATTCCACAAACACCTCCCAACAATGCCTAAGCAAAATCCCTAAAGAGTTTTGGAGAGAGATCTTAAAAATGGTACAAAACTAAGCAAAAACCCTCAAACCCGTAGTTGCTATTTTAAGAAATCCTACAAAGTGGCGTAACAAGAAACACAAGCCTAGCATCGCTATGAGTAGTGCACAGCCAAGCTCGGCCCGCCTAGGCCTTTTGCTCGTCAAAACCAGTTTTAAATGGCCTCTTGACCCCATTATTAAGCTTCAACCTCCAATTTTTAAAATTTTAAACCTCTGGTCCCACCAACTGTCTCACGACCTTCATTGGGTACTTACTTTATCATTTTCTACCTTTAACAGGTAAAGACAGAAAGAGGGGTAGCTGTTAGCACCCCATTTTGGCCACACAGCAATCTTCGGTCCAATCGCAAGCACTTACAAACCAACACAAGCATACTCAAGCTCAAACCGGCTTTCTAAATCCAATCTAATCTGTCAATTGCTTCGCGGGCCCACTGGGCCCAATAGAGGTAAAATGACCATAATGCTCCCCATGCATTAGTTAATTCAATCCAGCCCGACACATCTTTCATAAGATGATAAGGCCATTCATATTCAAAGTCAAATCTAATAGTCCCGTCATTCGAGAAAGTTGATTCTCTATTAACGGTAAGACCATTCAACCCAGTATGGCATAATCATCAAGAAAGTTTATTTTCCAAATCGGTAAAGCCCCTTTCACACTCATGTTCGGAAAGTACCCAAGTCTCCGAGATGAAAGAGCGGTCCACTTTTGGCACTTGCTAGCCCTCCAATATAGAATGTCTGCTAGTCTGACACGTTTCTTGAGAAAGCACAAATCCCTCAAGAATGGAAGACCATCCAAGTCTGACATGTTCCTTGAGAATGCACAAACCTCTCAAGAACGAAAGACCGTTCGAGTCTGGCATGGTCTTTAAGAAAGTTTATCCCTCAAGGCGATAAGACCCTTTCAAACTTGTCCATCGATAAAGTACTAATTCCTTGAATAGAAGTCCAAACCAGATCCAGACTGGTCAACACTAATACTTGCTAGCCCGTCTTAGTGAAAAATGACTATTTTACCCCTAACGGGCCTGACACGTTCTTTGAGAAAGTACAAAGTCCTCAGAACAGTAAAACCACCTTTTTAAGCCGTCCCTAGATGGTCTGACATGTTTACTGTCATCCAGTTAACCTCAGTTCTTTCTCAGAAGTTTCCCAATTAAAATGACCATTTTGCCCCTAGCCATCCAAACGCCCTAGGAAACCACACCGACTTTGGGTATCAAAC